>VZRU01003261.1:0-36689 GCA_013398155.1 Pedionomus torquatus | reverse complement strand
CCAGCAGCACCCCAACACCCCAGCAGCACCCCGACACCCCAGCAGCACCCCAACACCTCCAGCAGCACCCCAACACCCCAGCAGCACCCCGACACCCCAGCAGCACCCCAACACCTCCAGCAGCACCCCGACACCCCAGCAGCACCCCGACACCTCCAGCCCTGCGGGCGCTGTGCTGGGCCCAGGGGGTGATGCTTCGGGACGGGACGGTGGCTCCCACGTCCCCGCACGGCTGGGTGCAGGGTCTGGAGACTTCTGGGGGTACCACAAGGGTCACCCAAATCCGCAGCCCCGTTCCCAGGTGCTGCTGAGGGCGTTTGACGGGGACCTGGCTCTCCCTGGCACAGGCTGGGCTCCTGTCTCCATCTCACCCATGCCCGGAGCAGGGTGGTGATGCATGGGCTCCAGACTGCCAGAGTCCAGGGGTGACAGCAGGTACCCGTGCCTGAGTTGCACCAAACCCGGAGGCAGCAAGCGTGCCAGAGCAGATGACCTGGCAGGTTCGCCACATTTTTCTCTCTCCATCATCAGAGCAACTTAACAAGATCCAACTGGGTCTGAAGCCCAAATTCCAAATCTTGTTATTCCTCTGGATACTCAGTCGAGCTTTGGCTCTAAAAAGCCGTGAAAATAACTCGGTTTGGGTCAGCTGTGTGCCGCAGGGACTGCTCTCTGTACGTGGTGTCGCTGCTCTGGACGAGGGGCTGCCTGCCCTGTGCGCGCTCCCCGGGGTGAGGATGGGGACATGGGGACACTTCACTGGCCAAGCCCGAGCCCTTGGCGCGGGACGGGGAGGTGCTGCCCGGCGGTGCCCCGATTGTGCCCTGCAGGCGGGCGGCGCGGGGGTGTCGCAGCCGGGGTGACCCGTCCTTGTCCCTCCTTGCAGCGTCATCATGACCGGCTCCTACAACAACTTCTTCCGCATGTTCGACCGCAACACCAAGCGCGACGTGACGCTGGAGGCCTCACGGGAGAACAGCAAACCCCGCGCCATCCTCAAGCCCCGCAAGGTCTGCGTGGGCGGCAAGCGCCGCAAAGACGAGATTAGCGTGGACAGTCTGGACTTTAGCAAGAAGATCCTGCACACGGCTTGGCACCCCTCCGAGAACATCATTGCCGTGGCAGCAACCAATAACCTGTATATATTCCAGGACAAGGTTAACTAGGGGGACACGGTCGTCTTTAGGAATCTCATGTACTGCAGACTAGTAAACACAGGATTTCAACTCTTTCTTCTCTTTCTTTCTGTCATTTTCTCTACTTTTTACCCTGTTCCTTCCTGTTCCATGGTTCTGCCCTTGCCCTGCAGCTCCTGCTGCGCGGGGGGGAGCGTGCCCGTCCCCAGGGCAGGAGGGCACCCAGCAGACACCACAGTTCTCTTCATTTTCATCCGGAGAGCAAAGGCGTGAGTTGGGGCGGTGGAGGCTGCGGCTGAGCTGGTGTCCCTGGCGCGGTGTCCCGGGGCTGGTGCTGCTGCTGCCCGCGTCCCCGCGAGGTGACACAGCGGGGGCAGACGGGGCACGGGCCGGGTGCCCCGAGGCGGCTCCAGTCACAGCGGAGCGGGTTCAGCGGCTCCTAGACATCCCCCACAGATTCTGCTCCGCCACCGGGACGGCGTCCCCTTTGCCATTCCTCGCATTTGTCTTTCTATTATTATTATTTTGTGTTTTTACCAACAGAGACAGCAAAACCAAACGTAGAATGGGGAAGCTCAGCAAAGGACAAGCGCAAGGGGGGTCTGTGCCCGCGCGGTGTCTGCGCCGGCCCCGCTCCCCCCCCAGACCCGCTCCCGAGGATCTGGCTTTGTAGATACTGTGGTGCCTTTTTTGGTATTTGACGTACCGTTATAAACGATGCTTCCAAACGGCGTTGATTGCAAACCAAATTGACCCTGGGCTTTTCTTCTGCGTTTCTTGTCTCTTTGCTTTGGTCATTTCCACTTGTTCTTGTCGCAAGCTCTTGCATGTCGTCACTGTCTCTCTCCCTTTCTTTTTTAATTTATTTATTTATTTATTCGACTTTTTTAAAGATAAACTATAAGTTGTTAATTTATGACCTAAAAAAGAATCCAACCGTCTATTGCTGTTAGCACCCGAGTGCTTCAGAGAGAGGCTGGCTGTGGTCCTACGCTATAATAATAATAACAATAACAATAGTAATGACAATAAGAACCATAACTCCTCCTCTTTGCATGGCAAGGCCGCCACCTCCTCCTCTGAAGCGCCTTCAGGGCCTCTGTCACTCGAGCAGCTCTTCAATAAAAAAAAGGAACTACTTGAATTTTCAGTCAATCTGCAACTGCTCCTGCAACAAAAAGCAAAGGAATAAATAAAGTCCATTAAACAAAACCGGTTCACCGCTGTCACTGCAGAGGTGGCTCCGCGAGGGTGACCCTGATGCGCATCCCGGGGGGGCAGCGGGGATGCCACCCGCACCCCCAGCCCGCCCTGACGCCGGGGGCAAAGCGCCCTCCTGGGACAGCCCCCGCGGGCACCAGGAGCTCCCCAGCGCGTCCCACCCTCCTGGGGACACGAACTGCCCCAGCTCCAGGAGCCAGGGACCACAAGGAACAGCGGGGGGGGACCCCCAGCCGTGCCCGGGCCGGGGGGGCTGCGGGGCCCTGGGGGCACGGGGAGAACTCGCTGCTGTCGGAGGAGAGATGACAAGGGAAAAGTGCACTGGCTCACAACTTCGTTACGCCTGGAGGCTTTCAGGAGTAACTTTTTTTTTAAAAAATGAAATGGTAAAAAATAAAAAATAGCAAGAGTTACCGAAGCATTTTTTTAAAAAATGTTCATTTTTGGTTCCTGTAAAGAAAGCCTGCAGTCTGGCGCCAGAAGTAAAGCTGTCCCAAACGTGTCCTTGCGTGGCGTCGCTGCGTGCTGTGCCTCCACGCCGGCGGGGGAGGCTGTGTCCAGGGGAGGTGGCACCGCGGGGCCGCTCGGTGCCGTTTGGTGCATCCCCGGTGCCAGCGGCGAGCAGGGCCCGGCTGCCAGTGCCAGCCCAAAACCCACGTCCTGCTCCCCCCTGCAGGGAGCGACACCCTCACAGCCCAGCCCTGCGCCCAGTGTCACCAGTTACGGGGCCACGTGGGGTGACCAGAACCTCTTGCCCGGGGGGCAAGTGGGACACCCCCAAACTCCCCCTGGCATCAGGGGCTGGCCCAGCAGACCAGGCAGGAGAAGGGCATTTCCATGGATCCGGGGGCTCGGCCACAAGNCTTCTCCAGGCTCAACCCCCCCAACTCTCTCAGCCTGTCCATTGCTGGGTCAGAGCATCACAGACTGGTTTGGGTTGAAGGGACCTTTAAAGCCCCCAGTCCATTGCCCTGGGCAGGGACACCTCCCACCACACCAGGTTGCTCCAAGCCCCATCCAGCCTGGCCTTGAACCCCTCCAGGGATGGGGCAGCCACAGCTTCTCTGGGCAACCCGGGCCAGGCTCTCACCACCTTGGAAGATGAGAGATATTAGAGCCCCTTCCAGTCCCGAAAAGCCCCTGCAGGGTCCAGCAAGGATTCTGACATCTAAGCCAGCCAGGTTTGCGTTGCCCCCCCAGGAAAGGGGGTCGTGCAGGGCTCTGGGGACACGGCCGAGGGAAGGTGCCACCACCCCTGGCTGGAGCCCAGCTCTGCTCAGGAGCCCGGCGTGAACCAGGGGCTCACAGCGACAAAGCCATGGGGATACGGGTCCTTCCAGAGAGGTGGGAAGAAAAACTTCCTCACCGTGGAGGTTGTGATTGCCCGTGGGTGCCACGGCCCCCGCGCTCAGCAATGGTCAGGGCGAACGACAGTCACAGAACTCTTGTTTTAATTAACCCCAGCTCACCTTCACTTGTGTGAGCAAGTAAGGCCTTCCAGTCCCAAATAATCTATTTTAATTTTTAATTTTGGGCTGACACACCCCGGTTTTCCACCACAGCTCCACTGCCGGGCCACTGCTGCCACCCCCAGCAGGGACACCAGGTGTAATTGCTTTATCCACAGAATAAGCAGATAAATAAATGTTAATGAACATCTGGCCTCTGTAAACAAGATAAATTAAAATTTATAGCAATCCTATTCATTTAGCGAGCGAGTTCACCATATTTCACAACAGCCATAAAGACTGCACGTGCCCCCCCGCGGGGCAGAGAGCCCTCCCCTCACCACCCGAGGGGCTGCGCCGGGCTCAGCACCCACCAGCAGCATCCTGCCCCCGACACGGGCTCTGGGGGAGACAGGGGGGCACNCCCACCTGGGGCAGACGCTCCAGAGCCCTACAGGCACCCGCCGTTCACAGACAGCACGAGTGACCTGTTACAAGGGGAGCTCTGCCGTCCCCAGGCTCCCCCGAGCCCCCTGTAACTCTGGTACTCAAACCTTCTGTCCTCACCCAAACCCTCCCTCTGCCTCCATCGCCCGACGCCTTTCCCGGGCCTGGGCACCGCCAGTGATGGGGCAGGCGGGCACTGAGGGGCAGGAATTTCTGCCCTGAACTCGGGCCCCAGGTCTCCCCGTCGGCAGCACAAACCCCTGCCCCCTCGCTCCCCGTGAGCCACCCTCCCTCCGGCGCCCAGCCTGCGGGCCCTGGCACCCACACAGCATCTGCTGGGAAAAACCACCCATTTCTCCTGGAAGAATCGATCCCTCCCCAGCCCTCGACCCAGAGGAAGAGACCCACGGCCAAGACGGAGGAGAAGGAAATACTTACTTCAGTCGTTTGCTTTACTTGGAAATTCACAAGTCCAACAAAATCCAACAAAAGCCGGTACCAGGCCTGTACAATCCATATATAAAAAGGGTTGGTTTATTGTAGTTCAAATACATAAACTGAACAATCCCAACATTTCAAAATTAAACTTTAGAAACACAAGTTTAACATTCAAAACAGGAGTATAGTTTACAAGAATTGCCCGGAGGGGAAATCCACAGTCTAATCCAGAAGTATGTAAAGATCACTTTATCGTAAATAAAAACGTGTTTATACAACCGTCTGCTCTGCGCCGCCAGCGCTGGCAGTCGCCAGGCGTTTCCCACTTCCAGTAAAAGTTATCAGACAGATCTTCACTTGGGCAGAGCAACCCCATTTTCTAATTCATGGGCAGGGTAAGGAGCGAAGCAGAGCTGTGAACAGACCTGGTCTGACGCTCCCCCCTCAGCCCCCACTCGGGCGGCCGAGCCCCAGCGCGGGCTGAGAGGGAGCAGAGAGCGGGGACGCGCGTTCCCCGAAGGCGACCGTCAATGATTTAAGCCAGGAGCCAGCACTTCACCAGGGGGGACACTGGTGGCACCCAGGCGGTACCCGCTCAGCCCATGCTCTTCCCCAGACGAGGAGGGGGGTGTCAGACACCTGCCCCTCCACACACTGCACCGCTCCCACCCCTGGGCAGCGCCCACCGGCTCCCGCTTGGTCAGCCCTGCCCCAGAGAAACTCATAAATACCTTTAAGGTGGGGTCTGGTGTTGGCATCCCCCCGCCCTGCCCTCCCGAGACCATTTTCTGTTCACAAATGCTGCTTCCTCCTCTGCTCCTCAGGTGGTTTTGCAATGGACTCACGGTGATGTGTATGTATAAACCCGACAGATGGCTCATGCAAGCTTTTGATTTAACAGACACCCTCGGCCTAAGAGTATTTCGTAACTATTTTGTTGTTCGCCTGGTGGGCTCTGAGGCTGTGGGGGGTGGAGGCGGCCCCCGACGGTCCAGGTCATCTACGTAGGACACGATGAGCTTGCGCCTCTCCTCTGGAACGCAGTCCAGAACCAGGTACCGCTTGTCGTTCTGCAAGATCTTCTCCACATCCTTCAGGTGCTGGTCTGACTCCTGGATCAACTTTTTGGATCTGAAAGGAAGGGCAAGAATTACCCCCTGGAGCGCTGCAGGAGGACACCCGGAGCCCCCCGGTCCCCTGGGGGCTGCTGCAGGCACAGAGCGGGGAGCCCCCCCTGGGTCATTAGCAGCACTCTGGGCTCAGGAAATAACCTCCCTGCCTACATCTGTGCCAAGCTAATTAAGCACCACGAAAGACCCAAGTCTGGCTGCAGCAGCCTTGTACAGCGCCACGTGAGCTACACAACAGCTAAAACCTAGAGGGGATGAAAAAAATGAAATCAGAGTTCTAAATTCAGCATCTAAATGAGGCAAACAGTTTGGGTTTGGAGGTGGAAGTCTCAGCACGGATCCATGGCACCAGCTGGGAGCCCTGCCATCCTGCTCACCCACGGCAGCACCACGGGAACTGCCCCCCCGGGGGACCGTGCCGCTCGCCGGGATCCAGAGACCTTTTGTCCTCTCCTGTCCAGGTGAACTCTGTTTCTAATAAGACACTTGTTTTGGTCCGTGCCCACGATTCTGGATCGGCCTCATCATCCCCCCAGACCGAGTGGAAAAGGCAAGTGCTTTGGAAACCTCCCCACCCTTTGGATGAAATCCTCCTACAGAAACCAGGCAAGTTATTGATGAGGTTTTGTTATAAAATTTCAGTGGAACCAGTATTTCTTTGCTGCCTTCTCCAACGCCCCGGAACAGAGTCCTCTCTCCAGTATCGACCCCTCAGGAGCTGCAGCCAAGGATGATACTGACTTGAAGAATGAATTCAGCGAGAGCTCGGGGCTGCCACAGGACACTGCCCCGAAGCAAAGAGAACCTGCCCTACTGCTTCCAATCTCACTGCTGCTTTGTCAGCGGCAAAAATGTCAAAATAAAGCAAAAAGAGGTCTCTGCTGCTGCAGCCTTTTTTTTTGACAGACTATGACAGACTGTAAAGGTGTAGTTGAGACATCAGCTTCTGATGGGAGGAAAGACAGACAGGGGTGTGTTGCCATGGCTACGGAAAAGCAGAGGTAACAGGTCCTTTGGGGCTGGCACGCTACAGACCTGTAGGTTATGAATTTGGTCTCTTTCAATAGCGTCCGGAAGTCGGCTTTGGCCGTGATGTACTTGTCCCTGATGTACTCCTCAAACTCCCTCTGCTTCTTCTGAAAGAGAACAGTTAAGCTCAGAACACCGAGTGCAGACAAGCACTTCACGCCACAACGTACTGAGCATAAGCAGTAATTACAATTTAACTTTATTTTCCCTTATCTTTTACATTTTTAATTTAAAAAAAAAATTCTTATTTATATGATGCTATGTCTGCTCAGGTAAAGCAGAACCCCCCCGGCGCCCACCGCCCTGCTCCCCGAGAACAGCCACGGGAGCCGCTTACCCGGTCACTCGAGGAAAATTTAATGCACCTTGGATCTTCTTTAATGATTTTTTTCACTTCTTTCCATGTTGATGTTAAAGTTATCTTTCAAAAGAAGCAAAAATAGTTAAATCAAAGGAAAATTAGATTCTAAGAACACGGAATGTAACTATTACTCCATCTGAAGCCTTTAAACATCTCTGGAGTCCACTGGCAGGGTGGCTGCTGGATGCTGAACTGACGGGTTTCCGTTACTTACACTACCACATCTGTAGTTTGAAGTTGTTGATTTTAGATATCTACTTTTCTGCAGTATTTTGAGATGGCATTTCCAGCTCAAAGTCCTCACAAACACCATTTACACCCCAAGGTCTTTTTCCAGCCCGCAGTTACGTACACGAGCACGTTGCTACCTCCAGCAGACTTGCTGCGGAGCTGCCCGTCTGGCAGCTGCCTCCGCCGCACTGAGCACCTGCCTCCTGCTCTGAGCACTTTTACCAAACGCCTTAGACAAGGAGGCAGAACCCCCCAGGTACAGGAGCTGAAGGTGGCAGCGACTGCAGAGCCAGAGTCACTAAACCCCCGGGGCAGCACATTCCCACAGCACCTCACAGAACCGAGGAGGGGACTCAGCAGCACAAGACACAGCAGGAGAACCCCAGCACAGATGGACCCGCCACGGTTACACACTGACATTCGCTAAGACAAACACACGGGGTATCTGAAAGGGCGAGATGCCACACAGTACAGAGTGGCAAAGAACTCGGTGCTGAAGAAACCTAACGCCCTGCGGGAGATCAAGAGACCACGTTAGAAGGTTAAATGCAAGTGAACTTCGTGTTCAACCAACACAACACTCCAGACAGACCTAACGCACAAACTGTGTGAAAAAGAGTCAGTGGTGAAGCCACGGGGCCCTGGAGATAAAACCAAAGAAATCAGATGGTGTGACCAGGGGAAGCCAGGCAAAGATCCGCAGGTCGAAATATACAGTTCTTACCGCTGAAGTTTCATCCAGAAGTTGCCTGAAGTGTTCCCTCTTCTTTTTGGTAAGTGCTTCAATGTGTTCATTAAAGAGCTTCTCCTTCTCCTCTCTTTCTAGCAAGGAGCCAGACTCCCATCGATGATCCTTGCGCAGAGTCCTTCTGGTATCAGACCACGACACATCTGAAGAACGCACCTGAGCCAAAAGAGTATCTTTTTAAACCATTTTTTTCTACAGTTCACTGCTATTTCTTATTTCTCATCTGAAGTTAAGGTTCAAATTAAAGATTACAAAACCCAAACCAGCTTTTAAATACAGGACTGCAGCAGCTTCCTCACAAGCAGGGAAGAGGCAGCAGCAGAGGGAACTCCTCTGCACCAGCTCCAGCAAAGATGGAGACACCCCACGGCTCTGCCTGGGAGTCTTCACCATGAAAAATCCAGTACCCTCCTCCTCTGTGCACAACATCCCGAATTAACCCTACGTGGGTGGGAAAGGTGGTCTTGGAGACAAATATATGGGAGAGCAGGAGTTTGCAGCACCGTGTTTCCAGCCCAGAGAGCAGCCTGGAGGGGCTGCAGCTTTACACTGCCACTGCTCCAGCAGTGCTGGGCCCTCAGAGACTGAGGAGCTGAGACGTGTCACCAAGCCCTGGCAACAAGTCTGGGTTTCCTGTGGCACACCAGCAGCAAGGGCACAACACACGGGCTGGGGGGAGCTCCTCTGGCTGCCCCTGTCCTCCCCAGAGGATGCTGGCCCCGCAGGAACCGCTCTCTCCTGGGTCCATTGGGCCAGGACAGGTAAACACACACCTGGTAGAGATGGCATAGGAAGGGTGCTGTGGTTGGAGCACAGAGAGAGACAGCACCAGAGTCAGGGGACTATTGCTAATGCTCTGCAGTACCCAATCTTCCAGCGGCCCCACGGCAGTTTGCAGTAGCCTGACTGAAAACGTGCCACCATCCGTGGGATCCAGAGAAGCCCAGCAGGAACCTTGCTGCCCCCCAACTCCAGGGCAGCCACCAGAGCATGAACCCCAAAGGCAAAGCGTCCTCTTCCAACCCCAGCAGGGCTCTTGGTGACAGGGGGGCAGTGGGAAAAACACCACAGGATCCTATTTCTGGACAAACTCAGCCACAAGTGCCCCAAAGCCTCTCCATAGTGCAACGATCAGAGAAAGGATGCCCGGACAGGCTGAGCGTGCCCGTCCGTGTCTCACCATGTCGGAGAGAAGCGCTTTGAAGTTCTGGATGGCTTCCTCCCGCTTGTGCTGCTCCCGTTCTCTATCGATTTCCTTGGTTTGCTCCGAACGAGCTTTCTGCACTTCCCTCTCCCGTTCCCGCAAGCTGGCCTCGATGCGAGCCTGTCTCTCCAGCTCCTTCTCTTTTTCCGAATCTAAATTCTGAAATGTAAGAACCCACTTTTCTCAATGCAAACACCAACCACACCACCGCTCGTGTTCTCGTTAGACGGGTAACGGGTTATCAGACTAACGGCCTCTTGGAACAAAACACAGCAGAGCGATGTCAGATCTATGGGCTATAAAATGTTGCTGCCACAGCTCTGGTGAAGAACTGTGGGGGTGGAGAGAGGTTTGGTCCCAACACTGGCCACAGAACAACCCTTCTCTGGAGCAGGCTGTTCTGTAGTGACAAACTGAATAATGGGGGGCTGGGGGGGGAGTGGAGTCACTGTTCGTCAGCCCGGCTGTACACACAACCACTCATTGCCTGAAGAGAAAGGTAGGAAAATTGGATGGAGAGAGAAGAACCAGCAAAGGAACTGTGCTGGAACAGTCTGTACTCCTGAAGGCAGCTCAGCTGATACAACAGCCACAGCAAATGGTACTGCTCGGCCAGGTACGAGCTAATCAGTGTGGCCTCTGCATCTGCTGTACTTTGACAGCCATTTTTGCAGCGGTTTTACAGGAGTCTCTGCCTGATAAATTTTCCTCAATACATCGTGGGTGCATGCACCATGCCACCTTCACCACCACCAGGGATGGTACCTCTTCGGTCCAAGGGGCCATTCTGAGGTGCTCCTAGAAATATGGATGCTATAGAATTCTCTTCAGTAGGCACCTAAAGCACCAGTTAGCTTATCTCCGGGCTCAGCAGCAGCCACGTGCCCAGCAGAACCACAGAACTGTCTAGGCTGGAAGGGACCCTAGGAACACCCCCGGGCACCCACCGCCCCGCACCTTAGCTATTTTCTCTATGTACTGCTTGAAAAGGTCTTCCCGCTGAGACGAGCTGTCGACCGCTTTGTACCGCGGGTCAGTCTCCACTTTGTCCTTCACTTTGCTCCAGCGAGACTGACTGTCCAGGTGGTGATTTGCCAGCAGCTCAAAGAAGTCCATTTTGATCTGTTTTACAGATGGAAACAGAACAACAGCCCTTGAGAAAGACACTTTGACACCCAACAGTTTGCTCTTACGAAAAAAGGAGCTGACTTACCTCCAAGAGAGGGCAGCATATTAACATTACACACCATTACAAATTAGAGAAAGCGCTACAGCTCTGGATTTAGACATAACCCCATCTAACATCACTAAAGCAGATATATTAAGAAATCTGCTACATCTGAACTGTATACTTTAAAGAATGATTTATCAATACAGTTTTTTGTTATTTTAATCCAACTTAAGCTTCGTTTTTGAGATTTTATATATATATATCTCAAAGTAACATTACTGATTCTACATGATAGCATTTTTACTGCTATATAAATGCTACTGCTACAGAAAATACTTTACATTTTTAACGAGGGCTTTAGATAAATCAAGTTCTTATGGACTCATCCTCCAAGTGTGCAATGAACAGAAGTAAATATTTGGATCTCCTGATAAAGAGCAATGCCTTAAGATGGATTTAACCAATAATTACCCACATATGGTAATTAAGTAAATTACGTAAGATGGATATGCACACACATGTAACAGTTTAAGGAAAAGTTTTAGTCTAGTTTCTCAGTTGGAAAGGGCACAGCAGCACCGTCCAGAGCAGCAGCCACTGCTGGGGGCTGGCAGAGGATCAATCGTGTTGGGGGGTTTCTCTCTGGACAACACCTTTCCAGCCAGACCCCAGAAACAGCAGCTGCAGGAGCAGCCACTGTGCCTTCATTCCAAGGCATTTTTCTGGGGTAGAAGATCTCCCTGCTCAGCTCCTAGCTGTTTTTTGCTTTTGATCCCTCCCCCTTAGGCTGCAAGGTCTGGTGTGTGCCCAGCCTCCAGCCCGGGGGCGCAGGGGGTGCCAGGGACCAGCCAGGGCACGGGTGCTGCCTTCACAGCACCCCAGCCCCGCCGGGCACAGAGACAACCTGGCGGAGATTTAACTCCAATTAAAACCCCCAAACCCTCACAAAAGGGCTGGCCGTTCACATTTTGCCACTTCTCTCCCCTCCTCATCCCTTTAATAAAAGAAAACGGCTTTTCTTTGGTTGTAAAGCACAAGGGAAGGGGGCACACGGCCAGCAGCCAGGCTGGCTGGGCACAGAACTGTCACATCCCCCTGCTCTGAAACACCTTTACCTACAGAATGCAAGAGAAAATGAAGAACCAACATTCTGCAGCCTTGCCCACCGATAACTTTAGTTCCTCACAACATTAGCATAGAAACGTAAGAGGCTTTACGGGCTTTTTCTCTTTACTATCTCAACAGAGAGATCAAGATAGTAAACGGGGATCAGAAGAACTGGTTAGTGCCAGTGGGAAGTTGCTCTACATCTACAGCGCTATCACTTTTTCTTAAAGCAGCTGAACAAAATGCTAAGCAAACTGTTTATTCATCGTAAAATTAAGAATGTTGTTTCAAAACATCTTAAAACATGCATGCAGTATCAAAAAGATGAAGCTTTCTAAGCCATGGTATTTGAAATGTTTGTTAAAAATCACACAATTCCCAGACGTTACTACAGAAGTCTGTAAAGTAAGGGTACCTCAAAGTGCCTGGACAAATCCCACAGCATAAAAGCTGCACACCCTGAACGCTGCTGCAAGCCCCGTGGCACGGCACCAACACACGGCCAGAGCCAGCGGCACCACCACCCTCTGCAGGGAGATGCTTCTGCAGATGCCTCCAGCAGCACCCTCTGGCTCCCGCCCGCCCGCCTCCTGCCCTGCTGCAGGGGACACCAGCCACTGGGTCACAAACATCTCACCAAGGAATCACCTTTTAAGATCACAACTCTATGGTGTTGTGAGTTTAGTGTATCTATACACCGTAACTAGCTCTGCTAAGTAGAATGACACTCCTGAGGGACGGGATGCCATCCAAAGGGACCAACAAGGCCCTTCGGTCCAGGCAGCCCCTGGTCCCAGCTCAGGCTGGGAACAGTGGGATGGGGGAGCAGCCCAGAAAGCCCCCTGCCCCCTGGGCTGCACCCCCAGCAGCATGGCTGGCAGGGCAAGGTGGGGAATTCTGCCCTTCTGTCCTGCTCGGGGGAGACCACCCCCCTCGGTGCTGCCTCCAGCTCTGGGACCCCCAACAGCAGAAGGACACGGATGTTGGGATGTTGGAGCGGGGCCAGAGGAGGCCATGGAGATGCTGGGAGGGCTGGAGCCCCTCTGCTGGGGGGACAGGCTGAGGGAGTTGGGGGGTTCAGCCTGGAGAAGAGGAGGCTCCGGGGAGACCTTACAGGGGCCTTTCAGTGCCTAAAGGGGACCTATGGGAAAGATGGGGACAAACTTTTTAGCAGGGCCTGTTGTGACAGGAGAAGAGCTAATGGCTTTAAACTAAAAGAGACTTAGACTAGATATTAGTAAGAAATTTTTTACACTGAGGGTGGTTCCAGGTTGCCGGTCCATGTCCTATCCCTGGAAACGTTCATGGCCAGGTCGGACAGGGCTTTGAGCAACCTGATCCAAGTGAAGATGTCCCTGCCCAATATTCTACGAATGCCACATAAGAAAAGCACTAAGAGGAGCGATGACAGAGCCATCAGCACAGGGGGTGTTTGCAGCTGAACGCTTCAGGGACTCGGGCCCGTCAGCTGGCACGGCTCATCCCGAGGACACGGCACGGGGCTGTGTCCTGGGACTGCACGCGAGCGGCTCTCGGACCCTTCCCTGACACCCTCAGGCCCAGAGGCGCTTCCTCCTCCCCACCTGGGGACATCAGCGTGGCATCTCCTCCCCGAAACCACCTGGGTACCACCTCCCCACCGAGAAACCCCTGCTGCCCCACCAGCCAACAAGCCATCACTCAGCCAAAACATAATCTAAATCCAAACCCTTACGTTAAAGATTTCTGTACAGTTGATCCTCCTTAAATAAAGATTTTGGACTTTTAAAACAGACTGAGAAAGCTTCAGGTTAAATGCCTTAAATTTTATGGTTTTAAGCAGTTTCAAAATCAAAGGAAAATAAGATTGAAAGTATTTCAGGTGTATTTAGAAGTCTTTTTTTTTTTTTTTTGGCAGTTAACACATTGCAGGTACAACTCTCATCACTTCACAAGGAAAAAAACTAAAAAAATGTAAAGTACCGGAACTGCGGGAGGCTAAAGTCACCACACAGAGATACCAATTCTTTCCTCACTAGGGAATCCCATAATATTTGCGTGTCAGTGATTACAGCTGTCAGACTGAACTGATTGACAGGCCGCACAGCACATAACTGTAAAGTCTATCCACTTGTTATAAAACAGAATACATAAAATGGTTACAAAAGGCTTTTGGAGAAAAAAAAACATTATTTCAAAAGCAAACAAACACAATCTCTCTTCTTTAAACTTTTCAAGGTTAGAACAATCATGCAACAACAAAACAAATATTTACTTTTTTTTTTTAAAGTCTGCACTATTAAACTTCAAGAATGCTTTAAAATTCCATATTTGTAATCAAAGTGCAACAGGTAAAAGTCTAGTTTTCAGCTACATCAGTTCTCCTCTAAAAGCACAATCATTTATTGATAGTATCAGTAACAAATCAGCATTTGAAAAAATTTGAGCACAGAATCACTAGACCAGAGTAACCAGATCAAAATAATTGTGCAAAACTTATTGAATAACAAAATTACCCCCAAATTAACCTGTTATTCAGCATTTTTCCCTTCTCTAAGCATTCTTGGTAAGTGAAATTGGCAATAACTTTACAAAATCAGTACTTTAGACCTTAAAATGTCAAAAATGATTAGGCTTTAGAGGTTATCTTCTCATTCACACAACACACGGGGACGTTTCAGTAAGTGGCTGCATTTTTCGGTGACAACATCTGACGCCTCCTCCAGGGGAGCCCCCTTCCCTGGCAGCGTGGGCAAGTGACACTCGGGATGCATTTATCTCCAACGGCTGCCAAGCAGCAGTGTGTTCATGGGGTGCATTTACCAAAAGACTACCAAGTCACTGAAGTGGTAGCTTTGAGCTGGAAAGGTACGGAAGCAGCTTGGAACTGAAAGGGAATACCCTAGGGAGAATTTCAAGCTCCTCCTGCCTCTGCCGGGCAAGCAGAGGTAATGGCCGGGTTGGGGCGTTCCAGCCAAACAGGACAAGAACCCGGCTTCCTTTTAATGCTTCGGGATAATATCACTTTAAAAAAAAAACAAAACAAAACCCAGGCATAGTTCTAGTTAAGAATACCATGCTACTTGCCTTGGTGAACAAAAAAAAAAAGCAGGAATAAGTAAACCGAGTGTCACAAATAACCGTAAGCTCAATTCTATACACCCCACGCGTCGGCGTTCCTGCGAACTCCGCGCTGGGAAAGGCGTGAGGGACGCCTGTGACAGCTCGACGTGGCAAAACCCCCGCGGAAGGAGGAGCGTGTCCCAGGGCTCACTGGAAACCAGGCACGGCCCTCGTCCCATCGCACTCGCACCACTCACACCGCTGGAACTGAAGACGTCTCCTTACCTTCTCACCTCTGGTCTTCGAGTCTTCTTTCTCCTTCTTTCTTGCCGCTGTGATAAACTCATTAAACAAGGCCTCTCGATCTTTCATCTTTTCAATTGCCTTGAACCTCGAGTCTTTAGCATGCTTGGCTGCAAATTCACTAAAAGTAGTTCTGCAACAAAACGGCAAGTGAACTCATTTGGCAGAGCCGTCTTTGCTGGGACGCAGGTTCAGCAGAGGAACTCCTCTGCTGGAATACATGCCAGAGACCACGGGGAAAATAAAAAGGCAACACCCTACGGTCTCACTGCGGAGACGCCGCACCAGTGAACTCTACAGAGAGGAGTCAGGTTCAGGCACACACGTGAAAGGCATCGTCAGACTTACAGGGGTGGTTTTGTGTGTTTGTGCGAATACAGCCACCTGCAGGGAGCGCAGGCGTAGGAAGAGAGACTACAACGCAACCAAGAAGAAACCAAAAAAAAGCTCAGTTGCCTAGAAAAACCTTCTTGTTTTTGTGGGTCAGCAGGTCAGCCACCAGTCTGCCCAGGTGCCGCGCAGCTGTGAAACTGGACATTTCACGTGCGTTCCCTTGCAGCCAAACCATGCTAAGAGCTCACCAGGAAAACCACCTTCTGGCGGTAGTCACAGCAGAGACCGGCTGAATTGGTGTTTCCTCCTGCTGCCAACACCGTCAAGCACAGTCTTACAACACAGGAGCTGGAGGTGTTTAAAGGCTACGGGCAGACACAGCAAGACTGGGCTTTCCACCCCTGATCCCCACAGCACTTCCCTGAGCGTCCTCTCACCTCCAGGGCCAGATTCCAACCTGTGCAGTAGATGCGGTACTGCCACTTACCTCGACAAAAACCACTACTGTGCTTTTTCCAAGCTCTGATGCAAATCTGGCCCCAAGAATACGTGAGACACTTATAATCATACGACTGTTTTCATCACAGCATGGAAATAATTAGACTTGGAAAATCCAGCCTACTGTTGCTGTAGGGTAAATCGAAACAAGAAGAGAATTTGGTAGCTTATTCAAAAGATCAGAAAGTGAATGTACAGCTATATTGAAGAACAAGAGCTGTTCAAGAGAAGTGGAACGCAAACTCTCGAGCGTCTTGGACTGAGAGATGATAAAACCCCAGTCTGGCACTCACAGAAGTACAGCAATATCTTTAGACAAACACTGAAACCAGAAGACAAAGGATAAGATTAAACAAGACAGTATTTCAGCTGGAACTCTCTTCCCCACCCCAGCCCGTTACCAGGTAAGAGTCGGTCCCAGCGCAACACACGGGAGGCACCGCGGACGCTGAGGACACTGAAGGTAACGGAACAGTCTCTGAGTTACACAGGAAACTTATGACTGATCAAGTTTTTCTTAAAACATTTCCACGCCTCCATTCTTCCCAGCCTACTCCCGTCACAACTGACACCCTTATTAAAAGAGCAGATGGGCATTTTAAACAAGAGTTATTAATCAGATTGGAACCAATTTAGAAGTTAACGTAACACTGGCTTCCACCAGATTTCCAAAACAGGTCACTGAAAAAAATTAAGCTGAAGTGGAAAAAAAAAAAAAAAAAAAAAAAAAAAAAANAAAAAAAAAAAAAAAAAAAAAAAAGAGTTGTTAATTCACTGTAAAAGAATTAATGCCAGATAAGCCAAGAGGTGCTGGAAGAGAATGCTTTAGAGCTCATCTGGTGACGTGAGCACACACTGCATGGACTCTGCGTGAGAAAGCTGTGAAACAACTCCAGCGTACACCTTGCAGGTTAGCACATTCACTGTCATCTCCTGGCTACTGTCACTGCCAGTGCGTCCGACTGCGAGGGCAATGCCACCGTTGCCACACTGAAGCCACGGGAGCATTCCATCACATGGCTATTAACGTACTTGGTAAGCAGAAAAACATCCCCTCAGCCCCCCTCCAAACTGAAGAAACCTCCCCAGTACTTCTCGGAGACAACTAATACTCTTCATAAGAAACAGGGTTGTTAAAGAAAACCTGGGGTGGATCATGAGCCCTTTCTCCCAATCCCGACAGCACGCTGGGGAGACCTTCAAAAGGACTTAAAATATGTCAATCATTATAAACCACAGTCTCTATTATTTCATGGGCCAGGAGAATACTAGCAGGCAAAAGAAGATTTCATCAGTATCTGATGAGTTTTCTCCTCTTTGCCCACTCTGATCGAGGTGAATCTCACCCAATCCCACCCAACCCACTTGGTTCTACTGGAGCTCACGCATACGAACAAGAGAGCAGCTCCTACCTTGGGTTAATCTTTGCTTCTTCCATCATTTTCTTGAAATCCTCCTTGGCCTGCATTATTTTGTTTTTCTTCTCCTTGCGCTCCTCTTCTGCTCGAGTTTTCACATACTGATCAAATACCTACAAAAACACCAGTCACTGACCCAACACGCAGGAACCTGAGCTCACAAAAGCTCCAGGCGAGGGGGAGGATTTAGGTAAAGCCTGACGTAGCTGTGTCTGGAGGGGCAGCAAATTCGATTTCTCTTTTACCTGTTTTCTTTCTTTTGGGTTGAGAAGCAAGTAACGAGGATCAAAAACTATCTTGTGTAGTTCTTTCTCCCATGTTGAAAAAGCAGAGACCTTTAATTGAAAAAAGTCAGATTTTAATTAACAGTTAAGTTTCCTCCAACACACAGGCGTCGTACAGTTTTGCTTGCAAACTGCAGGACGTCTGATGAAGAGATGGGAACAAACTCATGCTGACACTTCCCTCAAAACAGAGGAGGGACGCTGCCGCAGCAGGTGCTACCACCGTCTGTCCCCTGCTGCAGGGGCAGAGCCTCCGGGCTGCGGTGGAACTCACTGCTTTCCTCATGCAGGAACATTTCCAGAATCGTTAAGAATCTGTCCGGTTTGTTGTTCTATTTAATTTTCAGCAGCAGTTTTCAAATAGGAAATTATTTAACTTGGAAAAAAGCTACCAAAAAAAAAAAAAAAAAGTCTTGCTACTTTTTAATTTCAGTTACTTAGAAACGAAAGTTTTGCCATAATTGTAACACTCTTTGAAAATGCAATGTTGTACCAAATGCATCCATTAGTCAGAGCAAGGATGAGATTGTTTTCCTACCATAAAGCACCTCAGGTTCTGAATTCCCCAAGGATCGAGACTCTGCCTGAATCCCCTCTCCCTTCCCTTCTCCCCACAGCACACACTGGTTTCTGACCCCTCTTTCTAAAAGCATGTCCTTGAACTGCTTCATCCGAGCCTCCAGCGGGACAATGGCTCTCTCCCGAGCAGCTTTGATTTCAGCTTCCATCGCAGCCTCCTTCTCCGAATCAATATCTTTGTTATCATCTTTCCTGAAAAAAATTAAACAGAGGGTGTAACTTCAGCCACCAGAGCTCAGCCCCGTCGGTTGGGAGCTGAACTACATCAGGACAGCACGGGTGCGCCCAACGGCTGCGGAGGCTCAGGCTTACAAACCACGAGAGCCACTCGCTGAGCCCGGGGCAGGACTGCTTCCAGGAACCACCGGACCCCCAGCAGCCTCAGCACCAACAGTGCCTCCAACAGGCTCACGCCTCCTGGTTGTGCGCAGTGGTCCCGTCAGACAGGGAACAGTGTCCATTACCTGCACTAATGCTCTTACCTTCTGCTCAAGAGCACAGAATCACCGGACTGTCACGGTTGGAAAGGACCTCTGAGATCACCCAGTCCAACCACACACCAAAACACAACCCACTCCCTACACTCACCCTCCAGAGCGTGCCCTCAAGTGCCACATCCACTCGTTTCTTAGGTACCTCCAGGGATGGTGACTCCACCACCTCCCTGGGCAGGCCCCTCCAGTGCCTGACCACTCTGGCAGCGAAGCCATTCTTCCCAATATCGAATCTGAACCTCCCCTGCCCCAACGTCAGACCATCTCCTCTGTCCTGTCATTCCTTGAGGAGAAGGGGCCAACACCCACCTCTACAACCTCCTTTCGGGTAGTTGCAGGGAAAAAAGCTTTCTCCCCCCAGCCTCCTCTTCTCCCAGCCAAACATGCCCAGCTCCCTCAGCCTCTCCTGACAGCACCTGCTCACCAGGAGCTGGCTCGGATGGAGAACTGGCAGTTGCCACTGCAGGAAGTGCTGTAACGCGAGGGTCACGGTCACCCACCCACCAGAGCGCTCCTGGAACCGTCTGCCTCTGCCAATCTATGTTTCTTTCTCCCAAACAAAGTCAAAGCTCTCCTTGCTACCAGCTCTATGACCATCCCCAGGAGCACACAGTAACAAATAAAATGGCAAAACTACTTTTACAACAGTGCGTGTAAGTAATTCAGAGTGAAGGGACAACATCGCTTCCCGTGGGCAAAACAGACCAAAAGACGGAAACAAAAAGGTTAAACCTTGCCAAATGCAGTGAAAACAGAGAAATCACTGTGAAAGTCTCGACGGCTGGATTTCTGACAACAAAGTCTTGTGTACAGAGATGAACAAGCAAGAGAAGCAAACTCAGATAAAGCGCACTCCAAACATCCCTTGGGCTCACCGACCCGTTCCGCTGATTCCCAACATTTCCAGAGGAGATGCCATTTCCTCCAGAGGTTAATCCCAGTCATCTCAGAGCAACAGCACACACCGGGGCTGCTACACAGCAGAAAGCTGCTGGCTGTGCTCCCCAGTCCCACCCACGCCTGTCCTGCCCTGCTGAGCACACCCGTAGACAGCACCCAGACGAACGCCGCTTGTTTCATTTACACAGACCATTTAGCACTGAAAAACCAAACTTACTTGCGCTTTTTAATTTTAATAGGCTCGTCCTCATTCACGTCCTCTGTGGATTCATGCTCTTCTCTGACTGTAAGAGAATTCAACAATACTTTAGGGCTTGTATTTATGACAACCCTGTACTTTACAGATGAAACCCGGGCAGCGTGTGCAGCAATAATGTGCTCTGACATGGGAAGACACAGCTTTCAGTCGCTTTCAGAAGACTACTGGAATTTGGTGGCAGGACTAGCGGACCCGTGACCAACTTTGGATCTAAAATGAGAAACCACCACCTCTTATTTCCAGGGAGGAAACCTCAGGCTAAACAGCCTGACGGAGCACGCCTGGGCCTCCCCACATCCTGCTTGCGCTGCGCTCTGCCCCGGCCGCTGCACGCCCTCCCCACAGCACCTACCAGAACCGTCCAGAAACACCCCTCACCCCAGCAGCACCCGATCGTGCTCTGCTCTGGGCAGCTGGTGGCAAAACCGTGTTCCCCTTGATGTTCCCCGAGTTAAATCCTCTCATGGGACGGCCCATTCCCACACTGTAATTAATCTTTTCTGGCCCCCAAATTCCTCTTGCTTCTAAAACAAAGACAGCCCCTTTTTCTAGTCAGTAAAAACTGTGGGGATTTGTTCAGCTTGTTGGCATTCTAAAAAATAATTCACCTTCTTAGTATCTACTTTCTTCAACAGACTGCTTTTTCCCCAAAGACTCTGTAAATCTGTATTTCCACCAGCCTTCTCAAATTCCAAAGATACACATTTTTCAACACGTCCTTATGCTTCTCTCACTTATTTAACCGTGACTCGCTTTGCAAATCAACACAAAATAAGCAAAAAATCTTATTCAGACTTCTTAAAAAAAGCAGTACATTTCCTCTTACTAAGCTTTTTTCCTTCTTCCATTCCTTTTTTGTGAGGAGGTTCTTGAATAATTTTGTCCACATCAGCCCTTCCAATGAGGTCGTCTGGTCGGTCCCACATGGAGAGGCGGGTGGTAGGGTTGTAGAAGAACACCCGCTCGTCACCCGTCCACACCACACACCTGGAAACAACAGACAGACAGGAAAATCTTGGGTTTTCTTTGTCCTCATTCATTCCCTACACCCGTCACCATGCCCAGGGGACACCAGCGCCACGGGCACAGACAGATGCAGGTGACACTTCCCACACAACCACCGGACATCCCTGCTGCCCAGCTGGGACACTCAACTACGGCTCTTCTCTGACGTTACATTTGAAATTTTTATTTTAAAATTGCTTTTTATTATGCAGTGTACTCGGTTCTTCTTGAGAAAAACGCTTTAGACAGCTGCATCAGATTTTAGGATAAAATGTACCTTGTCCCTTCCCCTGTAAAGCAGGAGAAAAAGCCCGTCTTGCCAGAATTTTATAGACGGTGGGATGAAAGAATCTCAGAGATAATTGGAGAGAAACAAATTTAAATATCAAATGTTAATAAAAGAGCATCCATGGCTAAGTTTCAAAAATTAAAACAATATTCCTTTCCCACGAGTAAGATCTTTCCCTTGGTCACCCAAACACGCACAGCTGATGTACATACATACAGCACGAGTAACCCCAGTGCGACGCTACACAAGCGGCACCCGATGACTAGCTATGCTAAGGGAAAAAAAAACAAATTAAAGAAAAAAAATGGTTTTGGTCAGCAGCCAACTCATTCCCAAGGCATAAAGACCAAAGAAAGCCAATATTATTATTTTTTTGGGCCACTATTTCCTACCAGCTCAGGAGGGACCAGTGGGATGTGAAATCTGTACTGGTGACACAGCTCTCAGCTCTGGAGTCCGTGTGGCAGAAAGGCTGCTCGCCACGATGCAGCACACCTGAGCAGGTCAGCTGAGACAGCAGCACGCCAGCAGCACGCTGCTTCTAACCCCCAGGGTCAGCCCCACGGCAGCAGCCACGGGACAAAATGCTACCTACCACGGGGTGCCCGGGATAGGGGTGGTGGCGACCGGCTTGGCCTTCTGGGCTGCTTTCTCCTCCTCAGTCAGCTCTTCCTCTTTAGGCTCCTCGAGGGAATAACAAGGTAAGGGTTCAGGCAATGACAGCACGCTAATTATTCATTATGAAGTCACTAACTTGTTGTAAAACAAGCAGATGTATTTTGAGACAATGCTCACAAGCAGCTCACAAGCAGTTCACAACTGCAGCTCATCCGTGCAAAGCAGAAGCCTTGGAATTTCAAAGTAACTGCTATTCCAAAGTCAACTCAGAAACCTCTGAGTGTTTACTGGACTCTTGACTTCAATGGAATCTTATTTAAATGTGTCCCTAGACCCGTATGAATCCTCGAATCAAGGTCTCAAAACAGGGGGAAGGACACAGTTTCTCAAACTCCTTGAGAACAAGACAGAGTATGACACAAGTCTAGAATGTGCAGTAACCTCTGCAGCATCCATCTCCAAACCAGCAACAGAAGTACACAGGGCAGAGTGGTAACAACACTGAGCTCTGTGCTTTCGCCCGCTTAGCGACACCCACGTTCACAGAAATCAGTATAAAAGCATTAACTTTTATCCAAAGACCTTAGCACCTCCCAGAGCTGTGCTTTCTCAGCACAAGACACCTTACAAGAAAAAAGAAGTTAATTTTGTTTACTGCAAAGACTCCTGCTATTTCCGAGGACGTGTGTTCCTAACAGGCTAAACTTACTGGCTACAGCACATGGAGAATGGGACAGCTTTGTTTCAAAACTGTTCAAATAAAAGAAGTAAAGCAATAGAGGAAAGGCTATTCATCCAAGGGCTTCAAACATTCAGGACAAGTTTTGTTTTTCTGAACACCTTAAAATCAGCAAGAGAACATCATGTCTAAGCAACTAGCTTCCTTTTTTCCACGTTCTTACTAATTTCGTAACTCACATACTCTGTATTCTTCTTTTAAATGTCCTTTTCTCCTTATGTAAAAATAAAATAATTTTTTAAAAAGGGGGAAGAAAAAAAAGCTCTGAGTGCCAAAAGGCAGGCTTTGAAAATCCCCCTCGGAATTTCAGCACTGCTGTTGCCAAGCCCAGCTCCCGCCTGCCCCCGGCCCACAGCAGCCCCACCCGGGAGGCAGGACTCAAAATACGACACCCAGATTTGGTTGCAAAGGCTTTTACCTCCTTTATAAGTTCTTTTATAGGCTCTTCTTTTGGCTCCTCTTCTTCTGTCTCCATGGGTAAAGGCTCCTCCGAAGGTTCTTTGATTGGCTCTTTGATCTTCTCTTCCATTTTTTCTAAATAAAGACAGAACTTTCCTTAGTATTATTAAGAAACCATTAGAGAATCACAACAGATTGGGTTTTATCAGTATGACTTTCCAAGCACAGCAGCAAACCAAAACTAATTTTTAATGTGTTTTCACCACTTTCTGTCTTTCTTGGGCTTTACAATGTCTGCTTATAAAGACGGCATTATCTCCCACACCAAGATCTGCTCGGGAAAAACAAACCAGAAAACAAATATTGTACTAAAAAGCTAATTTAGTGCACCAACAGCAATAAAAATAGCAACCAACAGTGCAACACCGAAGACAACCTGAATGCCGTTGCCAAAAAATACAAGTCAGAGAAAATGCAACCAGAATCACCTGAGGAGTGCTCTGCACACATTAAAAAAAAAAAAAAAAGAAACAAACTGTAAAATACATAATCTTTACTCAGCACAACCAAGTAAATATTTACTGTCTTAAAACGTTTTTATCACAGTAAAAAGAACCATTTCCCTCCCACACACCCACAGACATAACAAGGGTTCGATCCCCACCAGTCCCAGAGCAGGGTGCAGGCACATGGACAGGTCATTTATTGTGTCCTCACGTTCCCCAGCTGGCTAGATACAGTTTTTGACAATCTGATGCTTTGCATTTCAATGATCTTCATCCTTTCCCAGTCTTTAGGGCAACTGCATTTCCCCCTCGGTTTCTGTCTTTCCTCAATGGGGATCTTCTCCAACACCCCCGTATGTAAAGTCGTCACTCTCTGGACACGGTCCTTCGGTGGATAAAGCCCTGACTTTCGTGCCACAGTTACCCCGTGTCACGGGACTCGGGAGCGACTCTAGAGCCAAATACTCACACAAGACAGTGGGAAACAAAGAAACTATAGCTTTCCAACTCAAATGGACACTTACAATCAGGATTTCTGAATATTCTTACGGGAGGGAAGGGACTAGAAACATCCTCCTTTTCAAGCACAACCCTGCACGTGGCCTCGTGTGCAGCTGCATTTGGAAAAAAGGAAGTACCTTTTTCTTTGAGTTCTTGGGGCTTTTCCCACGTTGACTCCAAAGTCCTGTTGTTATAGTAGTAAGTCTTCCCATCGGCTGTTTTGTACTCGGTCCACTCGGAGACGGCGGCTGCTCCGGCCAAGGTGGCGGGGGAGGCCGCGATGGCAACCTGGGGGTGGATCATGGGCACGAT
The DNA here is from genome assembly GCA_013398155.1 of Pedionomus torquatus. Classification (NCBI taxonomy): domain Eukaryota; kingdom Metazoa; phylum Chordata; class Aves; order Charadriiformes; family Pedionomidae; genus Pedionomus; species Pedionomus torquatus. The sequence goes on along the minus strand of VZRU01003261.1, from coordinate 12,539 downwards.
GGGGGGGGCCATGCCCGGCAGCACGCCTGGACGGGGGGAAAGGAGAGAAGAGAAGAAGAGGAAAGGAAACAGTAAGTGACAATGAACCACCCACGAACCAAACCCTAGCCCTTCACTGACTTGATTCACAAATAACCAACCCAGATCAATAAATGCAGACTGCTTTCACAACGGAACCGGGCAGCAATGTGCTGGACTCCTTCCTGTGCCTCAGCCCACCCCAGCGCCCGTGTCAGCGGGCAAACTACAGCTTCTCGTTTCGATTAACGTGCAGTTCTGCACAGCACAAAGCTCCTTAGTTTTCAGATGCTTGCTTTAATTTTTCAAAATTAAGTGTTCTATTTATTGAAAAATCTTTACTGGATCTCTATACAAATCGTTATTTTCTAGGAAGCTGTGCTCTGCTGCCAATTTAACAGATCTCGCTACCGCTCTTGGGGAAAAACAAACAAACAAAAAAACCCAACAGCGGCTTGAATTTGAGCCAGGTGATGCAGGCAGAACAGAGCAGAACTCTGCTACGTACTCGGCCCCGACTTCAAAACATTAACATTAGTTCTGAGCCTTGGGTTAAAAACTCATGAGAATTAAATTATTTCAGACTGTGTGATGATTTTGTTTAGTACTGCAGACTGATCAGAAAAAACATTTTATTCGCATCCTAAAGCCAAATGGCAAGGAAATACCCAGAGGCAAGACAGCCAGAATGTGTCATTATCCTATTACTGCTCAGTCATCCCAACAGACTGGATGTATTGGATATACAGAATAGATTTGGAAATACAAGTGCTGGGAGAACAAATTGGGCAGGACTAGAACTACGAGACTGTAATTCTGAGCCTTTAATGTTACACGGAAACATCTATCTTTTAACTAGTGGGAAAGCACAACATTACACATTGCCATGAAGTACTTTTCTTAAATGCATTGTTTGAAAATGAAGCTTTATACTAGGACACACATACACACACACCAACATGCGAGCACAGCCATGTCACTGTACATGTGGAAGTAGGAAAAACAAAATTCCACGCACACGAAACTAGTAACCAGGAGGTATGGGCATGAAGAGTCACAGTTATTACACAACTCAATGGTTACAGAAAACTCTACTGGAGTTTCGGTATAAAATAAGCTGACACTAACAGTTATTTGGGAAAGTTATTTCCTGGCCAAATACGATATTTGCATTTATACTGGTTTGGAAAAGAAAGAAGAGATATTCATTCAATTGGGGAAGCAAATAAATAAATAAAAGATAACACCAACATTCACTACCATGCCAACTTACAGACAAAACGAACTAGGATGGGTTTGAAAATTACCGGTCTTGGTGGTAGCGACTGTCTTTACATACGGGCAGCTGACTATTTGCATCATTGCTACACCTGCAAAAGGGACAAGCAAGCACGTTGGAAAGCTGCCATGGCACGTCGGCTACCACTGGGGTCTGGCCACGGGTGCCCTGCGCCAATCGGGTGCCATTTCCAGCCGGGCCAGGGAAAGCCTCCGGCAAGAAAGCGGGAATTGGGGTTTGCTCCAACACTTTAGGCCAGATCAAAAATAAATCTAACTTTAAGCTGCAGCAACAGTTCCCGCCTACGTTCAACCAGCTGTTTAGCAAATTATCGGGATGTTGTTAAAAAGCCAAAAAAACCCAGGTAGGTCAGTGAGACTCAGGGGTTTAAGTTCATCAAAGGGGGCTCAGTTCTCCTCGTGGGGCAGGACCGTGGGAAAAGGCTCTACTGGTGGTGATGGCTCCCAGTGACAGCCCCCACTGGAGCAGCAGAGCCTGAGACCAGTGCTCTCTACAGTTCTGAGAGCTTCTGGGCCCAGGGAGCAGAGGGAAGGGCTGAGGACAGACCAGCCAGGAGTAGGGGGCGAGAGCCCAGTCCCACCCCCAGGGAAGGCTGGGGTTACTGGGGCACTACGGAAAGGCTGGAGGCAGAGGGAGGAGGGGGGGAGAGGAAATAAAAGCGAGGAAGTGGCAAGCAGAGGTACACGAAGCTGCACCAGGTCAGCGGCAGCACATGGGGGTTTTTATTTCTCATTATCAAGAATGTCATGAGCTGGAAAACGCTCCAAAAGCATCGTAACCAGCCTCAAAAAGGCAGCACAGGCACCGTGCCACCCTCCAGATCGTTAAGAAGTGAGCTGGCTGCAAAGAGGGAAGTGTCTAATCCTCTTCAGATAGACACAAAATTCAGTAGGAAATCAGACAGGGGCAAGTGAACGCATTTAAAAAAGCTTCATTTTAGGGTATGGAAGGAAACAAGAAGTTCTCTCTCTGTCAGTCCAGTCTGGAAACTCAGAAGCTTCCCCTTCTACGGGGTCAGTTCCATCACCTGAGGTGGGAATCCTCCAGTGCAAAGTGAAATTAAACCCCTGTGTTTATAATCAAATAATCTCTTATTGTTCTCTGTAAGAGATCTAGTATGGAGAGCAGACAAAAATACTGCCAATTTATTTTTAAAAAAATTTGTGAGAAGACAGAATTGTAATGTTCTTTAATAATAATTTCAATGAAAGAATCCAAAGCTAGCTTTATTTAAAAAAAAAAAAAGTATGAATTGAGACACAAGAACATCGACTCCAACAGCACTGAACGAAGTGTTTGTCTAAATTTGAGGGGGGGCGGGGGGAGTCACGTTACATACTTGAAAATTAATCTGAAAATTCGTTTTGTTAAGGAAGTTACAGCATGTCAAGTGGGTCAGTATAAATAATGCCATCTGCGGGACGACTGGAATCAGATACTGCAGCGCAGATCAGACGTAGCAAATACCCAGGCTGAGTCCTCTGCCAGGCTCAAACGTACAACTGACTTTTAACATACGAATTAAGAGAAAGCAGACTTACTTTTTAAGATCTGAGATTATGAGATATCACTAATCAGTCCTTCCACTGCTCTGCCTTACTGCAGCGCAACACAGGTTAGCTCTGCGCTCACAGCATCCCTGCCCCCAGCAGCAGTTGGGCTGCTCGGCACCCGGCGCCGAAAGCCCCCCACACCTACAGGGGAGCTCCTGAGCCTTCTCCTACCCCCAGAAAGCCAATCCTGACTTCTCTTTCCTTATGAACCTCTACAACCAACTCGAGCCACAATTAGCTGGAAGAAATGCACTAATTTTGTTCTGTAATCCGGCAGAACGACAAACCAGACTCGTTAGGGGCAGCACACACGCCACTGCTCGGTGTCCTACCCACGGCTCGCGGCACTGGGAGAACAGAAGAGGTTTGATCTAAGACTTACTACCAGGACAGCTCTGGAAAAAAAATAATTTTCAAAAACGAGTTTAGGAAGGAGAAAAAAATAAATCAATGTTTTTGCTCTGCCCTTCCTTCTGCATTGCACTACTCACAACACCTGGACTGACAGCACACGAAAACTGCCCAAGCACACCCCCTGTGCCCACCTTCACTTCTCTGCTGCTTTCACCACCCACACCTCTCCCGGCAGCTCACACGTGGGCAAGTGCCTGTATCCCCCAAGGGTACACAACACTTGTGGATCCCTCGCTGGCAAGGGCAGGAACTGCAGCTGAGGAGGTTCAGCTGAGCACCCTTAGGGCTGAACCCTTTCCATTGTTCTTCCGAACCTCACAAATACACAGCACCAGAGCTCTCCCTCTATCCTTTATCCATTTTTCATTCAGCCCTGAATATCATGTTCAGAGTAGTGTTTTTTCCTGTCTTAAAACAGGAAGCACTGCACTGTGATTTCCTTTTCAGGCAAGTTTCAGATAACAGCAGCTTCGCCCAGTTACTTTAGAAGACCACGTACAAGCAGAGGCAACTGAAAGTTGGCCCTCTCCTCCAGTCAGCAGAACGAATACCCATTTTAAACACTTTGATACCGATATCCTTCATCAATGAAGCATTATAAAGGATAACTTTCCACCCAACCGATTCCAGGGAAGGCAAAACCCTCCCTTTGCACATCCTGGGTTAAGCGTTAAAAAGGACAACAGGAGAGAAGTCACCTCGCTCAGCCTGCACAGAGCCAAAAACCGTGAGGAGGCTGCTCAGAGCTGCTGCTTTGTAATTCTTTGTCAGAAGCTAACTCGTCCCCGATACAGCTGCACTCTGACACTGTCCTCTGCAGCACCACCCACCAGCTCTGCGTGTGGATTTAGTGCCCCTGCACACTGAGAACACGGGAACCCTTGGCACCAGGGCAGGAGCTCAACCATCTCCACCAAACTGCAGCCGGGCATTTCAGCAACCAGTGGCCTTAGCAACCTTGCAGAGAATCTCTGCAGCAAACTGCGCTCCAGCACAACACTCCCCAGCCTAAAATGGCTTCCTTGAGTATCTAATTATTTTATAAAACTTCAGAAAATACGATTTACTAAGAACCAGCAGGCTGCCACCTCAGATCTCTTCTCAATGCTCTTTACACCTAAAGCCTCCAAATAATACTCCAGCATCTCGAATGCCTTCAGTGTGGTCCTCACTTTAAACCTCAACCAATGGAGCTGGAAACACCCCTCATCATCCAGGGGTAATGCACCTGAAAGGTAGTTTTTCCTGCTTATACATATATTATTTTAATTTACTTCAGCTATAACCCATGTCCTAATAAGTATTTATGCACAAGGCTTAAGGTCTAAATCGAGCCAGCAGGAAGAATCACAGCAAAGCTGCCGTTAGTGTAGAGCTACAACATTCTGTCCAGGAGCTCACTTTTGGATTTTTTAAATAGGATGCCAAGACAGCGTGCTGTGAGACGAACAAGTGCTTAGTGCAACTCTTCTATTTTCCTATCATCTAAAAGGAAAAGGTTTACATGTTTAAATGCAGCTGTTTCTGGCAGGTTTATCAAAGAACCAGAAGTCAAAAAAATTTTGTGTTCTTTGTTAATTAAAAAGTCTGTCTGCTAACCCTGAATTCTTTCAAAAATACTCTGAGTGGAGAGGATTCAGGCAAGTTCCGTACACAGTGGACACATGAGTGCAAACAAATCGACAACATGGACATGTAGCAGACAAGACAATTACAGTTTGCCAATTTACCTGGAAGTGGAATAGGCATGCCGGGAAGGGGGACACGGAATGGAGGTACCATTACTGGCGGAAAAGCAGGAATTGCCGCAGTTGGCTGAGGCACTGCGTGAGGAACGGCAGGAGGCAATGTCTGTGGGACTGCCTGGGGCACAGGCTGCACAGGCGGAGCAGAAGGAGCAGAGGTTGAGACACTGACTGATGGGGTGGCAACTGAAACACCCGAACTCGGGGTCTGGTCTTGTGTGGTAGGTGCTGATAAAAGAACACAAAGAACACCTTGTATCTTAGACACTACGATATAGTCGCTGCAAACATACTGGCTCTCTGTTTCCCAACAGACATCACATAAGCAGATACGCTTAGATATAACCAGCAGGAAGACACTCTTGGACCAAAAAAACATTGCCTCCTCTGTGACCTTAAATATTCGCAAAGAGAGTCAATTTCAGAATTTACTTTGTCCCATTTTTACACCTGACAGGTCTCTAGAGCAGCAGCGAGGACGCATCGCAGGGCAGATGCAGCCTCTGTATTCCTGGTCAGGAAAACAGGAGGGAAACGTTACAGAGTTCCAAATGCAGAGGGTTGATCGAACCGTAACTGAAGAGAGGTTCTGCTTTTCAGCAGTACCAGCAGCAGCACGAGCGCGACAACGCCGGCTGCAACTGCGCTTGTTAAGCTGGGACCCAAGAATGCAAAAATGTCAATTGGAAAAAAAAATAATGTAGGAACAAGCAAGGAAAAGGGAAGTACTTTTCTTCAGAAGCTGCAAGCACTTTCTTGGTCTTCAGTGCCTCCCCGTGGGAACATTCTCTCCTGGCATTCACCTGCAGAATCCTTGCGGGAGGACCGAAACCAGCACTTGAGAACCAACAGTGCTGCCCACCAAACGCTGGCAAACAGAACTGATTAAACTCATCGACCAGCCTACCACACTTACACTGCACCGTTCGGTGGAGGGGAGGGGGAACTGCTGCAAAAACGAGCTCATTCCAAAAAAAAGAGAAACCACACTAATTTCGACCATATTTTCTATGGGCATACTGTGCATGTTCAGTATTTAACAACTACCAGGAGCATTCCCAATAGCACACCGGTATTAGCGTATTTAAATAAGCATTTTTGATCTGTCGTTAAGCGTTTCAGAAGGGCGAAAGTTCCTAGCACTGCCTAACACTTAGGGAAACAGAGCAGACAGTCAGTATGTGATCTGTTTAAAGGCCTCGGTCAAATCAGAGCCAGACAAAATGAAGCTCAGCCAGAAGTCCCAGGGTTTTTTTAACAGGCCAAGTCTGAGAGTTATTAAAGTATTTCAGACAATAACACTTTACCTAGGCACAGACACCAACAGGAACAGCTCTTGAAAGCAAAGACAAAGTTTAGCAGGTAGAACAGGCAGAAGTGGGACAGACTCTTGGCACTGGATATTAGGGAACGCTGTGAGAGAAGGTGCATGAAGCGCTATCCCAAGAGCGGGATCAGCTCCCGAGAGCCTGCGTCAGGCCAGGAGCTAACGTTCACCTCCTACCGGTTCCTGGTACTCAGCAAAACACTTAGAGTAGACCAGATTTCAACAAAGCAGCTGAACGCAGCACTGTTACCTCTCAAATTAAACAGAAGCCCCAAAATGCTTTGAGCAATACAAATTATTTGCTGCTCCCATGATCTGTCCTCCCTCCAGCGTTAACTGAAAGCATAATTTGAGGGTTACCTAAATTTGCCTCCCTTCCACAGACAGGTCTCTCAGGTCTGGGTTAAACCACGAGTTCAGCTTGACCTGTCTCACCTGCTCCAGGACACGGTAATTGCAGGTGTCACCGTACCCTGCAGCTGGGGTTAGAACCGCTCGGTGACGGCTCATCTGCAGCCTCTTTGCCCTGACTCGGTGCGTGCGCTCCTGCCGGGGCAGCCACGGCGAGAGACCGTGCAACAAGAGGGTTCCCCACCAGCAGAACTGCCCTGCTGGAGGACAGTGGCACCAGGTGCCAGCCTGCCTCCCCTCGTGCTGGGCGGCATCACTCCCCATTTGCTGGCGACACACTCACGTGCAATTAGCACAGGAGATGCATCTCTCTGTAGGGGCACCTGAGGCACCTCCTTAGCGTGGACATGCCAAAATAAATCATACTCTTTATATCATATGCAGACACTGTGTGTAGACACATTCAGTGCCCTTTTCCCGAGATGCCTTCAAAGCAAAGGCTCAGCCCAAGGCTGACAGCAGGAACCCTCAGACTGCTATCCAAAGTCATGAGTGACCAATAACGGCTCTGAGGACCTCCCTTTTCCTCCTTTGTGCAACTCCAGCAAATGGGAATTTTCGAGGCTTAGTCAGAGGAGTGACACTAACAGAAGTGATGCACCAGGAGCAGCTCTAGTCTGCCACCAGCAGCTCCGGGCGCCCAGGAGCAGCTCTTGCAGATCCAGGCTCTTGGAGCAATAAACACCACTTTGGAAACAAAGAAGAAATGGGTACAACTGTAATTCCTACCTCAGATCCACTTATCTTCTGGGACACTTTTAAAAGCAATTTAGCTTTATCTATAGTCAAAAGGAAACGGATGCATAAGAGCTTTGAGATGACGTGGTAACAGCAGAAGAAAAGTACACAAAGACCTAAAGAAGGAGGGCTGCACATTGACCAAGTGTGACTCTCCTGAAGCAGTTCGTTCAGACCAGGGGGAAGGTTCACATGCAAGGTTCTTCTGGACTAAATACTGTACTTTAAACTCATGCTCTGCTCTACTTTTAAACAGCTTCCTCGTGGATACCAAGTGTTTGCTGCAGAAACTCCCCAGAGCACCTCCCCGCCAGGGCCGAGCTGGAGGAAAGCTGTGGTACTCACTGGAGATGGTCTGTGAGCCCGAGGTGGCCGTGGTTGTGGTGGAGGTGGTGGAGGACTGAGTACTGGAGGAGGTGGATGGAGACGCTGCTGACGCGGGGCTACTGGTGGTGGGGGTGGAGGCACCGACTGCCTGTGCCTGTGCCTGCGCCGCCAGCATCGGCGTCAGCTCCGACTGCTGGATAACCTTCACCCCGTCCGGCTTGCTCCACGCCGACTCGCGCGTACGCGCGTTGTAGAAATAGACCTACAATTTCAGAATGTCACTGTCAAACAACCGCTTCTCTGGAGGAGGAGCACCTGGAGGAAACGCTCCAGTTCCTCCTGGCTTAACAAAGGACAGACGAGAGCACAGGATCGTACCACTGTGCCGGCCTGTGCATGACAACACGCTCACAACAGTGACAAACACCCACCACCGCCCCGTTTCTGATAACCAGCTCACCTTGCCATCTGGAGTTTTGTTTTCTACCCATATCTCCTCAGCTGGGGGCATCGCTGGTGTCCCAGGGGCAGTGACCGGTGGCATTCCTGGAGGGAACATCATACCAGGAGGTGGTGGCATGCTACCCATGGGAGGAGGCATAAATGGTGGTCTCTAAAGGCATATAATAACAACAATGATGATGATGATAGTAATAATAATAACAACAACATTAACATTTCAAGCAGAGTTTTCCTTTATTACAACAGCAGACAGTACAACTACAGCAGGGTTAACTCTATCCATCCCGACAGCTTTGTGAACAGCCCAGCACTCCCAGCTCAGGCCACAGCTACGACGGAGAGGCTGCTGCCAGCGAGTCACTGCTGAGGCGCTCACAGAAAATAAGAGCATCAGAAAATAAGTGGCATGAAAGTAAGTTGGGTTACAGAAAAGTCCTCTCCTGAAAAGGCAAAAACACCCCAATGCAGTAACTGCTCCTGAATAACCGTCACTCAGACAACCCCAGCTGTGAATCACACACACCCCTGAACAGTTACACAATGACCTCCCCGAGGTAAGAAATATTATGAAAAAGTCACCAGCAAGCACCCAATTTACTGCCTGTTTCCTAGTTCCAGTACACTAGGGTGTTTTGTTCTACTTATTTGGTCTGTTCTGAAGTTCACTGTGCATAACGTGTACAGCGAACACCTCCCTATAGAACAGGCAGTCAACAAACCCCACCACGTTCTTTAACTTATTCTGCATACTCCTACAGCCGACCTCATTATCTCCATCACCCAGCTCTACTCAACTCGTGCAGAAGACTTCCTCTTCACCAAGGCAGTGCCAAGAGAGCTCTTGGTGAAACTCTTCCGGCTCCACGCTCACAACCCGAGAGCGAGAGGAGGGATACAGGCAGCCGTGCTCTGCAAAACCAGGCTGTGTGCACCAAATCCAGCCTCACAGAAACAATAAAAAAGGCTGTTAAGGTAACTAGAGCCTTTCTTTCCTTCCTCCTTTCTTCTCCACAGCTCCTCCACCTGGCCATGAAATGATCTTTCTCTTTACCACTGTACAATCTGTAAGAAAAACCCAGCAGAGCTCACTTTTTGCCTGCTGTTTCTGCCCTCCAGAAAAAAGTAAATAAAAAAATAAACGGGGGGGAGTTAGAGCTGCAGGGTCGTCCTGGGAGCGAGGGGGGATGCCAGGGTCCGGAACGCCATTCAGCTCCACTCCACACACACCCTCCCCTCTGTTCCTACAACAGAGCCTTCCAGCATCCTGCACCAGAAGCAGGGTGAGGAGCTAAAAACCAAGGCGCTAAAAAAGAGCAGGATGAGAAGCTAAAAGTCGGTGCAAAGGAGAGCCCGGCGCTGGCAGGGCAGGGACAGTCTAGACATGCCTGGTGCACGGACCCCGTTATGGAAAGGAGATGGAGAAGATACGCTCACTGCACGGCGTGTTAAAAGAGCTGAGGCACGTTCAGGATAAATGCCATCAATAAAGGAGAGCAGCAGCCAGGCCTGGGGCTTCAATTCACCCTGCCTGACCTCGGGAAGGGCAGGAAGGCAGCAGGATCCTGTTCCCCCCCGCAGGCTCTGACACTCTGCACTGCTTCAGGGCCTCCAGGCTCGTGCCTGGGCACATGAATATTAACACCAAAATGGGATCATACAGCACCAGAACAAAGGTGCAGCAGGTGGAAACTGTCCTAAAGAAACCCAAGCTGAGCATGAAAACATCCCTTAGAACAAGACCCCTGGGACTGAACGAAAGGAAAAGACGACATTCCAGGAGGTGAGCTTACACCCCTCAAACGTGCTGTTTCAGTCCTCAATTCCACAGGACTTGTCCAGAGGAGGAAGTTTCAAGGGAACGATCAGCTCCTGCCCCCTCCCCGAGCAGCACCAGCTCTATAGACACGCCTCGCATTCGAGGGATGGAGGGAAAACTGCTACAGAAGCCACACACTGCTTCCCTCCCGAAACCTCCTGCTCGGGGTGACGACAGCACACAAACTCACCCCAAACTGTAGTTTAATTTTATTTCAGGTGAAATCCAGCTTAAGTCCTTGTTCCTGCACTCGCTGCTTCTTTGCTTCCTCCCATTCCACCCCCACTGTTCCCCGAAGCCCCCTGCAGAGTTACAGCGCCCAAACACGGGAAAACAGCTCCCGCAGCCCCGCTGCCAAAAACACGTATGCAAAGCAGGGCCTAAAATCCCACGGAATAACCCACGTCAGCACCTTCTCTCTCCATTGTGCCCACACCCCTACATTTTAAAAAAAATCTCACAGCACTAAGGTTTTCACTGTTCTATTCTAATTAGCGGATTTAAACTCTTATTTATAAACCACAGAGTACTATTCACCTCCTTACAGGCCCACAGAGTAATTACACTGCCCTAATAGTAATTAGGGCACCATACTCCTACAGCACTACTAAAACAACACATTTCTCATTCCCAAATGTGCTGTATCTTTCAAAAAGTCAGAGTCTCTGAAAAGTAGGCGAAAGAACATAAACATGCATCACCAGGAAACGCAGCCAGAAATCTACCTTGCTTGAGCCCAACAGGCTCCTACTATCCCTCTGGTGCCAGGAACACTGACAGCTTTTTAAAACAACAAAACACATCAACAATAAACAGAAGATAAAAAGCATCCTCCCTCTGCCAAGAGCAAGCTTATGTCAGCATAAAGGCCACCTGCTCCAGTCAAATACTCTTAGTCATTTTCCCAAATATTACATTTTCTCTTGTCTGGGTGTTGACAGTTTCTGGTGCGTTACAAAGGATGCGCCCTCCTGACCTCAGCGCTGAAACAGAGCACACCTCCTGGCTGATTATACACCTACTCCTCAGGCTACCTGCCCACTCCCGTGGGGATCAGTAGGAGCAGTCCAGGGCAGGTGTGGCTCCTGCTGGGACCCACACGGAACTCATCCTCCCTGGCCGTCCCTGTGTGTCCACCACGGCCTCGCTGCGTGGACAGGGCAGAGCTGAGACAGCCCCAAGGGCTGGTGAGCGCCTCACGCGCCTGCTCCGAGGCCTTCGGACACCCCGGCACAGCTGGATGCTGCATCTGCACGGCCACGGGGAGCTGGGCTTCAGTAAAGACTCTGCTGGTGAGTGTATCCTGGCTGCATCGTTCCTTCATCTAGAGCTGCCTCAAGGAGCTAAACAGAAGCTGCATTTATGTACCACAAGATGCATTAGGCTTATAATGCCACGCGCTACTCTTCTCATGCATTTTGACGCCTCTGCCCCCGTATTATTTTCGCATGGGAAAACAAGAAAAATCCCCAAATCCCAACTCAACAAACCAAGGGAATCCCCCGTTCTTTACCTGTAAATGCGGAGGTCCCATCGGAGGAGGAATCCCTCCTGGAGGCGGCATGGGAGGCATGTTTGGATCAAAGGGAGGTCGTCCAAAAGGGGGCCGAGGTGGCGGAGGAGGACCTCGCATCATGCCGAAGGGTGGAGGCGGCCGCATGAGAGGCGGTGGGCCCCGCATGACCGCGTTTGGTGGGGGAGCCGGGCCACGGAACCTCAGTGCTTGCTGCTGGGCCATTCTGTGGACAAGGCCAGAGGGAAACAAAGTTCATTTTCGTTTGCTGCTTGGCTGCAGGAAAATCAACTCTTACAATAAACAGGGAAAAACCCTAGTAAAAATCAAAAGGGTGTGGAAAAAGTGTTAAGCGTGACACTACGTCAACGGTCTCTTCCCCTTCACAACTCCTTAGTCCTCAATTGTTAGTTCTTGCTCATGGAAATCGCGGTGGTTTGGCAGAAATGGGTAACTGCGGCTGGGACGAGGGTGGGCGTTGCTGACCCACACCCAGGTCTGCCACAGCTCCTTCCACACAACCTGCGACTCCTGACTGCGTGGACACCCCAGGCTTCTCCAGCAACGGCTGTCCCTCACGCCGAGGGGTTTACTTATTCTGCAGCACAAGTGCCCGTCAGGAGCACCTACATCCTTCACCTTTGTGACCTACGGTAGGGTCTGAACTCTGGCCATGGAACCAAGCCCGCTGTGCCCCCCAACCCCCTGCTCGGGGAGCTTTGTAAATGGGTATATAGAAAAAAAACGTTCACCTTTGGAACCAACAAACGCTCTTCTGCTGCTCTCAGGAAAACAATTTTGCCCACCATTTAGTGCCAGTGCAATACCAATGTTGGCATGATGACTCAAAATTGAAAAAAACAAAGGTTATGAGAAGGTGAACGGCAACACACGCGCGGCCGGGCGCCCGCAGGC
>VZRU01003259.1:258768-293725 GCA_013398155.1 Pedionomus torquatus | reverse complement strand
GATATTAAGAAGAAATTCTTTCCTGTGAGAGTGGTGAGGCACTGGAACAGGTTGCCCAGAGAAGTTGTGGATGCCCCATCCCTGGAGGTGTTTAAGGCCAGGCTGGATGGGGCTTTGAGCAACCTGGTCTAGTGGGAGGTGTCCCTGCCCATGGCAGGAGGCTTGGAACTCAATGATCTTTAAGGTCCCTTCCAACTCTAACCATTCTATGATTCTATTTTGGTAGTCTGTGCTATAAAGAGACTTAAAAACTATTAGAATTCCAGGGTGGATATCAGGATTTTAAGTTTTCCTTGTATGTATGTGGCAAGTGTTGGAAGTAGAGAAAGCTTATTGGTGACTTGCCACCTGAGTTTTAAATGAGAATTTAAAATTAAAGCTAAGGGGATAGCATGCATATCTGAATATTTTTATCTGTCATTGCTACTTTTCACAAGTGTTCTGTAAAATACGCCCAGTCTTAAAAATGCTTTGTGCTGTGTAGCATCTGTACAACCTCAAATGAGATGTTTACAAATTTCAACTGTTTCATACCCTTGAAAGAAGTTGATTAATCCCAGTCTTGTTGTTGGTTCAGTATTCTGTGAATTGACATTGCGGAAAATAGCAGTGGGGTACTCTTTAAGCCAGTATTTGTCTTGCTCTTAACTTCTGCTGACACCTGTCCAGTGAAGTATTTTAATTACTTCATAATTGTACTGTGGGTAAAATGAAAAAATTATTTTGTTATCTTTTCCTCTTCTGGAGATTTTGTATTCACTTTCAGACTAATTCAGAAGCTAGTTTAAACAGTATTGCTTTAGACAGCTGCAAGTTTCAAGCCTCAGTCTGTCAGATGCAGAGTGCTGCTGGTGTGTAAAACGTAGAAGGATGAAATGGAGGTGAAGCTAACTGTGCATGAAATTGTAGGAGCAGGAGATTGTCCATATTTTGCAGCAGCTGAAAATAGCTGCACTCCATCTGCAGCTTCGCTTATGCTGTGTGATCATTTCAGATGTAGCTCTAAGCATATTCCATTAATTGTATATTATAATCTTACATTTATCTCAACAATACATGCGTGTCAAAATCCACAGTGATTTTAAGAATCAACTCTGTGATGAAATTTGCAGTATGTTAGATTTCACACTCACACTGTGCAGGATTGCTACAACCCTTAAAAGCCATCAGTATTTCTAAACAGAGCTTTGAAATGTGTTTTGCTCACTAAGATATGTTGAACTTAAGCGTTTTAAATTTCTACTGTCAAGTATTCTTTGTGTTGTAATGTCATAGTGTTTGGTGAATTAGATAACGTGGCATCAGGTGGAAATAAAGGTTGGCCAGGAAATTTGAGATTGAAAATAGGGGGTTTAGATGGCAAGTTGTCATGGATAACATCACATATAGGTGCTATGATGGACACGTCTGTCATACTATTCCTAAATAGTTTATGGTTTTACTGTAAAATAAGGCAAGCACAAGGGTACAGAAGTCTATATGCACACCTTAAAATTTACATAGAAATGGGTAATAACTGCTCCAATGTATAAATTTGAGCAGAAACATCTGAAATACTGAGATTTGTAGTAACTTTCTTGTGCATGTATTCAGGGTTGTCAAAATGCGATAAGCTGTCAAGGCATGGTTTAATAATTTATTGGAATACCTGGCCTCTGCATTGCTAAGACAATGAGAAATTTAGGATTGTTTTTCACCAAACTTGTACTAGATGTAACAATATAAATAATTTCAATACTTCAGAAACTTGAAATGGATTATTGTGCTCTAAGAGGGGAGGTTTCCAACTTGATGTTCTCACACCAGTAAACATAAGTTTCCTTTCGTTTTGACACGAAAGTATCATGAAATATTAACCTGAAATAAACGTTGGCAGCTTAAAATTTGGCTATTAATTTTGGCAAAAAAAATTTTTAAAGCCCATCTTAAGGTTACTTTACATTCAGATCCCCATTCTACATCTTACTTAACCTGAAATGATTTTTGGCATTTACGACTGATGTTACCCTAGGCAATGCTACAAGCTTGGGGAAGAGTGGCTGGAAAGCTGCCCAGCAGAAAAGGGGCTGGAGGTGCTGGTGGACAGCTGGCTTAACATGAGCCAGCAGTGTGCTCAGGTGGCCAAGAAAGCCAACAGCATCCTGGCTTGTATCAGGAACAGCGTGGCCAGCAGGAGTAGGGATGTGATGGTGCTTCTGTACTCAGCACTGGTGAGGCCTCCCCACAAGTACTGTGTTCAGTTCTTGGCCCCTCACTACAAGAAGGACATTGGAGTGCTGGAGCATGTCCAGAGGAGAGCCACCAAGCTGGTGAGAGGTCTGGAGAACAAGTCATATGAGGAGAGGCTGAGGGAACTGGGCGTGTTTAGTTTGGAGAAGAGGAGGCTGAAGGGAGAACTCATTGTACTCTATAAATACCTGAGAGGAGGTTGTAGAGAAGTGGGTGCTGGTTTCTTCTCCTAAGTGAATAATGACAGGATTAGAGGAAGTGTTCTGAAGTTGTGGCAGGGGAGGTTTAGATTAGATATTAGGAAGAATTACTTTACTGAAAGAGTGGTCAGGCACTGGAATGGCCTGCACAGGGAGGTGATTGGGTCACCATTCCTGGAGGTATTTAAGAAGTAGATGTGCACTTCAGGGCATGCTCTAGTGGTCAAGTTTGTAGGGTTTTTCTGTGTGTGTATGGTTGGACTTGGTGATCTCAGAGGTCCTTTCCATCCGTGATGATTCTGTGTGAAAATTAATGCAAGTCTATGGGCATAACCTCATTAGCTCTAGACAAATAGAATATGTGAGATTTAGAAAACAGTGGTATTTAGTCACCTTTAAATATTGTTTTTTCTCAACTCCTTGAAAAATGCTCAAAACAGAGAACCAGCTGGGAAGAAAATTCCAAGAATGCGTACTAAAACAGTCTAGAAAATGGGGAAAAAAGTCAAAGCAGAGCAGAGAACCTTTCCTAGAGTTTTATTCTGGGTTTCCACTGGCCAGTTGGGTAAGCATGTTTTCATTGCAGGTAGATTGATCAGAATGTGTGGCTGCTAGTCATGTTGCAGACCTGTTCCCTAGCTGTTGCATTGTAACTGGTTCCGTACTTAACCAGGTATTTTGACATTTCTGTAGGAAAATCATATCATATTTCCAGTGCACCAAGCTGAGATTCTTTTTCCTGCCAAGTCTTTGGTACTTGATATTTTGGGAAGTCACTGTGAGACATGAATGATGCAGCCTCTTTCAGCACTGCAAAACCCCAGAACTTCTAGTCTGTTGAAAGTGAAGTGCTGTGACCCTTTCTTCCACATCAGACATCTGTTTCTGCATAGTAGCATACTATTTGTCAGTAAAAAATACGGAGGTACAGGACAATATTCAAAAGAAGAGTGAATTATACCTGTTTAACCCATGTAATAAGTAGCTGCTAATGTTCAGGCTAGTCTAATCTGAATAAAAGATGGCTCTTAATTTCACTGAAAGGTAAAAAAATTATGCCTAGACAAATTCAGTTCTCTGTAGTCTGCCTTTTCTGTCACTTGCAACAAAATTGTCTCTCAGATGTTTAAACATTAAGAGATGAGCTTGTATGCAGAAATGGTTCCTCAAAATGGGTTATTTTAATCCTTAATGGATAATATTTATATTCTCTTTATGATGTAGTTTGACCATAACTTAAAGCCAGTTCTTTGGGTGGAGTTAGGGTTAGACCCCTCTTGGAAGTGAAATAACTGTTTAGTATAATATTAGTAATAAGCATGTTGACTGTAATGGTGAATGCGTACTACTTTTAATTAAAAAAAAAAAAGGCAAATTGAAAATGGTCTTAAAACTCCATCTTTTTACATGTACAGTCATTTTAAATGTGCTGGTAGGAATTAAAAGGATGAATGAAGTGGCATTCTTGTTCAGACTTACTTTTTAAAACTCAAAATAGTTTAAAAAACTCACAATAATTACTGCAACTAGAATAACTTGAAATGCCTTTAATACTTTAGGCTACTCTTGTGTGACCCAATTTAGTTTCATTTTTCAGTTTTCATTTCACTAATTAAAGTGCTACTCTCAAAAATTACTGTTGGCTGCCCGCTTGTTCTGCCAGAGGCTCTTAATATGAGTAGTTCCAATGAAGCAGTCTCATCTCTAGGTTTTTAACTCAATGAGTAAAAATAGAGGACTACTTAGAATTAATTGACATCTCAGTGATGTAATGGAAGTCATATCCGTACTTGTATAAATGAGTTAGAATTTTAGTTTACTTCTAGCTGTTTCTCAAACTCCAGCTTTTTCTGTCTTTTGATGTGTTCTACAAAATCTTTTGTCTGCCTTGTAAAAACCAAATTGTGCTTTCACATAGCTGTAATCCTTATTTCTAACATGCTACATAAAAATTGTTAATATTCATTGTTTTTACCAAGTGTGAATGTTAAAACCAGCATAATTCAATGGCAGCATATTTTATTTAACACAAGTAAATATTGAGAGCTCTGTAATTAAAGATTGTATGTCAAATGATCTCCCTTCAAAGATTGCTTTTAACTAAAGTGTCCCATACAGTTCACAGAGGAATAATTTTATGGAGAAAGTTGATAGGGAAGTTGGGGAATTGAGATGATTATGCTCTTACTAATTGAGAGTCTCTTATCAGAGTACTGTTGCTTCAGAATATTATGCACAGCCATTCTTTGTACTAAAAATGTGCTGGAGTGGATGTCCTTCTCAAGAACTTTACCGTGTACACTCTTTCCCTCCCTCCTTTTTGTACATGATGTTATCAGCAATGAGAATTAATGTTGACAAGCAGTAGTCCTAGATAAGGAAGGTGCAGCTAACTAGTCAGTGTCCTCAGACAGCAATTTGCCATCTCCTGGCTGGATCAGAGTCTCCAAAGGTTCATCTCTGTCAGATAAACCACGATAAAATACTTTATCTATCTGTAGTAGGGCAAGCCTTACCTATGGAAGACCTCTTTCTAGTCTTATCAGTGAAAAAGAGAAGGTTAATTCAGAAAAGAAAGGGGAATTTAAAGAGAACTACTTTTAAAATAAAAGGGAAATTATAAATATGAATTTGCTATATGTGAGTTAAAATTGTTGATGTGCATCTGTGCTGGTGAATGGAATAGGTTTAGCGGATTAGGTCTGACCTTAATCTGGATACACATCTCGATAAAGTACTAGCACTTGACTTCACATTTGTCGAAACAACTTCAAAGAATAAGAAGTCTCCAAATTACTTAAATGCACAAAGTCAAATAAGTAGTTGATGAGTTCTGTTCTCGGTGTTTTCTTTGCAGTCCTTCCTAAGGTGCTTTCTTTTTAAATAAAGCATGGATTCTGGAGAATAAAAGAGATGTTCAGGGATTCTACTTCTAGAGTTAAGTAGATGGTTTGATAGTAAAGTTAATTGTACATTGTGATCCAAAATTAGACCTTAAACTGTTAACTTTCTGCCTCTGCTTCTTATCTTAAATATCTCTGTTCAGTAGGTCCAAGTTGAGCGCCTGTACATAGGAGCCCTCTTTTTGCCACCCTTCTCTATTCCACTCTGCCCTCCATCCTGACTCAGATAAATAGGGCATTCACACCACCAAATCCGTGCTGCAGCTCCAGAGGTCTAAAATTGATGGTTGCTCAACTTCTGGATTTTTCTCTCTTACCCTTATGCCAGATCTCTTGCTCACACGACCTTAACACCAAACCATTTCAGAGAGCAGCGTTAACAAAAACAGTCTGCCAGGAGGTGAAGTTGTTTTGGAGCTTTTTGGTGGTTATTTGGATTTAAAGAGCAAAAATGTTTACATAATACTCTGAGGAGATTGTCATCTACCGAAGTGTTTTATTTTTGGTGTTAAACACAATTTCTGTATGCTGAAGGTTGTAATAGTAATGCACAACTCTATCATGTACATACAGAATAAAAAAAGCTGAATCTCCTACTCAAAGCAGAACTCAAAGTTCTGAAGATCTCCAAGGATACAGGTTCTACAGCCTTTCTTAGTAAATTATTTCAGTGCTTAAACACCCTCATTGTGACTTTTTTTTTCACCCTTAATTTGCCTGTGATACCTAGTACTAATGATAGGAATGGCATTAATTCATCAGATAACTGGGTTTTGACTCTTTATTTCCAAACTCTTCACAGGATAATGAGTTGTGAATGGGAGCAGTTTCTTTGTTGCTAAATTTACTGATGACATCAGTATTGAACGATGTGTGTATGCAGTACAGAACAGTAATTCATGTTTCTGGCAGTGAGGCTTTCTGACTACTCGCTGCTAACCCTTGGATTCTTGCTCATTTTCTGTCTCCAGGGAAGGGCAAGACAAGGGTGATTTTGAAAACTTGTAACTGTCCGTGCAAATACCCTGCATTTTCTCCCCCCGCAGAAGAGAAAATATTTTATAATTTATATCTCGGTGTATATTCCTTATTTTAACTATTTTAGTTTTCTAGTAAAAGTAACAAATGAATTGGTAGTTACAAGAGTTCAGGAAAGAGCAGAAGAAACTTGCACCAAAATATCTTTTCTTTGTGACTTCAGTTCTCAGAAGAACAAGTACCAAATTTTAACTGGTTTTGCTTCCTGGGTAGGTGAGACACACTAAAAATTAATTTGCATGCCCTTCAAAAAAAAGAGATTGTGCACCTTGTTTTGACATGATAGCTGGTTTGCTCGTACCAAGCAACTTTGGCCAATAGGAATAGTAATATCTGTATTTTTCCTGACAGTTCCTTGAAGTAAAACAATAGTATGAGTTGATAGGGCATGAGGAGGTTTCTTTGGTAGATCTGCTTATAGAGTAATATGAAATCAAAATTACAGTGGATTTTATAAAAAGAAAAATCATTTGCATTGCAAGGAGTTTTTTTGGTAAATATTTAGTGAAAGATTGTCTTGTACCTGAGGCAAGTGAGAATTCCAGAGTTTTAGCAGCAGCTTACAACTTGTGTTTTATTGCTTGTTCTCAGAGCTTAACTTTATTTTTTAAGTTGTTTGACATAAGAAGAGGAAAATATGCAGATATCAGAGAATCCAGATACCCTAAGATGGCTTTATCTTAATAGCCTGTTCCATTGGATGTTTTAATATGTGATGGTACTTTTAATTTTTTGTTCTGATTGCAAAGAGCTGTATAAATGCAGTTTGAGTAACACTTTGTAACTTGTTGCAGGGTCAGGCTTAATCAGTAGGTAGAAGAAAACAGTTGCAAAGCAGAGGTGAAGTAAGATAAGGGTTAATTTATTGTATTTTATAAAAAGGGTTTTTTATTGCCTTTGATGTAACACCAATTCATTCTCCTCAAGGAGCAATCGCTGTTACCTACCATTTTTTCTGTTCAGTTTGATTGGAATTTCTGTTTGGCTGGAAACACTAACAGATATGTAGCAGCTTTGTAGCAGGAGTGCATTCTTTTTGTCTGGAGTATTCACCATGAGTAGCTGTGATAAGAATAACCTATCTATATAGAAGTGAAGCACCACTGGAATTTTGTTTTGCAGAAATTACTTCAATTCCCCTTCTAACAACAGGTGAAATGTTTTCATTCACTTAAGTTGAGGTTCCTTGTTTTTAATTGCTGGAACAAATATTTTTGCAATACACATTTTTATTCAACAGTAGTCTTATGTAAATGGTAGTTTATTCTGTTATGATTACCTCTTTCCTTCATCATTAAAACAGACTTGACTGGTTGTGGTTTTCCTCCCCTCAGTTGTGGAGAGCCATCTTCATGGTATCAGTGCTAACTATGACATGACATACAGGTGCTTGCAAAAACCTGAATGAAATGTAATTCAAGTTGATGCTTTGTAAAAGATGAGGGGAAAGTTCAGATTTTGTCGTAGTAGCCTTAGAAAGTGTACTATTAGAATGTTTTTTCAAAAGTTATTTTTCTAGATGTAGACATGAATTAGCCTGGAAATCATGCCAGCACTTGGTTTGGGTATTAAAGTGGACACTAGTAATAGTTTTGAGTCTTCTATTTCATTGCTTGTAGTACTTAACTCGCTTTTATGAGTGCTGAAGTGAAGCGTTATTTTAAAATGAACTAATTTCTGAGTTCAGCATTGTATAATGAACTGACTTGTCGTGTTCATATGCCTCCAGACTGAGTGGTGCACGTCATTCTTAGTAATCCTTGAACACAGTAAATGCCTTCACAGGGGAAGTTTGGAGGCCATCTACTTTGGACATGACGGAATGGTAGCCACAGCAGATATTAACAAATATGCTTTTGTTGTGGGCTAAGTGATGCAAATAAACCTGTGTTTCTTGCAAAAGACACCTTTGTTTGGAGTTCTAAATGAAGCCAATTGATAGTCTTTCTTTTTTTTCTTGTCTAGCCATCTAGAGAGCAGCTATTACTCCCAGCATGAATCTGAACTTATTTATACCAGCCTAGTTGGGCTTCAATTGCAGCAGAGTTATAAGATCAAAAATACAGACATCAGCAATTGAGCTGTTTTCTTTGTTAAAATTTACTTCTACCAAATATTGGCCAGGAGTTACGAACTGGGAGTAGCTTGTTATTACAGGATGTCTTACGTATTTTAGATCCCTGCAGTGATCTTGTTCCATAGAAATCCTTGTTCGAAAGGGAGAAACAAACTATAAGAATTATATGTGGTAATAATAATTGAAAAATGCTAGTTTTACTGATGTCTTGAATCTGGGTGTACTTACATAAAATAATCAGTTAATTAGATAGAAAAAGGCTGTTTATTCCTTTGTCTACTTTACAGAAAAACATAGAAAACTGTCAGTATCGGAGAACCAGCAGAAATGTTCAGTGTATTAGTGTGCAAGCTAATATCTAAATCTAGGGTTGCTGATAAATTGTTGAATTATTTTTAAACAATAATGAAGAGAGACAACACGAGTGAAGTTTATAATCTCACCATTCTGTATTTCCTCCATCTCTGTAAATGTGTCATGGTTTAAGTCCAGAGGAACTTTAATTATGCAGGCTAGTATCTCAGCTGTTTATCAGTGCCTTTTTAATTAAATCTTTATTTGGGTGATAAAAAAAGCTTTTTTAAAAAAACTGGTATTTTTGATCTTTTGAGTACTGTTCCATAGCAGTTCTGGGTTTTAACAGTCAAATTCTAGTTTTTATCTTAAATCTGATATGTAGTTGAAAATGTAAGTATACTTCAGCAAATTTCTGAGATGCTGTTTTGAAGAGAGAATGCAATGTAACATTTTTAGTCCTGTTTCCTGCGGAAGTAATTATTCCTGATTAGTTCACATCAGGAAAGAAGTTGCAAATGATTAGAGTATTTCTTATGTTCTAATTCATAGTATACAGGCAAATATGAGGCTAGTTCTGAATCCAGAAGATTAATATTCTGAAATGAAGATTCCTGGCTGTTCATAATACCTACGTAGATAGATGGCAGCCTGTGAATAAAATGGTCTTTGAGATTTCTGTCCTATTGTGTGTGGTTTGCTTTTATGACATGTCACTCCTTTTTCCGAGGGCTTAGTACTCATTAAATTTCATAGTGAAAGCTTGCTTTTAATTACATTAAATTTCATAGTGAAAGCTTATTTTTTTTATTATTATGTGAATTTCACATTTTAAGTGAAATGTGAATCAACTTCACTTCAGTAGGGTTCTATTTTTCTGTCCTGACTCACACATTTGTTACAAAAACACTGGGAAAAAAAAAAAAAAGCAGAGATTTTAATTGTTTATAGAAGGCAATAATCTGAATTAAAAATTTTTAACTGAAGCTTCTTCTGTCAACTTCTCTATGAACAGTGAGGTTTCAGCATTAGAAGGACAACATTTAGCATACAGTATTGACAACTATGTGTAAGATTAAAATGCCTATGAAGGACACGTTTTTAGGAGCTGGGAAAATACGTTGTTTATTTATATTTCAGACTTGGCAAACTATCAATTGCGTGTTGCAAAAAAAACCCCCCAAACCCTAAAGTTTAAGAAACATAGGGCAGTATACAAGATCAATAGTTGTTTTTTGTTTAGATACTATGTAAAACTGAAACAAACTTATACTTTGCTCTAAGAACATTGAATCTGATTATCTTGCATAGCTGACAGAAGTGATTAACATCTAAGTGCAAGTATCAAAGTTAGGCCAGCTTGTAGATTTTACTTCAGCTCTAGGCCTGTTATTGTGATCTGTCCTCTTTTTGTGATCCCAATTAACTATAATAAAATACCATTAGTTAGCCCACGTGACAAATCTAGTCACTGCCTTATCTTTATTATAAATGGGATTTCATTGTCCGAGTGAGGTTTAAACTGGAAAGTAAAATTTTACTTACTGAGAATTTCTAAGCGTCTTTGGGGAAGAAGAAATCAAGTTTTCCTATCGCTAGTCCATAATTGCTATTGTAACATGTCCAATTGCATTTTTAAGGAAAAAAAATCAAAATTGATGCTTTGCATCCAGCAACAGTATATCTCAATCTCCTTCTTCCTGTTTTTACATTTTTAATATGATGAATGGAAATTACAGTATGTCTTGAGTGAACAGTCAGTTGCATAAATCAGAGACAGGTTTGGAATTGTGGTCTTTTTTGCCTCTAGTTACCATCAACACAATAGCATATTGTCTCCTCAAAGAAAAATAGTTCAACAGATAACACACCATAAGTAAACTAGTAATAGAGATTTTTGATGTCATTAAATGCTTCTGTTTATTAATACAGCTTTATGCAGGAGCTGTCCTGGAGGTGTGCGGATGAAAGTTGGGAAGGTTCCCTCAAGTCCAGGGTAAGTAAAGCTACTACTGTTCTTTCAGATATGAAATACTGTCACAGTTGAATGACAAAATGGGCTTTTAAGTACTACTACAAGTAGTCATAAATTTCGTATATTATATCAGGAAAGTTGCATTGACCTGAGACTCATGGAACTGGTCTCCAGTAATTGATAGATGAAATTATATTGTACGCTTATGGAACTACTTTCTTTTCATGGATCCTGAAATATAATTGTTTTCTCAGTGGATAATGACAGTCAACTAAAATTAATAGAATATAGCAGTGTAAAAGGAAACCCAGCACCATCAGCGTGTGGTGGGAGGAAGCTGCAGGAAAAGCATCTGTGAGAAATTTCAAATTGGAATCTTCTTGTAAATGGAGGAAGAGCTTATGTCATAGCAGTACCTCAATTATGTATTTATTTTCTGTAATGGAGATCCTAATATTGTACATAGAGAATAAAGACTAGTCTAGATTTAGACATAAAATTGCACAAACAGAATGTCTTTATCTGTGATAGCCAGTATTAATACCTCCCTGTTTGAAAGCTGACTGAAAAATAAGTTAAAAAAAAAAAAAATTAAACCAGGTTACAATTAACATAAGTTGTGCTGCTCTATATCCTGTCCTGCCATTTCTTTCCACATGCAGGTCAGTTAATTGACTGCAAGACCAGAGCAAAACTATTTGCTCTTTCCCACTGTTTAAAATGCCAAAACAAGAATTGTTTAAATGACTTTGGGGGGGTATGAGGAGATTAACTTGTTAGCACAGAAGTCCATATTATCTCCATAACCATGCAAATTTACCAAAGATAAAACCATTCCCAACTGTTGATGCCCATTCGCTTGGCTTCTTTATGGCTGTGAATTTGTAACAGTTCAGTGCTTTTTTGAGCTGCAGGTCTGAAGGAAAAGGTCAACCTGTTAACTGACTTCAGCCTGCGTTATGTCCTCAGTTATCTTTGTGTGGAGGTCCTAAAAGGGAATGGCCCTCAATTTCTGCTGTGTCCGTGCCATAAAACTTGTGTCAAAGGCTTACAGTACAAAAGGAAAAACTTGCAAATTTTAAAGCTTTTTTTTTTTCCCTTCCAATCCTTGGTCATCTAAATCTCCTCAAAGATTTAGAGTAATTGATTCCATTAATCATAAAGCTTGCTTTCAGTGTTTTTTCAGTAGGTTCTGTTTTGACTACTAGTTATTCTTAGAGTAACAAGAAAAAAAGGACTGACTAGTGCACTTGCTTTTTCATCACCAGTTTCTGCTGTTACCCAGTCAGAATTTATCTTGACCAAATTGACTGCTAAGGTACTAGAACAGGTTGGAAGATGGGATAAATTTAAGAGTATATTTAGAAATTTTAAAAAGCAGTAGAATATATTCTTGAGCTGGTATTTGTTTTCAATGCTTTTACTTAGAATTTCCCCTTGATTTTAAGTTGTACTAGAAACAGTCTCCATCTTAAGACATTAACATTTAAGGAGTGTTTTTATTTCAACTTTTGACTTGGATGTTTGCTACAGATGTTAGGTTGCCTGAAGGTCATGCTGCTGCTTTGGAAGCACTGTCTTTGTGGGCTTCATTGAACTGTGTAGCCTGTCATTGACAATGTCTCACTGCAAATAACTCTGATTTCTTTCCCATAGCTTCTTCTAGGATTTTGATGAGGTTTTCTTTTTGCAGAATATACACAAAATGACACCAGTAAGAGCAAAACTGTGTATGTGTTAGAATGACATAGATTAGTGTATGTTACTTCTCTGACTCTGAAGTCTCTGCCTTTATGTACCTGTGTAAATTTTATCACTTGGCTTACTCCCAGAGGCTTGATTTGTTATGGATGGACTACTTCTAGATTATATTTTGTTTGTCCAAAGGGTGAAGAGTGTTTGGTTGTTGTTTTTTTTTTATGAGTTTCACATCTTGAAATAGTTAAAGATTAAAATCTGTTGAATTAATAAAGGTTTGGAAAAGTTACACAGTAATTAAGTTATACAGTTGGAAAAATCTGTGCATTGCTCATGGTTATAATTTTTAGCTACAAATAGTTGCTGAATACACCTGTGTGCCTGAAATGTGAGAACTATTACATATGGAATATATTTATAGATACTGGGAAAGCAAAAAAAGTCACAAGTGATTAAAAAAAAAATCTAGTCCTCAGCAAGAACATCTCAATCTTAAATTAAATGTTATTTTTTGTAATATCGTAACAAACTACTAAATGCTTCTGTGAATATGGTCAAGGATGTCTATTACGTTTTCCAAATACAGCTTCTGGTGATAAGTCAGGTAACGAACCACATTCCTGTAAGTCTCTTTAGTAAGTCCACTACAGAAATACTTTTCCTGTTAAGTTTCCCCTAAAAATAAATTACTCCATTATAAATGCTGTACTGTAACATTAATTCCTATATTCCATGTATTTTGAGATTGTTCCATATAAAACTGTTCTTAAATATTTGTAATTTAAAAGCACTCCATCAAAGTACAACATTGAAAATATAAGTGGCAAGATTCATAGATGAAGCAGTATCTAATTATACCAGGTAATACAGAAAATGTGACAGTTTTGGCTGTCGTCCATAAAGCTAAAGCTCTGAAATAGAATAATAAATTAGCTGGGCCAGTGATTAATCTAGTGTATTTGTTTTCACTTGACTTTTCAGGGGCAGCCTTGTTCTGTTCATGATTAGAGAGGAGATCACAGTGTCTAGACTCCCATGCTCTTTCCAGTTTGTTTAACAAAAACTGAATTAGGCTGGGTTTTCCACTGAGCATTTCTTTCCTATCTCTCTGCATTCTTTTTGTTCATCAGTAGAGTAACTCCCACCTCTCCCTGTGTGACCCTCTTAGTTAAGACAGGGGCGTGCTCCCCGCAAACCCCTTACAGAAGCCAGGTCCTTAGTCCTTGAACTCACGCAGTATGCGACTACGTTAGATCCTCTGACTTCAGAGTCAGTAAGCGCTCTGTTACGTTGTGCAAGTTCTGCAAGTGTGAGGGGGATTCTTTCAGCTACTAAAATGTAATTTGCTATGGGACTGTATTTTTAGGTAGGATCACTTATTTCCTGGTTATTTTAATCTGTAATCATTAAATACTGATGAAAGAAAGTTAGAAAGTTATATTAACTTTGTTTTTGAAAGCGCGTGGTGCTTTGTATAAAATCATGAACAGCTACATTGTAACTTGATTAATAGACTACAAAAAGTAGTTATGGATGTGCTGTATTTTTAAATTCTTATCTCAAGCTGAGGTCCTTGAGAGGTAAAGAGCTATAACTATTAAAATACAAATGAGTGCTTGATGTCTGCTGTGGTTCTATCTTTTTGCTAGGCCGTCATGGTATCTTTTGAAGAAGGCTCATGCGGTCTTTAAAACTGCAAAGTGTGTATTTGTCCCCCCAAAAAATTATGAAAGATTCTGAGGAAAGAAATTAATGCTTTTGGTTTGCCTGCATACCCAGTATTTTTTCACATTCACATTTTTAGCAAATATTGCCAGTTGTCTTAGCATTGCTTAGGTTAATGTGACACGTTTTGTATACATTTAGTCTTTCTTACTTTGGAGTTTTAAAAATCAGTTGTATGTACTGTATGGAGTTACACAAAGTACCATGCTACTGTTTAATAAAGTGTGTTTTGAAAGATAGTAATAATTCATCTGCTTCCTATCGTTAATTCAGTGTGTGAAACTCTTAAATGCACCAGAAGAAGACTTTAAATATTTCTCTAAAAATATATCATACATTATTCTAATTTTGAAATGTTCCTCCTTACTCATGAATGATGATGGAAACATTCCTTTCTGAAATGGCTCTCGGAGCACTACCAATTTTCTGCCCTGATCACATAATGGGCTCTTTGGGTGTAATGCTGAAGGACAGGAAGGATAGTCACCTTCATTGAAAAAGTGTGTTCAGTGCACAGTCAGCTATTTTAATGAGAATTATCTGAAATATGAAGCTGTCTATCTGTACACAGCATCAAGAGTGTAGAAGAAGCTAAAAGATTCTGTTTACTAGAAAAAATAGCATAAAATGAGAAGTGAATCTCCAGTTTAAAGAGTTGGATGAATTTGGATGGACATACATAGCCCTCATAAGTGTTACAACAGTAAGCAGTGGAATAAATCTAAATGAAAAGCACAGCTTTTTAAACAATAAAAGAAGTTTGAACAAGTGAACTCTACCATGACTGGCAGATACTTAATCACATCAGATTCTTGCTAGGAAACATGCTGTAGCTTACCAGGAGGAAAAACTGTGCAGTAAAAATTTATTGTTGACCTTGTGCTGA
The DNA here is from genome assembly GCA_013398155.1 of Pedionomus torquatus. Classification (NCBI taxonomy): domain Eukaryota; kingdom Metazoa; phylum Chordata; class Aves; order Charadriiformes; family Pedionomidae; genus Pedionomus; species Pedionomus torquatus. Next base: position 278,700 of record VZRU01003259.1, on the reverse strand, counting down.
AGATTTGACTAGTTCTATCTTGTGCTTTTCTGCCATGAAGATCTGAAACTGATATAATAGAGACAATAAGTGGTTTGTTTTAATCTCTTCCAAGCCTTTCTGATTTGAGCCCATTCCAATCCTTCTGATGCATGTAGAGATAGACAAGGTTAAAAATGCTGGTCTGTGTGCATAGTTGTTTGAAAAGTAGTGTGAGATTTTGCTGCCATTGTATACTGGCTCTCACTGACGTTTTAAGGGAGAAGTTTATTTTTTTTTCTGAAAATCTTTTTTTTTGTATTTTTTCACTTAAATCAAGGAGAAATTATTTGCTCCTAGAGCAGGACTCTAAATAATATGAATATTCCTGAATGTAGATATCCTTGGTAATCTGGATCATGCCCTTAACACATAACAGTAGGCAGTCAACTCTGTTCACAAAGAAATTACACCCAGCATGTAGATCTGCAGCTCTGCAGGGAGAGATATGGCATCGTGTCCATCCTGGGTCAGGAAGCTTTCTTATGGTATGTCCTATGCTACCACCTCGGAGAACAGCGCAGCTGTGTGCATGCACATACACAGACTTGCTGTTTAGACATGACTGATTCTTAGATTGCTTCGTAATCTCCACACAAGACTCTAGGCTAATTGCAACAGACTAGTTTTCACAGATTTTTCTCAACACAAAGAGGTGTCACATATCAAAACAACATGACATTATGATGAGTTTCTCCCTTCCACTGTGTTCCTAGGCAGAGGCTGCTCTTAGGGCTTTAAAAAGCACTGTTCAGTATTACCTCTTTATGCAAAACAGTTTGATACTGGGCAGGTTTTAAAATACCCTGACCTTTTAGTTATAGTTGATTGCATGGCAATCAAGTCTGCTCTGTAGGCTCACCTCAGGGTTGCCTTCGAACGGAAGGCATATGCTTTGGTATTGCATGCGTTTTATAAGAGCATAAGGAGAAGTGATTTTCTCAACCTTATGTGAAAGGACAGTTGCAAAGCTGGCAGTAGAACAGCTCTGACTTTTAGTCTAGTGTTTAATTCACCGGAACACAGTGTCAAGGCACCAAGCTCAGAGTTCATCTTACAAAGTCAAAGTGGAAAATGCTTTCCTCGTCCACCCATGGTTGGATTATATAAATGCCTGTTTCTCTGCAGCGTAATAAGTTCTACAAGGAGAAGAAAATGGTGAGATAGGCGGGATGGTAGTATTCAACATTGAACTATTAAATAGTGGTGTATAGATGTGCAGGTAGCCCTCAGGCATAGTATCATGGGAAGCAACAACGTTGATGTCAAGGTATAGAGGGGAAACCCTTGAGGCGGTGCTGACGGTGGAGCATGTGCACCACATCACAGGATAAGCAAGCAGCCAGGTGTCCCAAAATGTGCACTGTAACCTCCTCTGACTTCTTAACCCCATCAATTCCATTCAAAGGCTGTTTATTCAACCTAAGGCATGATTTTGCCCAAATAAAAAACAAGAAGTGTTTGATGGTATAATCTGTATTTTTAATGCATGTCACTGTATTAGTTTCTCACTTTAGCTTCCAAAATTGAGAATATACAGATTTTATTTGTACAGTGAGTGTTTGTTGCATTGCAAATTCAGGTGACTAATGTGGAAAGCCACTATGATTAGCACTGGAAATAAATATGCCATTAACAGCAACCGTTTTTGTTCCAGCTGTCTAAAATGTCAGGGAAAATGTTCTCTAGTGCTTCAGCTTTCAGAAGATTTAGACATTTGACATGGATACAAGTGTGTAATAGCTACTTTTAAAGTGACAAAATATAATGCTGCCTATAGAATACTTTTGTCTTACATCTAATTCTGTTGCCATTTTATGTGAGCTTGTTCAGCCCAATACTGCAGCCAGAGAAGAGCCACTCGTCCAAATGAGCTCTCATCTGTCATTCAAATAACAAATCCTCACACCTGTTAGAAGCTTAAAGTGCTATAACCTGAGTTAACCCCCAGAGGCTATTGTTTAATACAATGGAGTTCCACATTCAGATTTGTTCTGAAACTTTATCCACTTTACTCTGCTCTTACAGTTCTTTTAAGTTGTGCCATTAGTTACTCACTGTACTGACTGCTTCTTACAGCCTGCTTTTCATAGAAAGCTCTAGAGACCGATTTCAGCTTTAGATTTTAATTGAAAAAAAAACTTGGGAAAATTCCCCACGAAATAGTTCAACATGCTGTGGACTTAACAAAGAATAAGAAATAGCTTTGCCACTCTTTCGCACATTGCTGTTGATGACAGTCAAGACAACTAACAGGCCACAAGGACACGGGGAAGTGCTGAAGTTGAAAATTATGTCTTTGTGAGTTTAAATGAGAATCGAACTGCAGTACTGGTTACTTAGTGCTATTTGAAATTGTTATACAAGTAGAGTTTACGATACGACGTTAGTGAATAGTTCTACAGAAAGTGTGAAAACAAGCCTTGGTTTCTATTTCAGGGAGCTCATACATCTGGCAGCTTGTTGGGCCCTTGGTATTTTTTTGACTTGTTTATACTGTGTGGTGGTTGGTGCAGCAGGCAGAGGTTATGATTTTGATCTGTACCGGGAGCACAGCGGAAGAGGGAAGAAAATAAATGCTACTCTGTCTATATGTGCCGAGAAAGTGCTACCGTAACTGTCTGTAATAATATACAGCGAGGTATAAAGATGCCAGGGGACATCTTTACAATTACTGAGGAAAGCACTAACGCTTTGTGAGGCAGTATGAAACATTAGTCCTGAGGTTGCACTCATCTCCATGCACCAGATGGATGCACTGCAATTTGTGAGAGATTCATTGTTGTTTAATCTTGAAAAAGCAGCTTTAACGTGCAGCTAGTACCTTTGTAAGAGTCGATCTGTACTGACAGGGTTCCTCCTTGGGGAAACTGCACTGACACGCTACGGGAGCATCCTGAATCCACCTAATGGCAGTACAGATAGTAAATTCAGCCTTTAGCATAACCGGAATTGTAAGAATGAAGAATGGAGACTGTGGTATTTTCTAAATAAATTTTAAGTACTTCTAGAACTCGGGTGTTCATTAGGCTAAACCAGTTGGAAGTAAGGGATTATGCTCATACTTTGTCCTGAAATGATTCGTAGTGTCTTTTCTTTTAAAAGTTAATGTTAACAGAGATCTGGGTTGTGCTGTAGGGATATAGGGACTGCACCGAATGCTTGCTGTTTGCTGAGTAGTGCTTCAGGCAAAGAATTGTTTAGCAGCAGCCCACCTTGGACCTCAGCTGCTTTCCAGGTAGCTAGATGCAGGTCATAGAGTCCATCTTAAAACCGATTACCTTTAAGAGTGCCAAGAAAAGAGGAGACACCAGCTTCTCTTCTTGTTTTCTTGCTGGTTTTTGACACGTAACCTCAGAGATCTCTGCAAGATAAAGATTGTCTGTCTTGTTTGCAAGAATAACACCTCTACCCACAGTTTCTTCTGTGCCCTTTCTCCCGCGTTGCTGCAGCTCGTGTAGAGTGTGCTGGTGGGACATGTGTTGTATTTAGCCTCCTTCACAAAGCTTATCTTCAGTCAGATTTTGATCACTCTAGCGCTTTTCCTCACGTTTGCATATCGCAGTGACATATGTGCTGGTCCGCTGAACACTCTCAGTTGTACATGCAGATAAACTGATTTAGACAGTTTCACTAGTGTTTGAGTAAAATCCAAGCAGATATGAAAGCTTATTTGGAATTCTAGCAAAACCAGGATGTTCCTTAGGCATAATAGTTTTAGCATTATTAATTTTGTGAGGATATTAAGAGTTTTAAAATAACTTCTAAAGCATTGTTCCAAAAGAAATCATTCAGGGCAAACTAGCTTGAATGTAAATTTACTTTATGCAAGCGGAGAAGAGTTTGTTTATTTGTCTTTCTTTTCTTCAAACCATAGCTTTTGTCAGGAGCGATAAGCCAAAGCTCTTCAGGGGCCTGCAAATCAAGGTGAGTAGTAACCTAGCTTTATTATTTGGGATGTTAGGGGAAATTAAGCTTGGTGGAGACAGTTCTGTGGATTGTTCCTTACTTGCTGATCAAGTAATCCTTTAAGAGAGGACATATATTGGCATTGCCAGTATAAATCTTCACAAGTTCCTGCTGCTAATATTAACTGGGTTATTGCTCAGTAACTGTTTGCTATAAATTTTTTGTTGGTGTTGGGGGTTTTTTTTGTGGTTGGTTGGTTGTTTTTAGTCGTAGAAAAAATATACTGGAACTGATAAGCAATAGCAGATGGCAAAAGAATGTGAGGAATGCTTGCATTCTGTCCTTACTCTGTAGATACCTTGAATTTATTCAAGCTTATTCTGCCACGGTTTCCTTTTTCTGTATTCTGGTCTCCCCTTATTTTCTGATGGAGCTGCCATTTCCATAGATACGATTCTTAGATTTTTCTCTTCCTTCCCAGAATTTCCTTGCTGTTTTCTGTGATTCTGCTTTTTCTTTATAGTCTGCAAACATTTAGCTTTATGGAAATGCATATATTGAACGGTGGACTTGCATATATGCAAAACTGCATAAGCTTCACTGCCTTAAGCTCAAGCAATTCTTTGGTTTCAAGGTCTAGTGTAAGACTTCACCTTTCTCTTCAAATCCTGTGTGAACTTCCAGCTACTTCACCGATACACATCTTCATTCTAACATCTTGTGTTCGCAACTCTATTCACCAAATGGCACCATCTGGAATCACTTCTTAGCAGTTCATGGATGCAATAAGTGATTTGTCTTCTCAGCAGCAGATTTCATCTAAAACAGATTTCCTCTGTCTCATACATTCATGTCTCCATGTGCTCCAGTTTCTTTCAAAAGCTTTCTCTCCTTCTGCATGTCTGACTCTTTCATTTTTATCTTAAACTTTGTAGCTGTATTGAACATCAAAGCAGTCTAGACTACAATTAGTACAGAGCACTACCAGAAAAAAATGCAGTGCAAATGAAGCTGGTGTATATTTTACAAAGTTTTTGGAAAACAGATTAGAGATGCCACTAGCTTCATCAAGTAAATCCAACTAGGTTAGCTCACTAGGGTAAAGTAAAACACTCCCAGGGAAACCTTTCCATAAACTTAAATGGTTAGAGCCTTCTAACACCGTTAAAAGCTTTTATTTGTGTTACATATTTTGTGACTTTGTGAGTCTTCAGAAGCATTAAAGTATTATGTTACCAGCAAAGCCTAGTACGCACAGATACAACACAGCAGGAAAGAATGTGCTTACTGTAGAAATTGATAGTGGAGCTGTTGAAGTGACTGAAAATTTCTAAAACGGTAAAAAGGCTATTGATTATATGAGAAAAATCATTCAGCTCCTAGATTCAAAAATCCAGCTTCAGTAACTTAAAACAGTTGAAGGTCAATTACCATCTTTCAAAGCTAGGCTTATGGCACTGCTCCCCTGCACATGAATTAGCTTGTGTAGTGAGCCAAGGAGAACAAGAAGTAGATGTTTCTCACACAAGTAAGTCACAAATCAGAACTGAAGCTGTTTCCTAACTGTTTTATTTAAGGCAAGTAACTAGACTGGATCTCAAGATAAACATTTACTGCTCTTAAAATAACGTGTTTTAATTTCCTGTGAAATCAGGCCTCTTTGTCCTTTATGCTTACAGTTGATTTCTTAGCACAAATTGTGTTGCCAAAGTTTGCCCAGAGTAGTCCAATTTAATTTAATGTTCTGTTCTTAATTATTCATACTTTACAGTGTCACTCTTTAGACTTTTTTACTGTTCTTGCTTTTACATCTTTTTAGCTGATTTAAATCTTTTTTTTCTTTTTTTTGGGGGGGGGAGGGGAGAGACTGTTAATGTGGAGAATGCAGTTAATGTAATTCCCAGGCAAAGGTAACTGATTTTTTTTTTCCCCCCCTGCAGTACGTGCGTGGTTCTGACCCTGTACTAAAGCTGCTGGATGACAGTGGGAACATTGCAGAGGAACTGAGCATCCTCAAGTGGAATACAGATAGTGTGGAAGAATTTCTAAGTGAAAAATTAGAACGTCTATAGATCGTTGCTTTCGGTCCTTTTTCCTTTCCATGTTTTGTCATGGTAATCTTTTCAGATGTGGTATGTTACAACTGAAAACACATCCTGCTTCTATATAAATTTTAAAATATCTGTTATGCTGTACTAAATGTGGTTTAATTAGAAGGGGAAGCTTCAGCACACATCTGACAAGTTGACAAACAGAATAGCTTGTCTTAATATTCAGCTCTTAATGCATTTATCGCTAACAAGATGTTTTGTTTCAAAGTTAATTATGCAAATATCAGCCTGCTGTAATTGGACCTGTTTTTACAAATACTCTTAAAACTGAAGAGCTTCAAGTAATTGAAATGATTACCATGGTTTTTTGTCTGTTATTCATTGTAAGAAAGTCAGAACCAAATGCAATGTACTATCTCCCAAAGAAACTTGACTGCTAATGCCCTCTTCTTTTTTTGTATTTGAACTGTCCTTTTTATAGAAGCACCATTTACAGTTTCTAGTTCACAGGTTTTGAAGCTGATGGAAGAACTCATGTTCTGGTACCGTGAAACACTTAGTAAGTACACTTTAGTGAAGACTGCATAGAAAACCTCTGAGGTGTATGGAAGTCAGATGCCACGTGTGCTTTACATTAAGTGTTTTGCTTCAGAAAACATGAGATAGAATTCTTCATAAACCTTTCCTTCTAACTGTCACAGGTTTATCAGAAGTCTGTTTATCAAATGAATTTATAAACTGTTCTTTTAAATTGTATATTTTTCTCAGTGGAAATTAATGTGAACAGGGAATATAGACAGTATGTATGGTAATGAGTTAAGTTCATTATGACTTGTCGGGTTTTTTTCCACTTAGTGTGAATAAATATGGTAAGCAAGAATAATGCGAGTTTTTTTCTGAAGTCTAATTAGCAAATAAATCTTCCCTTTAACTACCTGTTGCGCACCAGGTTTTGGTTGGGTGGGTGTTAGTCTATGGCCTGAATTGGAACTCAGTTTTTCTCTTCATATACAATTTTATAAGTCAAGAAATTTCTCTACAGCTTGGGGATTTTCTTCCTAACTTTTAAGGAAAAAGTCATCGGCTTCACAGCAGAACAATAAACTCAGTACTGAGACCACACTGAATTATCAGAAGTAATACACTAAGGCGGTGTAGTAAATACTACTTTAGGTGTAGCCTTCTGAGTTTTCATTCCTGAAATATCCTTGTGAACTCTTAGGTGTGTACAGGGAGATCACATGATGGGATCCTTGGAGTTCTCTCTCTCTTATTCTGTATTTCAGTCCTGTCCTTGTAAAACATGCTGCCTGTCTCACAGATTACTTGATGTGGGAGAGCTAGAATAGAGGTTCACAACTGTCACAGAGAAATATTAACTCTATACTCAAAGCAAGAAATTGGTACAAGCTGCAAAGAATTATCAAACACAGATTTGTTCTTGGGAGATGTGACATATTAGTCAGCAAATGGCCTACAACCAAAACATGTTGTGTGACAAACCGGAATCTTGGTAGTAACAAAATGTGCTGCCATCCACTGGCCTTTTGCTATACTGACTACATCACAATCTTCTCATTCCTGTGTTTGCCAACAAGGGATTTCAGTTTCTGTATTGATGATTTATTGTGCTGTGTTGGCAGAGTATTTTAATCTTGTCCTTCTCCCCAGCCTTAGGTCCTTTTTACTACTCAAGGGAGAGATTGTTTGCTTCCTTTGGTATTTACCAAATATTTCTTGCTGCTTCTCTCTATTTCCTTCTTCCTCTTCCTCAACATGATGGCCAGTGGATTTGTGACCTTCAGTCTCCCTCTTTTCATGTCTTCCTACTGCCAGCCCACAAGTTCCCTACACAAACTACCTCTTCTGAGGCCCAGTTCTTTGTTCCAGCTCTTGCTTGTCCTTTGCTGAAGCAAGGCACTCTTGTACCAGGACATAACCATCCCATAGTGGAGGGGCATGACAGGCTAAAGAATTCCCCCTCCAGCATAACTGGGTTTTATGACTGCAGTCCCAAAACTGTTTCTGCAGTTGCAGACCTTTTCCAGTACTAGTACTTTCATCAAGGAGATTGGAAATTATCTTTTCTAATAGATTTCCTCCTGGGTTTCCGATTTGCTGATTTCTGTTCCACATACTAATCTTGCCTTGTAATACAGATATTTATTCTCTTATCTAAAATCCCTGTATTTCCTTATATATGGGAACATGTTGAGAGTCTGCCATGATTGTGTTACTGAGCTGCTACGCTCTGAACCTACTTGATCTGTTGGCCTCTAGCAAAAGCTTAATTACCTGTGCTTCTTGACCTGTTGACTGTTCTCTGTGCTGTTCTTGAAGTGTCAAATTGATACTGTCCTTGCCTTAATTCTTTCTGATTCTATCTTTTAGATGATATTCGGGTTCTTGGCTCTACAGACACTTGCTAGGAACACTTAACATTCTGGCAAAAATGAGCTGGGCTTTGCTAAAAGAGGCGGTTGGAGTGGGGAATAATGTCTTTTTGGAAATTCTTAAGTTTCTATTTATCAGTGTGATGGTTTTTTTCCTCCAGTCTGCAGCTGTGAAAATTCGTAGAGCCTAAAAGGTTATTTTGGCTTGTGGCAATTAACTACACAAAATACAAGGTTTAAAGCTCCCGTTCAAAAAGGAAGTGATTCATTTTTACTTATAGCGATGATAAGCACCCAGTACTTCATGAAAGGCATTCACTCAGATTTATGTAAGAATTATTTAGTCTTATATAATGCTCCTCTTGTGCCAAATCTTGAGAGAGTTAATGAAAGGAAGAATAAAAGCAGCAAGCATGCATGACTGCGTTGAAACATGAAGTGTCCATCTCTCCCTCCTATTTATTTTTTTTTTTTTTTTTAGGAAAAAAAAGGCAACTCATCTTGCAGGAGAGAATATAAGTGCTTTTAAAAAAGTTAAATAAGAAAGTCTTGTACATTCCATTTTCTACACGTGGTGCATAGATGAATTTGAAGCATAGCGGACAAGCTACTTGGAAGGGTTTCCCTGGGTACCCGCTTAGTCATAGATTCCTGCAGTGTGAACCAGAACAAAATGATTGTAGCAGGCAAAAATCTGTTTCAGGCCTAACAGAAACCTTCCAGCAGACACTAAAATCATGGGGAAAAAAGTATTCAACTCAGTCTTTGTTTTATCACATCAATAGAACAAGAACAGATTGCCATCTTAATGAAGAATGTACACACCAAAAAGTACACGTTCAGAAACCTGGGCTCCTACTGAGCATTTAACTCATTTTGAACCTCAGCTCCCAGAAGCCAAGTAAATCTTCTGATGTTCCTCTTCAGCCAGAGAGATTAGGTCTCCTTCCCCACCAAAAACCAAAGAGAAATAAAAAAGCCAAAAAATGCTTTATTGTCATTCTACTTCATTAACATGGAAGCTGGATTTTTAGAGCTGCATTAGAACTTCTCTACATTCTACTCATGAAGGCAAACAGGCTCAAATCTAACTTGAGATACTTTGAAAAGTGCATTGCAAGAAATGACATCACTTTCTGGTTCTTGCAGTGCGTAAGGAAGGTTTGACAAAGCACAACGTTTTCTTTGTCAGGGATGGTTTGGCCACTTAAATGAAACAGACTTTGAAGTTTGTCAGGCATGCCTTGTCAATGGTCCATCAAACACTAAAATGCAGAATATTTATATCAAAAGCAGCTAAAGAAAACAACATCTTCTGAATTTGTGTGGTTTTCCTTGAGCTGTTAACCTTTAAGGCCCAATGCAATTACTTTGAAACAAATTTGCAGTCATGTCTGAGGAAGAGCCCAAGGGACAAGAGAGCCAAGGAGACAAAGAACAGACAGCCCGCCAATACATTCTGTTATTAAACACCTGTGGTTCAGAACACCAGCTCCCCTCCCACATGCACTCATAAAAAGTCTAAGCCGAAGGTAGCTGGAGAATATTTTCAGTAATTTTTCTCTCCTTATCACTTGTCATAAAGGATGGACAGAAGGAAACACTCACCTAGTGAGCTTAGACAGGAGACAAAGTACAGAAGCTGTCAGAGTATTCTTGCGTTTATTGATTTAGATAGGAACCATGGCACCAGGTCGACACAGACTGTCTCAAAGAGTTCCTGATTATCTGTTATGTTTTGAAATGGATTCCTGATGCTGAAGGAGGCCTGTCAGCTTTGCTGCTGTCCGAGAAGCAAGGTATCCAGCTACCTATTTCACTGAAAGCCTTACATACAGCAGTGTTTGTGACCAGTGACATACAAGTGAAACAAAGCTTCTGAACACTGAGAAATAGACACGTCTCAACACTCCCCACTACCAAGACAACCAAGATCGGAAGAGTCGCCCGTGACTTACCCTTTTGTGGAGCAAGCGCTTCTTTTGGGTCATTGTTCACTTTGTCTGCTCTCAGGCTGTGTTGTCAAGCATGTTTGTTTTAAAGCACTTGGAGCTCTGCAGTGGTCCCAGATGACCTGGACAGCCTAGTGCATAAGCCTCAAGTAGAGAGTGGAGACACATACCCTCACGTGGGGATTCCAACCAGTACTTGTTTTCCTTGAAAATACACACCACACATTCTACAGGAGCCCAGTACAAAGCTGTATTAATGACATAGTAATTGTGCATCTTTTGGAAGGTTTTAGAAATAGTAGTATTTTATGCTGACACCCACATATAGCTTAAAAATTTCTGTATAAAGGGAAATTATGCCTGTGCGTAGGAGTTCACTTAGAATTGCAGATACCTGCCCAGATGAGCACTTTGATGTTGTACAGATGTACCCAAAATTATCAAAACCACCAAAGACAGGTAAGAGCACTTGTTCTGCCTTGGGAAGTTATAGACACACTGGTATGAGTATCATTACAAGCCATAAAGATTGTGAGGGATCTAAGAGTATATATCAGAGTTGCCAAGCACACACGATGCAAGTTTAAACCACATCTTTGCTACAGTGTGCTGCAGTTGTGCCTTCAGCACTGCTGCTTTCCCCTCCTCAGGGTTACCAGCTCAGGGCTTCCAGGCTGAGATTAGGAGCCAGTCACACGACTAGACAAAATTATGTCTTTATCCATTCCTGGCATACGAAAATACTCTTTGCTCTGAACATCTCCCAAAAGTGACAGCAAATAAAAGAATGATTTAGAAATGGAATGCTGGGGAAAGCAATTTCATATTTTCATAGGAACACTCAGTGTTTTACATTTTGTAGGAACAAGGGCATGAACTGAAAGCAAGACGACAGTTGTTTAGTAAAGTGAATGGATACTGCAAAGCTGTGAAATAACATAGTATTTTCTTATAAAGAACTCAGGGGTTTGATCTCAATAAAGAAGCAAAAATTTACACACAAAATAGAGCACCTGAATTTCTTAATTTAAAAGCCATGCTTAATTTACTGCTATATCAATTATGCAGGCTTTCAACAAGACATTCCTCTAAAGAAAAGTAGTTGCATGTTCATGTGCCATACAAAACNAAAAAAACAAAAAAAAAAAAAAAAATAAAAAAAAAAAAAAATTGGTTAACAATCAAACTAGCAGAATCAAACCCCAGAGACTGGGATACTTCTGCTTTATCTTAGTTTTAAGTGCCAGCAGCAGGAGGAAAGCAATCGCTCTAGTGAGTCAACATTGTAACAGCACAGTATGAGAGTTGTTCAGTACTCAGTATCCTTCCCAAGACCTTACTGTGGTGAAATCTCACTGTAAGTCATACTGGATGGAATGGGAAGGAGTAAATCAATCTTACTGTAAAACCACAGATTCATCTAAGAATGCATTTCCTAGTTTCTGTATAATTGAAAGCCTCAGAGGCAGCTGTGTTGGTATTTAATATAAAGGAATAGTTAGGTAATGAATTTACAGTGTACAAGACTTAACATTTCCAAAATGATTCACTGGAGCAGTTCCGTAACCCGACCTTCTCAGCCAGCATCTGACACTGCAGTACAGTACCTGTCCCAGAGCATCCACTGGGGGCTGAGTGCATCGAGCATGAGAGAAACCATTCCTGAAGTCACTAGCAAAGGCTGAGTGCATGTGTGGGAACAGCGGAAAGAGACATTCCGCAGCACGTTTCTACCTACCAGGTAGAAGGGGCCCAAGCAGATGCTTGGTTAGGAAGGGCATAAACAATTATATCACCATTTGTTTTAGAAAGTTGCATGTGGGAAGGTAATCTACATGGTGTGTCTCAGTAACTGTAGAAAAGGGTTCTACAGGGCAGGTAACAGTAGCAGAACCTGCATGCCCGGATGCAACCACTCTTTGGGAATCACTCTAAACAAGAAGGAACCAGGAAGAGGTTGGGACTGCACAGTTTTGTGGCTTAGAGCAGCATGACAGTCTCTGCCACATAACTTCAGTCAGTCTCCAAGAAACACAAAATCAGGAATACGGATGGGCAAAATCTTACCAGAAGGGAATCTCAGCAGCACCTAAAAGTGGAAGACCTGTAAGGGGACCTGTGGCTTTTGTGTTCTGGGGTATAAACTTGAAAATCAGCTCCAAATTTTTCCTTAAAAGTACTCTTAGGTATATTACTCCATAATTTTAATACCATTATTTGTAAGTTTTCTGTCTTCAAACAACCCTGGGAGATGTTCTCTTGGTGATCTTTTGAGTTTGGACTTAATTTGGTTACCTAGGAGCCTTTCTGACTCCCCCTCCAAATCCCCAAGATTAAAGCAAGACTGGTAGGAAGGCACATCATTTAGTGTTGGCTTCTGCATGCATGGGGCCAAGCTATAGTTAGGAGGGCATTCGTGTTTTGGTATAGTTTAATTCTTCTTAACTCAGTATTACCTTCATGTAATTATTTCCATGAAACAATGGCTCAAACCACAGACCAAAGCATTCCTCACTTTAAGTGTGGGCAGAAAAAGAATTTCCACTTTTCTGTGCTGTAGGATGCATGTAATTTTAGGGCAGGATGTCTGTCAAACCTATCAGGAGGCTACAGTTTCTGACTAGGTTGGAAGTTCCATTGGGCAAACAGAGATTTTGGGGGCAGGAGGACAGACAGAGAACACAACGGTTAATACAAGTTTTTATCCCACCTTTCCTCCCTGCAACGTTACCCTACATTTTAACCTACCTGACCCAGTTTTTGGAAAGCACCAATCTTTGTTAGGGAGAGATCTTGACAGCAGACCAACACGTCTTTAACTAGTAGGTTTAGGTGGCTCATTGCGAAACACTGCAGAGTACGTGCTCAGTGCAGCCAGGCTCCGACCTGCGGAGTTTCCAGTCAGACTGTATGACTCTTCATGCTGCCAGCTTGTTTTTTCCCCCCTCCTGGGTCTGACACAGCAGAGTTGATAAGATGACAAACCGCAGCTTCCCTCTGCTCCCACATCACACTCCAGCCTCAGTCAGACCTGCATGCCCCCAAACTAAGCAGCCCTTCCTCCAGAGGGGAGTCTCACTAGTGCTTTTGCTGGATTATCTGCATTGGTCACAGAGTATCTAGTCTGACCCCTTTTTTGCTTGAACCCTGCTGCCCCCCTGCCATGCACCTCCCTGGCAACCCGGCCCCAGCTGTCCCCAGGGCAGGCCCTCAGCCTCCTCCCTGCAGAGAGAGGGTCCCTGGGGAACGGCCGTGTGCCACCTTCGTCTTGCCAAAAGGTTGCTGAAGGGACTGTGACAAAGAAGAGCCATAATCTGATTTTCCCGGCTGAGCGGAACTGGCAGAGGTGTGTCACCTGCGGTGGGACAGCCTGGGACATCCGATACAGCTCCCTCTGGAGATCCGTTCCCGTCACACCAAAAGCCATGGCCTGTCAGAACAGCAAATACGGAGAAACTAATTCAAAGTGGAGCTTTTACTTAATTCTGGCTGCAAATATTTGGAATTTGCCAAAGAAAAGCATGGCAGCTGTCACCGGCCCTCAGATTTGTCAGGCCGAGAAATAAGCCTTACAGATAATTTCTGCATCACTGGAACAGAAGTCGGATCTCTGCCATCAGGCAAAGCACACATTGCCACGGAACAGGGGACACTCGACACCCCCACGAAGAGGGGTGTGTGTATAAAGGCAGAGAGGGAGTTTCCTCTGCGCTCTCTTGCGGCCCCGCTGCAGGCTCCCGGCGCCATCTTGGCTGCCCCGCGTCTGCGGAAGCGCTGACCACAGCCAGGGACTGGTCTCCATGGCAACCGAGGCCTGCGCTTAATGTCAGGCTGACCTTCATGCATTTTCGGAAGGTGATCTGGCAGCCAGAAACATGCAAGGAAGCGGGTGTAAGAGTAGGCCTTTCCTACTTTTTTTTAATTTAAAAGGAATAAAGTAAGACTCGAGGGACACTCAGTTTGCTTGTCCTAAGCCTCAGGGCCGCGCACAGCTTCACCTCTAGCCAACTGCAGCCTCCCCACCTCACCCTCTTCCTAGCTTACGGACAGATTCTCCAACAAGAAACTAATTCATTTATCATCATTTATCATTGTGGCAGCTGGGGATTGCCATAAATTATCTCTGTGAAAGCAAAACTCACCCCTCAGCCTGATGCGAATATTGCTGCTGTTCACTGTTCGTGCATGTACAAGCACTGGAAAGACAAAATATTAGGAGCAACTTTTCCCCCATTTCTCACCTTTTCTGGGCCTGAGCCGGGTCCTGCTCGGCATGGGTGCACGGTGACAAGGACCGGCCCTGCTCCCAGCAAAACATGGGCTGTTACCCACTGCTTGTGGCTGCACTGAGGTTCTGCTGGTGCTCTCCCCCTTACGTGAGCCTGAGTTTCTCTGGTTTTAAGTTAAGATACACATAATCATATCCCTCTTCCTTTTTAGCAGATAATTATTCCTTTAAAATGTACTCACAAGGAACATTGCTTTACACACTGTGAATTTGTATTCAGCGAGAAATTTTATCCCAGTTTAATTTTGCATCTTTGGTTAGGAAGTCAGAGACAGCACCGCTTCATCATCAAATTACCTCAAATCGAGAGCATTAACAGTGTCAACCAGGGATGGAGAAAAGGACCATTTGGGCCATGAAGACCACACGTGCATGACAGATACGTCTGCATTGGAACCGCACAATTACAGACATCTTTCACGGGTTACTTGTTGGAACAACCATGTTAGTGCATAAACTCAGTATTGAAACAGGCTACCGAAACTGCCACGGACAAACAGCATTAATTTTTGTGGCAGCATCAACCATTGTCATGTCATCTAAAGTTCACCATCCAGGTAAGAATTGCTGTCATTAGCAGATAAATTCCACACTTAGAAAGGCACATATGTGAGTGCTGGTGCACTGCAGTAAAGTGTCTTGAGTGACAAGTTGCCTGTTGCCAACCTCCTCTTACTCAGGCACCGAGCAACACCCATAAGACTCACCCCGAAGGAGGAAGAGGCTTCCGCAGGGCAGAGCCTGTCGGCACAGCACTAACAGGTCTTCTGCTGACATAAGGGCACAGTACAAAGATGCTGGCATTTTAAGTGTTTTTTAGCACATCTGAGTTATGGGAATATTCTGTCTCTGAGGAGAAGGGAGGCTGTTTGCCTTTGCTGAATGCCAGCGCTTGAGAAACAAGCGAATGTTGTGATCTTGCTTAAAGTGACATTATTTCAAGAATGATTTAAGAACTCAAGTAAAAACCTTCATCCACGCTCAGAGAGCTGTAAGACTTTCTGAACAGAGCTTTCACTGCTCCACAGCGCCACTCACCACCTCGGTGTACATGAGCCTGGCACAGAGAGAAAGGATGACAAAGAGCGAGCCAGTGCTGAGAATCCAACAGCTACAAGATAACACATTCCAGGTGCGCTCCTAGGAAACATCTCCTGCTTTCCTTCCAGGTTAAAGGACTCCAGACCACATACTCTAAGACCACTATGACACAAACCAAAGGACACTAAGCAAGGGTGGTTGGGAGGTTCACATCAAAAGGATGCTCCCATTGTGAACCAGAGCACTAATGCAGACAATCAGACCGTGCCCCTTCCCAACTCCACAGTCCAAATCTCTCTTCCTCTGAGCACAGCCATTTGATAAAGAACAGTGCCTGATACCTGCAGATAAACATTTAAGGATGGACACCCTCATCACCATTGTTCATGATCCTACTTGTGTGGTTTTAAAAATAATACTTGGCACATTTGTTTCACTGATTTTTGATGCAGAATCGAGAGGATGACAAACAACTACAGTAATCACTGTTGAGACAGAATTGGCTTTTGGCAGCAGTGCCACAGAGTGGGCTAAAATAACACACTGTTCTCCACTTTTTTTCCCCAAATGGTTACTGCTGCAAAGCAATTAGAATTTGATTCTATATCACAAAGACCTTACAAATGTACACAATCTGAAAGTACAAACCATCCTACTCATATAGCCACCTTTAAAATGTTTGCTGGATTCATGCTTATAAGTATGCTGTACCTCGCAAATGCAAAGAACTGAGACGGCAGCATTTTTTTAAACTAGGGCGCAAATAAAGGTTACATCCGAAACATGCAGGATTTTGCATAAACTGAGAGCGGTTCAGTGGAGCAGAAAAACTAATCCCACTGGTTCTGGTCCTCTTATGGTCAGAGCAGCAGCAGCCTACAGAGGTTATTGTGACAGTAAGTGTCTGGAAGTGTCCAGTCTAGGGAGAACTGCCATCCATACAAGTCTCACATCCACAGCGATCAAAGACTCCAGGAGAATTAAATGAAACCACCTGGACACCTGCTCAAGTATTCATCTGGCACCCAAATTTAAATACCTCTCTGGTCACATTCTACAATGCTTTAAAGACATTAAGCCAACAGTTGAGTCCATTGTACCCTATCCATGAACTCACATTCGACCAGACTCTCCTCACTTCTAATCTTAATCAGTTTCCTTATTTATTGTCAGCCATTTCGTGCCAAATTTAGCTGAACACTACTTATCTTTAAGCATGTATTTAATTAAAAAAAAAAAAAAGTGTATTATCTGTATTATTTACAGCCTTTTTAACAAGATTAACACAATTATTAAAAAGCTTTATGTTCCTCCCTTGTTACCACAGATTTCTCCAAGCCTCTCAGCACATTACAAACACGCTACCTAACGACCCCAACTGGGATTGCAACTGGAACCACAGAGTTTCCGCTAGAGACTGACAGGTAGAGTTTGGATTTTGGTTTTCCAAAGGTTAATTTCTCACCATTCATAGCCCTACAACTTCTTACCTTCTTGTTCAATAACGACAGGTTTTGAAGCCTGTCCAGAAAGCTGGAAGGAAGAAGAATCTGCATGTCCAAGAAGCCATCTCCTGTGGCAGAAACAGTGCAGAGAAACTTCAACCTCAGGCAGTAGAACAAGTCTAGTGGAGGCAGAACCCAGCCTGCCTTTCAGTTCCTGTTGTTCACAGCTGCAAATTTAAGTGCTACCAGCTGTGTGAGCTCAGTCAAGTGCGACTTAGAAAAGCCTTAGGGTAGCCATGGTAACTTGGTAGATCTTCACCTGATGCTCTAGAGTCACTGTATATTGCTTTGGAGAGAAACACTCTAGTCTCTAGAGGTATCTTAGTATTAAAATCTACAGATCTAAAAAAGCTAGAAAGCTTTGAATTGATCGGAAAAAACCCACACCACTATTAAGTTGACATTAGCAATCATTCTATTAGCACAAGACACAGCACCTCTCCTATGAGGACAGGCTGAGAGAGCTGAGGCTGTTCAGCCTGGAAAAAAGATGGCTCCAGGGAAACCTTCTAGCAGCCTTCCAGTATCTGAAGGGGGCCTACAGGAGAGCAGGAGAGGGACTCTGTCAGGAAGTGTAGTGATAGGACAAGGGGTAATGGTTTTAAGTTGGAAGAGGGGAGATTTGGATTGGATATTAGGAAGAAATTCATTCCTGTGAGGGTGGTGAGACACTGGAACAGGTTGCCCAGGGAGGTTGTGGATTCCCCATCCATGGAAGTGTTCAAGACCAGGCTTTGAGCAACCTGCCCTAGTGGGAGGTGTCCCTGCCCATGGCAGGGGGGTTGGAACTCAATGATCTTCAAGGTCCCTTCCAACCACTCTATGATTCTATGAAATACAGCTGTTCTGATCCAGATTAGACCCTGTCTACTTCCGTGTTCCCCAAGCCACTGCCAGACCTTTTCAAAACTGGTGCTCAACAATTCATTTTTTTTATTTTTTTTTTTTAATTTAAATATGCTATCCAAGAACCAAAGCAACAGAACAAAATGAAAGTTTGGGAAAATGATAAAATAGTATCAGTCTCCTTTTTGGAAAGCGACTGAGAATGAATTCAACCTGAAGTATGTCTTTCCCCTCTTGCTATTAATACAAAATGTGAGGACAGCCCTTGAGAAGTCATCTTTAAGCCAACCTTTACGGGAGGAAGTGACTAAGGGACAAGTTGTCAAGAAACAGTAGGCTCAGTCACCACATCACTAAGACAACATGGATGAATCATCCCCCGTTTCTGTGCTGCAATTTCTCCCAGGCAAACAGAGACAATGACGCTCCCCTTTGCAAAGGAAGTTTAAAATCAGCAATATGGAGGCATCACACTGAAAATAATGAATAGTTTCTCTGCAGGGGAGAGAAACAGGATTAGAAACCCAGAAACTCTCCCAGATGCTTAATGTTCTCAATGAGAAACACCAATGCTATTTCCACTGCATGGCATGTAAAGGTTGGTGTGGGAAATGTGAAATTAAGCCTCATTGACATTGGACTTTCCCTTTTCCAAGATGCATAAAACGTAACTCCCTAAAATCTCCAAAAAGGGGATTTCAACATCTACAAAACTTGTAACAGAAAAAAACCAACCCTACTTGTGAGACTCCTGATGTATATCAACATCACTGTTGAGTATCTAGAATTAAAAGCAATTTAACTCAGAGAAGTAAAACTGGGAGATTATTTCTGGTTTCAAATATTTCTCCTTTTGAAGAAGCAATTTCCTAGCTCATTATTTCAATTCTAGTACTTTTGGTTCTGCCTATAATTGTGTAAAGACATTTTAAAGCTTAAATTCATTTTGCAATTCTAAATAGCTTCCCTTAATCGCTCATGTCAAACACCTATTTCACATTTTTAAAAAATTTATAAAACAATTCTGTGCTGTCAGGAGGAAAAAAATTCTTAGCATTCAGATTATTAACTGCATGCAAGCTCCCCATGCTAATGTGTTTCCTATCATTCACTTCTGGCAGGAAACTATTTATAAAAGGTACAACATTCAAACAGTAATTGAGTGTTTTCATTCACGGTACATTCTCTTGCCATTCCCTCAGCTAAAGTACAGGATTCACCAAGCTACCCAGTTTGTGTGGAGGAGTGTCCCAGTTTGAGGGAAAAGAAAACCAACTTTCCATTCACTAATTTTCTATCTTGGCTAGGCCTCCTGTAACTCTCTGAAATTAATGGCATATTGTGAAGAAAACTGCTTGTTCTCAGAGTGATAAGACCAATGTTTGTACTTTGTGGACTGGTATGCAGAGAGGCCCTTGCTTATACTTATTGCTAGAACAACCAAGGTCAGCCAATTTCATTATTTGGCCCATTGGAGGGTCAGAAACGGGAAAAGCACAGAAAGTCACACCCGTGGGGAGGAGTGGACAGAACAGGTGACCCAAACCTGACCTACAGGGGTATTCCATCCCATCTGCCCTGTGCTCAGTATAAAAGCTGAGGGATCAAAGAGTCAGCCTCTTTCTTCAATGGCCGACATCAGAAGAGGACTCAGCCTGTCCATCCTCATGTTCCTGACCCCAGAGCTGGAATCCACTTCCCATCTGTCACTGAGTCCAGGCTGGGACTTCCCCAGTGCCTGCTGGTGACACGATCCTGGGAGCTTGATACAGTTTTGTATACGCTGTATCAATCTCATTATTATGTTTTTTTTTTATTTTAATGTTAATATTTCATTAGTTTAGTTCATTCTAAACTCCTAGATCTTCTATCTTCCCTTTCTCTTTTTTTTTTTTTTTTTTCGGGGGGAGTATCTTTCATTCGGTTTTG
>VZRU01003259.1:227375-258758 GCA_013398155.1 Pedionomus torquatus | reverse complement strand
TTTTGTGCGGGAGGAGTATCTGTCATTCGGATTGGCCAATTCAGCCCTTGGCTGATGCCTTTGCATTGTCACCAAACACAAATTTGCATGGCTACATGAAACTAACAAGCCTGCAATGTACCTACTGCCTTGTACATCCATTAATAGCCGTGTGATTAATTGGTTACAGCCCATTATATAAGAACATACCCGGTTAGCAATTCTACTTAAAGGAAAAGGAAATGGATCAGGGCTGGGCTACAGGCCAAGTTTAGCAAGGATTTTCAGCAATTCATAAATTCTTAAAGTGAATGAATTGGAGCAAAATCTAAAATGGTTTCAAGTAGCTCTGAGATGTGCGGATTCAACTGCTGTCTCACAGGACTCAGTAGACCTTGACCCTAACTAAATATATGCATTTGGCAGTCCATGGAAAATAAGAAAGCCTAATTCTGCAGTCCTTGTTCAGACAGTACTTGTAACCATAGTGCCAAAGAGGCAATGACTAATTTTCCATCACCTCATATAAGGACAAACATCATCTACTAACTCTCACAGGAGTTTTGTTAAGCAAGATTCCAGGACTTAGTTTATTTATGTCTGATGAGGCTTTGATAACCCTATTCCCTTTCCCAGAAATACCTACTTTGGACCAGATGACTACCTGACTCTCTAAATGACTAGCTTTGAAATGGGGTAAGGGAAGGCACAAATATATTTTCATCAACTACTGATTAGACACACATTAAATGCTTTTGCTCTATTTAACGTGGAGTTTTGCGTGACGAGATGGAGACATTCCACAAATCCTTAAAGATGGTTGCACCTTTTTTTCTGCACTTTTGCAGACTTTCACAGGGCTTCACAGCCTTCCACCAACAATTTCAGTCTCCAGTTTTGGGTAACTGAAAATCTGCTTCCCTTTACGCTCAAGTATTTTATGCTGAATACAAATGGGAATATTTTTGCTGTTCCTTCCAGGTGGAAGCATAAAAATGACTAATGAGACTCCCACCAGAAATCTGCATCAGATAAGCAATATGATGTCTTTTGAATGGCAAACTCTGTTCTGTAAGAGTTTCGTATTTGTGGGTTGTCACGAGTGCCTTTCTGTATACAACAATGAATCGGCAAATTCTTGGAGCTTTTAAAGTGAAAAGAAAAGAAGCAGCAGTCTGTTGCTGTTCCTGTACAATTCCACAGTACTGCACCACCTTCCTTAAACCCCACACCAATGATCTATTTCGCAATGGAGTTTTTAAGCCCTCCCAGATTTCAAGATAGGGTGAAGCACTATTCAAATCAATTCTGATGGTATTATGTAGACACCAGTACTAAAATT
Source organism: Pedionomus torquatus (assembly GCA_013398155.1). Taxonomy (NCBI): domain Eukaryota; kingdom Metazoa; phylum Chordata; class Aves; order Charadriiformes; family Pedionomidae; genus Pedionomus; species Pedionomus torquatus. The sequence goes on along the minus strand of VZRU01003259.1, from coordinate 257,437 downwards.
CTTTAGTGAATAACAGTTTTGATTCTGAAACCCCAAACAAGGTGTTTGCACAGTAGAGACATTGCCAGCCTAAACCCCTACAAGTTTTACACTCGTTCTTGTTTTCCAAATCGCTATGTATATTCTTTCATTTGAGAAGTCGGTGCCAGCTCCTTGTAAAATTGGAAGTACCCACATTTTGACTGTACAAAATATAGCTGAGACCAATCCTGTCCAATTTGCTTTCCTAAGCCATCATATATAAATCCCTGGCTATGGTGCCACATGCATGAGCAAAGATCAGGCCTACCACAGACCATCAGTAAGCTACCAGACCAGTTCAGCCCCCACCAAAGCTGAGACTGGCCCTTTAATGTACAGCAAACTAAGTCCTAAATATGGTTTTCCTCTAGGTTTGACCTATAGATCTGTACAGATATAGGAGACTATATCCTGCAATAGAGGAACTTTTGTACTATACCCTGTAAATAATAAATTTATCATTTACGGATCTTGCTGATTGGCGTATGTGCCCTGTCCTTTACTGCTCTGTAAAGAATCGTGACAGACCACACTCAGGCTTCCTTCCAGTACTGCAGTCTTTGGGAATTAGTAATTCCTGCCTTCTTGAGCTGCTTATTCACTTCTAAATACTTGAGTCTGTTTTGAAGGGGAGTTTTCTGAAAGGTTTTCTGGCCAGGTTCACAGCAAGAGTCAGACCTGGGAGTAAGCTAAGGCAGACAAACAAAGCAAAATATAAATTCAATCCCTCTCTATATTCAGTACCACCAGATACACAGGAAAACAGGAGAATTCTTTTAAGACAGATGAGATAATGTGGCCAGACAGATTCCTAGAAAGCCAGACCTCGAGCACCACTAATCTAAAAATACATCACTAATTTGGTTTTGTTCAATATATTATGTCTTAAATGTATCTTCCAGTGACTAGCTGCGTTATACTACAACAATTCTACACAAAGGAGGCTTCCTGTTACACTAAACCTTAAATTTTAACATGGATATCTTAGCATGTAAATGTATAATGACTTTTGAAGACAGAGCAGAACCATTACGAAGCAACCCACATCCCCAGTGGATTCTGCCAGGGTAGCCTGTGTAGTACCTTGAATTTAATAATACTGTGTAATTACCGGTACTTGTTGGAGTCAGCATATATTCTCAAATGCCTGTGCTTGAAAGGGAACATCATTATAATGCCTGTGTTGTTGCCAAGTCTAAAAGCCAGATGGACAGACTGCTGACGGCAGAAACTCATTGCTGGAACCAAGCAATCATGACTATAATCTTCTGGCAAAGGCAGCTACATACATTGTACTTCTGGTGCTTATTTTGTGGCATGACGGATTGAGACAATAGTAAAAAGCATTGTCGTGGGATATTAAAACAACAGTTGCTCTTAAAAGTGGCTCTACGGATGCAACAGTGCAACTATTACAGTTCATCAGAAAACATTTGTCAAACTTGCAGAATGAGCTTTAATGAAACTGCTTGGTAGAAAGCATTATTTCAAGAGGAGACTGGAAAGACCAGATTTAATATATAATTTAATATAGTACTACCACATGCAAGTATTTAATCTGAATCAGTTATCATGTATTCTGCGAAGGTTTTGTTCCAGAATACACCTATACTTTTTCACAGGCTACCTACTGTAAGCCATATGCTAAGCAAATATATAAACTCCAAATATTTGCATGGTTCTATCAAAATATCCTTAGGTTTTACATTTGGGCATTTCCCATTTTGCTTCTCTTTCCCCAGCATATCACAACCTTCTTTTGGAAGCTTCTGTTGAATATGGGCTTGATAGTCATTGCCTAAGCAACTTTAAGTAATTCTCTTCAGTTCAGTTTTATCAGAACACCTACAGTTATTAAACATTGTCTTTTTCAAATCTTCATTTTATTGCTTTAGTCTACTGCTACACTATCTGCATTGTAACAAGACCAGATACTCTCCTTACATTGTTCCTTGGAGATACGGAATATCATGACAACTAGAATATATGGGCTTAGCTCTATCTTTTCTTGCAACTTCCATAATGTTCAATAAATTGCGCATTATAGAGGTACCTGAGCTACCGACAGGGGAAGAATTATACAGCACCACACTGATTCACATCCTGTATGTGAGATCCAGAGGCAGCAGAGCTGTAATAACAGCTTTGGTCACTGGATTAATTATTCTTGCATTTCAGAAGACTAAATACTTTGAGCAGAGCCCTATGCTGAGTTCAGTATTTTTGCACAGTCATGTACTTCATGGATATATTTCTTTTCCTCTCTCCTTCCCACACACATTTGCCTGAATTAAGACTCTATACACTGATGGTTTTACCTGTAGCCAAAATTTCCATATGGTAGAGGATTCTGCTCCAAGATACATTACTCTTGAAAAACAGAAGCAATATAGCAATTGTAAAAACTTCATGTTTTGCAAGAAGTCCAAAACGGGATTTCTGTTAAGAATCAGTAGGAGTTACTTTTCAAGCTTAGCTTGACTAAGAAAGCATTAAAAACAGCAATTATGGTAGAAACTATTCAAAGCTAGTATTTAGTTTTCTAAAAGCATTCATTTACTTACACTAATGACGTTGTATATTATCCCAACTGCCACAAAAAGTTGACAATCTTTGATGAAACTCACTCAAGTTTGTTACAGAGTATGCAAGGGATGGTTATTGTGGCTGAAATAATCCAAAATCTCAGCATTAATTAGAAAAATGAAGCAAAATGCCAGTAAATATAGCAAAAAAAGATATGCATTGAAGAGCAACAGAAATATTTGTTCCCTCATGCACACATCCTTAAGTGTCATTTCAGAATGCACTTGTCTTGCCTAACCAGTTTTAAAATATAAGGTAATGCATATTCTCTGCTTTGATTTTCCAAGTGTTTGGAACTTTAATATAGGGTTTTTCTGGCCTGGTTTACCTTTTATTCCTTCCTTTCAACCAATAAAGCTTATTCTAAGAAAACAGGGAATTAACCAAAGAAATGAGTGACCCAAAGCCATCTTCAGTTACTTCCATACTTCTTGCAAAAGTTATTGACTTGGAAAGCAAAAATAAAGAAGTCCAGTCGGTTTTTGTTTGAAAGATCCCCATAAAACTACATTTAAAGAGGCTGAGTTTTGGGACTACATGCAATAAAGTTTTATTCAATTTAACACTAGTGTTAAACAGCATTTTTCTACTACCTTCCCTTCTCAATGGTATAACAGAGAACCTCAAGATAGATGAGTTTAGGAAAACAGTAACAACTTTCCTTACTTGAGAGGAAAATTACTTTTGGTTTGAAATTAAACAGAAACAGGGAGAACCAAGAATACAGATATGGGGTGGTGGTTTTTTTTAGACTAAGGTGTCAATCACAATTTCTCTCACACATGGCTTAATCTGCTGATGTATAACAGAAGTAATTTTGACCACTGTACTATTTATATTTCACTAAAGCCCCATCATCTTTTTAGATGCTGCTCTATAGCATTTTATTGTATTTAAATAGAAAGCAAATGGTTTGGTATATTAAAGAGTCAATTATATTTTAATTACTTTACATATGTATCCTTGAATATGTTATAAGTCAAATGAGTAATATCAATTTGAATTTAAACATAATTAACAGCAGTTCACATTAAAGAGAACTGAGAAGACCTCACCATGGTTAAAGTCTTTTTCCTTCTAAACTGTAGTGCTTTAACCTTGTATTAATTTTATTTAATATATCATGAATTATTCATAGTTATTTTTAATTAATTAAAGTATTATTACTATTGTTTCCTCTAATCTTTGCATTTAATGACCCAGATAAATCTAGGATTTGCTTGGCAGTTACCCAAAGAAAGTTGTAACTGATGAACCAACTCAACGTATTTGTTTTAATGTAACTGCACTCTGAAAATGAAAGAGACTATTTCCAGAAGTGCAATTCAAAAAAAAATATGATCATTTTTTAATTAAACAACCACATCACCTAAATAAGTACAGTATTATCCATCCCACAGAAGTCATTTGTATCACTGAAAGTTTCATGATGACATGTTTGCAATGACAGCGCTAAAAATTCTTTATTGTCATTGCAAACATCATCGCTAATCAGAAGCAGTTAGTAAAGCACCCGGCACCAGCGTTCCCTGAGACCTAAAGAGGACTTCTTGTCATTGTTGCATCTTTTGCAAGGAGAATAATCGCCTTCTCAACAGAAGAAATTTCCTTCAAGCAGTCCAAACCCAATTAAATATACTAGAACATCAAAAAAGAAAGCAAAACAAAAGAAAATTCCCTTCAATCTATCCTTTTAATCCTTTTACAGCCTTGAAAATTCTGCTATTTAAGAAACACTAAAGGGTGCAATGTTTAGGAAAACGTTACGTTACTTGCAAGTAACACTACCTTAGTTAAAGCCATTTCTAGATTCAAAATACTTTTTCTTCCTTCCCATTTATTAAAAATTTATTAAAAGGAGGTTGTCTTGCAAAACAAAAAGGTGTAACATTAATTGAATCCAATTAGAACATGACAATAAACTGTTGCACAAGAATTGTAAATGCATATTTTCATTAAAACCTATAATCTGAACAATGTATGCTCATCTGTAGAGCTACTTAAATGTAGAGAGACAGCGCATATTCAGTTAGCGAAATGCAGTGCTTAATTTAACATAAAGGCTGATTAACAATTGAAAGAATCTTAATTACTAATCAAACTGAATTAGCCTCCTTTCTGAAAAGCAATTCAAGGGAAAAGAATACAAGGAAAGAATAAAACCAAGTCAGATCTTATGTCACTAGCTTGTGTCAATCCACCTAGGTGCAGTTTAAAATCTCAACGTGCTAGCAATTTGCCGTAAGTGCTCAACAGAGAAAAATCACTCGTTTTCATATTTCAAAGGTGATTAAAAGCACAAGTTACTCAGCAGATAGCCATATACGCCTCAGCACATTTGTACTCCACTGATGTTGCGAACAGAACCATACGGACTTCTTTCAGGTTTATATTTCACATTTGGTTTCAATTATTCAAATAAGGGGGCTTACGCCTGCATTAGTTCACAATAAGTTTATTTTATGTGAAGAAAAGCTTTGCCATTAATGAAAAATTTCAGTAGAAAACAGTACCTCCTGCTTTCAATCTAGATTACTCAAAAGTAGAAGCCTGTATTAGTGAAAACTTCAGTAGAAACAAATCTGTAGGAAACATGTTCTTGGCACATGAAGTAAAAGCTTTAAACACATTAAGTTTGAATAGAGTATTTACCATGCAACCACGCTGGCAGAAAAGCCAGTTTGTAATGGCTGGTATTTGTCTCTCAAGACAATAACATGGAAGACACTTAAAACCTGCTTACATAACGTTAATTGTATATAAATACGGTGTTGCCATAATTGACAGTCTTTATTCAGGCCAACCATTTAGTTTAGCAGTTCTAAATAAGTAATAGGCACTTTGCCTTTCTGATTTCCCCTTTCACCCATCAGCCAGTCTGAATCCATGCCAGGGATACTGTACACTGTTATTACCTAAAAAACAGAAACACATTATTATAACCTTTCTTTGCCGGGAAAAATATCAGAGTCTACTTTCATGTGATTTCCAAGGTCTTAAAACTAAGTTTAACTAAGTTAAATAGAACATTTAATACAACCATCCATGGTACATAATCTAATGATCATAAAAATTGTTCCAGTGGTCCATGGAAAAGAAGCAGATACAGCAGCATATTTTAAAGTGTCCCCCCCCTTTTTTTTTTTCTGATGAAATTGTATTCACCACTGTTTTTTTTCCTGTTATTTTTTATCTATAAATCTCATATATCACCATCAACTTTAACAGGCAATCTAAAAGAAAGTTTGGTTGATACTGAAATGCATGACAGAAATGATGATGGTATTGATGTGCTTCATCTAACAAAAAAAATCTTAGACCGCAGCTTCTAAGTCACTGTCTAGATAAGAGAAAAGTCAAGTAGCGCATGTGCACAAAATGCACTTTCCAAAAAACAAGTCTGAAAACTTTTCTGTGGCTACCCTTCTTCAGGGTTAAGCTACAATCACATTACAAGGTGGAACTCTGTTCCAGGGCCTTGCTTCATTGTTTATCTCTGCCTGTGTTGTACAGTCTCTGACTTAAGAGTGCAACTGAATTGGAATACGAATAAACACAGCACAACCACCACCATCAAAACAAGAAGTGGTTGTATTTTCATATTCTTCCTAAAATGCAATATTTAATGCTTGAAAGACTAATCTATTGATAACAGTGCTAAAGGTGTGCTAAAAAGACGACAGCTGAATTGCATCTTAATTGTACAGGAAATGTTCTTGCAAGCTAAGATGGTGTTAAGTCTCACTACAGAATATTAGGGTATATAGGTACAGGACGATGCTTTAAGAGTACTACTGGCTAGTCACAAGCATTCCAGTTTTACATTTAAATCATCAATGTACATAGAAAACTCTTACCTCGTCTGCAAGTAGTGATAATTCACTGCTGTTTGCAGCATCGTAATCATAGAGAACTCTAGCTTTCCTGCTGCCACTTGATGACTTCAGTTCACTGATGCCTGAAGTAACTATTGAATTGCTTACTGAAGGCAATGAAGCAGAGGCTGAGGCCAAGACTGAGGGAGTAGAAACACTCTGCACAGGAGTTGAGGAAGACTGATTATTGTTAGAGAGGAAAGTAGATGGAAAGCTGTGGGACAAAACAAGACAAAAACACTTCTGAGTGAATCAGTTTTACATGGGAAACTATACGTGCCTCCATGCCTAAATTAGCATTCTTGCTTTTACCGACTACAGTATAAGCACCAGTAGACAGCACTAGTAGAATACTACTGATATTTCTATAAACATAAATAAAGATACTTTCTCCTGACCTGTAGTATAAAGCAAACCAATATACTTGAAAAGAAATATTGCCATCTTAAAAAAAACTTAATCAATAGCTCTTAAAAATAAAAAAAGGCAAAACCAGGAAAGCACCATTGGTCAGACTCTATTTTAATAAACATTTCTTCTGACAGCTCTGGCAGTAAAAGTAGTTTTCACATTCTCCTGCTCATTCCTCAATTATGCGGCTACACAAAAGATTGTGTTGATGAACAAGGTCAGGGAAAGATAATGTAGGTTAAAAACACAGACTCCCTCTGAAACAAGTAAAAAAAACCCATGACTCTTTTTGCAATCTACATCAGTTTGTTGATTCAGCTAACTGCATAATGTAAAACAGAAATATTTGTTACACTAGAAGTGAACTTATATCAACTTAAGCCCCTTCCATTCTAGGCTGCTGCTTGTTCTGTGCCAGCTGTAGTGCTTGCCAGACCCTTCCATGAAGTCAATACAACTCATTAACTTGCCTGAAAAAAAAAAAAGAGAAGAAAAAAACCAAAAGAGTGTATAGTCTTCTATTAAGTTAATGAGCTGAATCACAAAAATCCTGTGATGAGAGAGAGATAGAAGGGAAAGGGCAGAATAACATGGCTGAAAAGCAGGAGCAGAAGAGAGCAAAGAAGCAAGAGATTTCAGGGCATTGGGGTAGATGGAATGGGACGGCATGGGGGGCAATGATGAGCTGTGAGACTGGTTCATGTTACTTTCTCCTACATCATGGCATGCAGTTCCACAACAGACTACACTTACTTATTTAACAGCTAATGTAGCCATTCCGTGACAAAGGGACAAAGCTGCCTGCCTTTGTTCCAACATTCACCTCATTCTACCTTAAAAGCAGGTCAATGAAGGTTTGGAAAAGTGGCAGAGCTGATGCAGTGAAAAATGGTCAGAAAGTAGGATTTAAGACTGAATCAGGATGATGTAGAACTGTAGCTGCATTCCCTTCCATCCTTTTGACCAGTTCATGCATCAACTAATCAGTCAATTCTCACACATAACTTTCATCATCAGCCCTTCTACATAGATGCTTTTTCATTAACATCTGTGATGTGGACATATTAGGCTCCCCCCCTTAATTTTTTTTGGCCTACTCTTTTGACATAATGGAGATCTATTCATACTGTATGTATGAACCTGACACAAAAGTCTTCCCACCTATGCTCCCTGGTTAAGTTCTTCTTGAAGATGCAGTTCAGTGGCAACTTTAACCACATAAATCAAGATCAGAATATTCCAACACCCATGTCTGCAACATTACTGGTGCTCATATAATCAATAATAGGAGCTGCTATAGGGAGCTGATACAGGTCAAAATAGTCTATCAGTATAACAAACTAATTTTTGGGATGTGTGGCCACAAACAGGTGGAATTAAGGCAGCTCAAATCTGTATCAGCTGCAGCAGTACTACACACAAGTTTACAGTTTCACACTACACTTCATCTGGTAAATTTACACTGCAACCAAATAGAGCTGACTCAGTCCTTTACCCTTTTACTGTGCAAATGTTTATTCTCTGTCATTTGAGTCAGGTCTAGCAATCTGTTGCTTCCGAGTTGATTCAATGACCTGATCTAACAAAATTCATGAAGAAGATCGCTAAACTTTCCATCAGAACAACTTGTTAAACACAGTCACCTTGCAGTCATGCAATTGTTTTATCTGACTGACAGCAAACAGTAGCAGTATATATTGTGAAAGACAGAAGTAGTAGTTAGTCTGAACTGCATATAAAAAACTGGGTGGACTTGTTGTGAATTTAGTTAACAGTTTAACACCATCAAAAGGAGGATGCCCAGGAAGTCCCACTTCTCCCAGTGGCTTACCTTGACCACATTTGATCATAAAGAGCTAATTCAATTCACCAAGAAGAGACTGCAACTCCACAAAAAAAAATAATATTTGTTTTCATTTACCAGATTATTTTTTTAAACCTGCTCATCACACTCCTTGAACAAATCAAGTGAGCAAAACAACGGGAGGAAAAGCCAGACCCCACATTTTTGTAGGGATAACTCAGCAGCTGTGCCTCATGATGTGTTTATTACTTGATTAGTTGGCACTCAAACAAAGGGACTTAATTTTAAATGACAATCAGCTGTTTCTCAACACTACTAAATTACTGTTTACTATACTGCTAAACCTGTTCTCTGTTAACACAGTGATGACTTGTAAATCAATCTGCTCAGTTCAAAGGGTCACTGGTTTGTACAGCTAGAGGAAAAGAAAGCTAAAGCTTTATAAACCACTCTGTCAATCAGTAAAACACTGTCTCACTTTTTTGCAAAGCCATATGTAGGCATTTTACTGGAAACCTTCAGCTATACAGTGGTTATCTGGGATTGTTTTGGAGTAGCAGGAGTTTCACAGCTTGCAGAGTAGCAGACTAGAAATGGGTAATTTGAAAAAATAATGATGTCAAAGCTTAGGCTTGGCTGTCAGTGAAGCTAAGAAAATTCAGAGCGAAATCAGTTACTGGCAAGAAAAAACCCAGGCAGAATACCAGAATATTGGAAAAAGATTTGTTTAGTTCATTCTGGAGGACAAAAAAAAAAAAGAAAAAAAAAAAAAAAAGGCGAGATTGCTTTTAACTTTTTTTTTTTTTTACACCTGGGAGATTCATTTCTTTAAGCAGCCTTATAGGAGAAGAATGCAGTATGGGGATAAGCAGCTGATGCTGCCTTGAAGAGAAACAGCCACAAAACCATGTCTATTTCTGTAAAGAGAACTGAGCACAAGTTTTCCCCCCCACCTTCCCTAAAGCCGACTCTGGAGAGTACATCAGGAAAATCAGTGCTCAGCTTTGGAACTTGAATAATCTTAATGTGAACCAATTTAGAACTTATACTCTAGATTCTGGTCCAGTTAAAATATGTAACATGCATCCACTTTGAGAACTAGATTTCTGTTTTAAGCAACAAACTATCCCACTTAAAGGTTGAGCACCTTTGGTTCACCAACAACCTCAAAACAAAAATATGTCCCTCGCAACTCTTGGTTTTCATATGAGAACATGGCATAATGCCATTCTTGGATGTGTGAAAAGAACATACATAACTCAGCACTATATATCCCTATATTAACCAACAGAGCACTGGCAAATACAACCAAAACCTAGCTGAGCTGCTTAAGCTACTTGGTACTACATCCGCCTATGCATAATACAGGAAGAACACTACACACACCTTGCTCATCTGTTTAATGAAAGCGCTATGCAACATATGCCTATAAACTGAGGACCTCTTTCGAAGCAAGAAGAGCAACATGAGACACTGTCCCAGTACTCTCTGTTATGGCTCAGTAAGACTTCCTTAAACAAGGAAGGAAAGACACACCCAAGATTTAATACCACTACTGTTTTAAGTTATGTAGGCAGAGAAACTTAATTTGGCTGTTTGAGGCATATAGGATTTTGCAAAGCTTCTATACTTTTGGTCTTCTAGCAGTCATAAAAATTCTATGAAAAATACTAATCAGATCATAGACACAAAAAGATACATCCTTTTGTTTTCCTAAAGGTAGTATTCTCTTCTAATGTATTAAAAAAAAAAAACACCCACCAACAACAAAACACAAAAACACCCCAAAAATCTGGTAGCCACTTACATACGTTTTAAACCAACACAGCTGCTCTGTGAAATGCTACACATCTGAAAGATGTGAAAAGCAAGAGGTTTCAAAGAGGAATACATTCTTCCTTAGGTTAAGGGTATTATGCTTAAAGCTTTCTGTTTGATAAATATGCTAGGATAAGAGTACAGATTTTAAAAACATCCTCTCAACATAGTGTGTAAATATACTTCACTTAATTTCTAATTTGAGGCACTTGTCCTTAATCCAGAGGACTTCAGTTCCCAAGCTTTAAATTCTACAACTTAAATCTATGTGCCACCAAATTTTCTAGCTGAATACTTCTTTCAATGGAATGTAAGTCTAAAGTTGCAACTTTAAAAAAAAAAACAAAACAAAATCACAGTTTCAAAGACTTTTTAATAAAGTCTTTAAAATACCCATTCAAACTGAGAAGAGGAAATCAAATGCCAAAGGAAGTTGCAAGAGAACACTTTTGTTTTTACTTCCTTGTCACAAAAAACATAAATGGCATTACTTTATAGAGACAGTAGTCTAGAACAAATGCCACCGTAAACTTCTACATGCAGGTGAACCTTCAACCCGTAGGCTCACCTAAATAACATTGCCTGGTATAACTCTAAGAAAGGCTGATTTGTGAAGAAGAATTAGAATAGAGAAACTTTATGAAAAGTAAGCTTGTAGATCTCTTTACCTTACCAACAATCACACACACACAAAAAAAGTATTATGAGCTAACTACTAACTAACTTCAGATTCTCTTACTTTAAAAATGCTAAACACACAAAACAGTAGAACTAGACAAACTTGCTCATCCCACTGTGAGTGCTTTGGATTACTGATTATAGACATTACGAAGTACAGTTCTCCCTAGACACAAAATCTATACTGATAACTTACTTAACAGTGAAGAATGCAGTTTCATTTAAAATCAGGTAGTGTCCTGTTGCAAATTAAGAGAAAATGGGAATTTACAGGCAGTACAGAAACTTTTCCCACATTGCATAAGACAACTCAGCAATTACAAGTAAATCTTTAGAAATTATTTTTTGCGCTGTTCACAAAACAGCAACTCAATTACAAAACATACAAAGTCTCAGCCAATCAACCCTTAAAAGGCTTTAGTGCTGTGTGTAGGCTTAGGGAAGTCGTTGCTCTGAGGTAATTATGTATTAATTACCTGAGAATAGATATATTTCCTTTCAGTCCAGTATGCCTGTACGTTCACTACTGTTGCATCAATGCAAGGTTTCCTACTATTCATAACCACTTTGAAAAAGCCATTTTTTCCCCTGAAGTTTTTACAGTGTTACTACCTTCCAAGCTGTTTCTGAAGATCCAACATGTATTGGTAACATTGTGCATAATAGGTCATCTGAGCTTCAACAAAATCATTCAGACAGCGAAGATGATGTGCCTGCAATAAAGCAAAGAATTCAAGTTTTTAGTCTGTAAAAGTACTATGGTGCATTAGAAAGACTAGTCTCCTAATCAGGCGCTAACACCAGTATTGGCACACAGAGATTTATGCCACATAGGCTCAATGCCTAAAGGTTAACAGGAGACTGAAGTTAAATTCAGTGGATATGAAACTACAATTAAAAAGACAAAAAACCCTACAGTTTGATGCTTTAACACACTAAAGTGAAACCTCGTAGCTCAAAGTTCCCAAGTAGCTTACTGTAGTTATTTTTAGAAAGTGCCCTGATTTTGATTTTTCCCCTTTCCCCATTTTGGGTACTCACATGTGTGCTGCTGATTCCTTCCAGCAGAAGTCTGGTAATCTCTGCTTGACGGTCAAACTCACTCTGTGTAATTCGTACTTCCTGTTCAGACTAAAAGTAAGGATGCACATCAGGTATTTGTACAGCGCAGTTACTCCTTCTGACTGCAACGGTTCTATTTTATCTAGAACTACTCACAAAAATGCATTAACCATAAGCTTAGGTGTTTGAAACGTGCCTTTTCTTTGCAGTTCTTTACCAGGCAAAAAGAATAATTGTGTTTTGGACTCAGAAACAATGAGGCCCTGTATATACAAATGTCTGTGCCTGGGATTCTGCCAGCATAGTCATGGCAGCTAAGGACAATCTAATTTTTTTTCCACACTTTAAGTAAACAGGACTCACACTGAACAATTTAGGGTAAACCATATCCTAGTTTTGGCACATAACTACACAGCAATCAGCCATACGTAAGTCTTTGATGTTAAGTTTTAACAGGATATTTCATAAATTGATTTCTCATTCTGAACACCAAGCTACTACAACTATTTTTGTAGCCTGTAATTGAGGCATCTTTAAAAATAAATAAATTCAAACTACAGCAAATGTTTTAACTTCAATTGAAGTAAAATTCCTATTAAATTACTGGACTTAGCTTTCATATTTAAATAATTCCACTTCTATTTATTCCTTCTTACATATCGTTATCAGCAATTTTAAAGTTAACATTATAGCAGTTTTAAAGGACAACTTCTAACACAAGCCAAAGTTACTTTAGAGTATTTTTGGAGAAAGGACACCACTCAAAACACACACATACATAAAAACGTGTGTTATAATATCTAAGGTTTACTGTTCCAAGACAGAATATCCTCAGCATGGAAGCTGGACTACCTTGCCTCAATGCTTATATGCATTTAGTACCTTGGTTTCTAAAAACTAACAAAAAAACCCCCCTCTGCATTAAGTCAAAGATGCAGCAGTCACTGTTTTCAACAAAACAGAGTAAGAAAATATATTTTCAGGAAAGTTAATGAGGTGATTCAAGTAAAACATTGGTTTCAAAAGGATTTTATGTGTTTGCAAAAGGATTTTATGTATTCTGCTCTTGCATTCCACGAATGTTAATCAATACGAAAAGTCACATGGAAGGATGTTAATCTCAGAAACGAGCACAGAAGAATGATGCGGTTACCCAAGAAATGTTTTATATCTGAAGTCACTGCAACTGGGAAGGCTTACACATTAATTAAATGGTGAGGAAGCAGCTATAGGGTACTGTGAGTTTCTTACTACAACTGTGACAGCAGTGTATGTATCAAGTTACAAACTAATCACATTTTCAAAGTTTGTTGAGGCAAGAATCTTTGCTTGGAATTTTCCTATTAGATCTGTAAAAATATCAGTGAAATCCATCTGGCAGTCCCAGAGAGAAATGTAGAACAAATGGAGGGGGGGAAGTAAATTTGATAGCCAAGAGGGGAAGAAAAGCATTCCCTTCTTTATTAACACCATCTTCATTTCCTTAAAAAAACCCAAAACAGTAAAACCATAGGTAAACCATTTATCTGGAGATAAATAATCTAGTCTCTTGCCTCTCTAAAGTCAGCAGTTGCTAATATATTCCTTTCTTCCTGCCAGGTAAGTAAATACATGAGAATAGAAACATATAAGAAGGGGAAACATCCATTAGATTAATTATATTTGTTTCAACAATATTGTAGCAAATCACATACTTTCTATAAGAAAAGGCAAAGTAAGTAATGTGGTAACTTATCCAGTACAGAGTAACTTTAAATACATCGCTTTACAAAAGCCCATCGTACTGGTTTTGCAGAGATTTGCATAAACTGTCTTATGTGATGATACATTTAATCCCCATTTTCAGTACTACTAGGTGAACAGGAGCAGGACAGCACATCTACTAGTACTACTACATTTTGTGGTAAAGGTGACTTTTCAGTCTGGGAAGATTATGGCCTGATCACCTCTATTTCTGAACAGAATGAAGAGCTCAAACTACAAGCCTAAACTTTCCAGTCACTCCCAGCTGCAGTCATATTTTATTTTCAGAAGAATTAAAGGGCCTCAAGGAGCATTTCTCAAGGAAATCCCTCAAAATGGTACTGATTTCCAAGTTCAGAATACAAACCCAGTTTCTGAATATGAATATTCAGAATTTCATAATGTCAACAAATATCATGTATATGACTTCTCAGAAATAGTGTGCAATCGTGTAGGTAAGGGATAACACACAATCATAAGAACAGAGGAAATAAAATTACCTTCTTAATGTTGTTTTGTTAGTGATAACAGATATATTCATGTTACTCAGTATAGAATCATAGAGTGCAGGTCTACACACAGCTGAAGACTGATTTCTCAATGGAAAGAGGAAGATGCCACCTTTACCAAGCCTGCTGTGGTTATACTGACTATGGGAAACTAAATCAGCCTTTACAGACACTGTTCCTATTGCCCTTCTTCTATGCTGCACTTTCCAGCTTTGTCCTGACTATCACCATTTCCTTGTGAGTAAATAAGTAGAGCTTATCTCCTTTGTAGTTAAAGACAGGAGCTCCTCTTATGCACAAAACCAGCCTAATTTCAATGTACTGAAAGCCTCTGCTTTTTCCATTGACCACATAAGATGTCTCAGAAGACTCCTAACAAAACCCATACATTTATAAAGCATGTAACATCAGTACCTACTCCATGTGTTTTATCACAGAATGGTTAAAGTTGGAAGAGACCTTAAAGGTCATCAAGTTCCAACTCCCCAGTGATGGCCAGGGACACTGGACCAGGTTGCTCAAAGCCCTGCCCAGTCTGGCCTTTAATTCTTCCAGGGATTGGGCATCCACAACTTCTCTGGGCAATCTCTCACAGTAAAGAATTTCTTCCTAATATCTAATCTAAATCTACTTTTCAGTTTAAAACCATTACTCCTCATCCTGTTGCTGCAACCCCTGATAAAGCATCCATCCGTATCTCTCCTATAAGGCCTCCTTTAAGTACTGGAAGGCTGCTACAGGGTTTCCCTGGAGCCTTCTCTTCTCCAGGCTGAACAACCCCAACTCTCTCTTTACAGGAGAGGTGCTCCAGCCCTCACATCATCTTTGCAGGCCCCCTCTGGACTCACTCCAACAGGTCCATGTCCTTCTATGATTCTTTGTTGGCAGCTCCAGAGCTGGACCCAGTATTTAGTATCCTCTAATTTCAGAAGGAAGTTAAATTAAAGAATGTTTGTCATTGACAGCATGCAGATCTTTTGTTTTAACTCAGAAAGACCCTGTGATTGATCTAGAGACTACTGGACAGTCTGAAATCCTTGTTGGGAAGGTTTTCAATTTAAATCTGAGAAGATCTATGAATGTCTTCCTCCAACTTCCAAATGCAGAATGACAGGTTGCCTTTAGATGGATTATCACTCCTTGAGCAGAACATGTATGTTTCAGTTTCTTATCAACAATCTGTTTTCTATAAACTTTACTTAAAAAAAAAAGGGAACTTCAAATTATATTATCTTTTTTTACAGGATTTAATGCTTTTCATCTCCTTTATGCTATAGCTAAGCACTTTGTATTATTTCTTTTTCTCTCCAAGACACATTCTGTTAGATTTCACTATCTTAAATTGCTTGTCCTGAAAAGCCACTAGTTTCATCCCTCATTTTATTCATAATTGCCTTATGGCTTCAAGGCTAGTTTTTGTTGCAGCAGTACTGCTCCCCAAATAGTACCAAGTGCTCCAAGCAGACAGATTTGCTGCTCCACATTTTTCCTTTATTAGTAAAATAATTCTCAAACTTTGGAACCAAAATCGACCTAATCTTCCTTTTACAGTTTAATCTCTAACCTTGTTGCCCCTACGCTCTCACCATGTATCACCCTGTTTGGACCATGACGCTCAAAAAACTGGAATAGAAAAAAACTTCATTTATTTTCACTCACAATCCCCAAGATTGCACCCAAAGCTCCGTATCTCAGCTCTTAATAGCAATTCCCTACATTTCCCACAGCTGCTTAGTCCCCCTTTAAAAACATACTGCAAAGCCTCTGTTCCCTCAGTTACCTCCACTTCCTATTGCTACCTGTAATTTTTATTTACTCTCCTCCACAGAAATCCCCTAAGAAATTTCCTTTCAGCTGTTAGCACAGCTTTCCACCATCTGTTCCCAATACTGCTTTGTCAGAGTCAGCAAGCCTGAGAACAGTCCTGCTCCTGCCACCAGAGCAGTTATCACACAGCACTCCATTAGTTCCCTGAGTCTGTCTTTGTGCAAGGGGTGTCACAAGAAGAGAAGGTTGCAGCCCCCACCCCAAGTCTAACATAGTATTTATGAACCGGCCTTCAGCCCTGATGCCAGTTGTGCCTACCTCCTAACTTCAGTTGCTTAAGATCAGCACAACGTCCTCTAGTGAAGCTATGGAGAAATGCACTGCAACAAAGAAAAACAAAACAAAACCAAACCAAAAACCACCCCAAAACCTCAAAATCCTCCAAAACAGAGTTTTCTCTGAGTTTCTTGTACACACTCCAGCATGCATGCTATTTACTGTTCCATGTTCTGGGTAAAAGTTGAAGATTGGTGTTTTTCAGGACAGCTTAGATTACTAGACCCCAACCTTCCTGAAAATTTTCAAATAAACTCATTCTTAAGAGGTATTTTTAACAGGTTGCCATACCAGTAAATTCTGAGAGACATGTAATTCTTTTTCTATTGTATCTGGTCACATGAGAATCATACGGTAGTAGGTGACAGCCAGAAACAGCTTACTACAGAACAAGCCCCAGGCATTGTTTCACCACTGGAGTTAGAAAGGCCCTTGAGGGAACCAGTGTGTTCTGATGTAATGCACCAGGCTGCCAGCATTAGACCAAAAACACAACATGCAATATCCTTTATTACATTACACCAGCACAAGTTATGGTTTCAGAATTTTACAATTTCTAAATTGTTTACTTACTTTGGTCACTTCCTCAGCCCATATCTAGTCAGCATTAAGAGGGGAAAAAATAAAAAGAAACATACAAACTTAGACCTTGGTGCTACATGAATACAGCAGGCACCCATACTTTGGCTTTTAACTACTTTCCTGCCCTCAGAACTTCACAGGGATTTGAAGAGTGCTACAAGTCAGGTGCCCAAAGCCCTTCATGTACAGTGAAACTACAATGAGTATAAGTAGCACTACATCTGTGAAATAAATTAGATACTGAAGAGTGTATGACTTGAAGAATTTACATGTTACAAGAATCTTTTTATAACAAGCTATTACAACATAACTACTTAGAAAATGACAAGACTCAGACAAACTAAATTACTTTATGGAGGAATTTAAGGTAACTTAATGTGGTAAAATAGTGGAAAACTATGGAAAGCTACTTTTATTTTAACACCATGTTAAGTAAAGACTGAAACAGGAGAATGATTTCTCTTGCTAATTCCATTACCGGTTTGTTATCTCACATAGTTTTTTTTATTGAAACATATTTAATTAAAAATGCTACAGAGGTATCACAAAGTGGGTATTAAAGCAGTAGCAAGTAGTACAGCAAAATCATAGCACTGCAAGGAATTTACTCTAGAAGTTAATTACTTCAGCTTGCTCTTCCAATTCCCTCTTGCAATGCAGTTCTCCTTTAACCTTCATTTTCTGCAGTTGTAAGAAGATGACACAATCAGGACTTTGGTGGAAAGAAATGTGCACAAAGGTTGCAGAAGCGAGTTGTAACAAACAAGTCTATTCGCTCTTTTATCTGATCATGACTGAGAAATCTGGAACACGAATTGAGATGAGACCCAGTATGCTGTGCAGATCCAACACCTAAACAAGGATGGGCTGAATAGCACAGTCTATGTTGTACATAGCAAATTAACCCCTTCCTTTTCCACCTTCACAATTATGGTGCTAAAAACAGCTGCACTGACAAGCCGTTGCAACAAGTTTAGAATATACTGTACCCTAAGTTAAAACATTAATTTCTGTAACTATTCAGTTTCAGTCATTGTAAAGCGTTGAAGGGAATAATTTCTACATTATTAGAAATATTCTATAAAAAACATCTAATGCTGTTCTGACATGAGTGTATTTAGTACACTTTCCCATCCAGTTTGGAATGGAGAATATCTGAAATTGTGAACAAATGAGCTGGATAGCAAGAGGAAACATTTGATAGGAAAATGAATGAACACAGGAGGCCAACAAACCTTTAGCCATTTTACATGCAGCAAGTTGAGCATGTAAGAGACATTTACCATAATGTTATTCTCTTCAGGCTGAGAGGTGTTTAGTTGCTTAAGCACATAAATAAAAGACAAAAGCAAGTTACAAAACTGTGAATATAGCAAGTGAACAGAATATTAGCACAAAACACTGCAAGTTTAAGCTAAGCAAGACTGTAAGCTGAATATAGATAAATACAACCGTTTAGATTTCTATTTTAGATAGTGATCTAAGTTACTTCAGTTGTACAGTAAGCATGGGAGAACATGGTTTCATCAAAGATTACATATTTTTATAACAGGGGAAAAATAATCAAATGTAGATATAATTTATTACTTTGTCTCGTCAAAGAAAGTAGCAAAACATAACTGAATACACTTTGCTAACCTATCAGTTCAGCACCATTTGTCAAATATATTCCCTACTAAATGAGTGAGCCAGCAGAAAATGCTCATTTCTATATTGCAGAGGATAACGTAGATGCAATTTCTTCACTTCTCTGGGAATTCTACAATCCAATACTTCTTAAACCTGCACACTGCTGTTACAAGTGTAATTAAAATTAAAGTATAGGCAAGGCAGTGAAGAGGCCTAGTGTTTCATATTTTACCAGCACAAGATTATTTGTGAATATAACTGAATTATTTGCTATATGAATATTTAAGACCGGTCAAGTAGTAGAAACAGCAACTGACAATAATTTTGTCCAAGCACCAAGCTCTGGATGATTGTGCTGGTGATGAAACTAAACTCACATACAGAGCCTTTCCTTTAATACCGAGTTCAAATGGAACAATTTTCCTATATTCTTTCTATTGCTTTAGAAAGTAAGGCATATACTTGTTATCATGCCACAAGGAAGTGAAAAAGAAAATTATTTTGGATATTTTTTTAAGCAATTCTGAACAAATCCAAACAGTTATAGGTTTCCTGTTCGTTGCTTCTCTACCTATTGCTTCCAAATTCCAACACTAGCTGACTAAAATCCTGCTCTGCTCTCCATTGTTAGCCTTACAAATTAAGAAAGCTTGACAAGTAGAAAAGTAACTTTTAATGTAAAATTTACATAATATAAAGGGAAATAGTATGAACAGACTTAAATTCAGACAACTGAAATACACAAGGACAGTGTGCATGACA
Organism: Pedionomus torquatus; assembly: GCA_013398155.1. Classification (NCBI taxonomy): domain Eukaryota; kingdom Metazoa; phylum Chordata; class Aves; order Charadriiformes; family Pedionomidae; genus Pedionomus; species Pedionomus torquatus. The sequence continues at coordinate 237,854 of VZRU01003259.1, read as the reverse complement.
TGGAGGATTAAGACACAGAAGCAGAACTATAGGTAGAGATGATGTTGGCTTTTCAGAACCATCACCATCCCATCTACAAAGCTCAGTCTCAGATACACTGCTTCTGAGATCTTTCAGGACAGCAGGCCATTCAGAAGAGTCAGCAAAACCCTGACAGTCTTATTTCTGCCTCTTCATCATGTGCACAGTCCCTGCGTATTTAAATTGTCTGTACTCCTTCAGCATCTGTGTGTATGGCCCCTGCCACATTAACCCTTACAGGAAAAAACACTATCCATCATTAAACATTGCACGTTTAGGAACACAGTTTAAAGATAGCTATGAAAATACTAGAAATGTACCCTGCTGAAAATGCAGTTGAATATTCCTCCATTTAGAGTTTAAAAGGCAGAAGATTTTTTTGTAGTAATTTTAATCTCCTTGAACAAGCATTTCTTGAGGGAGTAAGAATGATTAAAAGTTTAAGAGTCTTGCCTGTTTGGTGGTATGAAGTTGTAAACAATACAGAAACAGTAAGCTACAAATATTTTTGATATAGAGGAGTCTAGATAGGTTAATCAGTTGGAAATAATCATACAAATGCGTCAACACTTGTAGAGGTTCAAATGCCAGAACTGGACCTCTGAATGATATGTATATACAATCATCTTGGCAGACTGCCATTTTGGGCAGTAGGTTCATCTACTATAGAATAAAGGAAGAATATATACTTTGGTCAAGTAAGTCCAACATTACGGAACATCTAAACATAGAAGACTAAAGCCTTGATCAGCAATTCACTTTCATTTCCTTGTGTTCCACTGTCACATTTCTTACAAGTTATCTAGAAAAATAGTGAGAAGCAGCTAGGACTGGAAACATAGCCAAGTGGTCAAGTTTATCAAGATACATTAATAAGTATGATAATTACGGGCAAATTAAAAAAATTCTACTCACTGCAGCTCGAGCTTCTGCAACTTTTGCTTTCTTCAACCTGGTTTTCGCCGCATCCAAATCTAGTCTTTTATTTTGTAACAGTTTACGTTCTTTCTAAAAGCAAGTTAGGTTAGTCCATGAGAAGAGGTACACAAAAGCAAAAGCCTTTCTACTTTGCAATTTTTTTAATGAAGTACCACATACAAAAATGTTCTTCAGTTGAACAGAGAGACCAAAGTAGATCCTAGTTACTCTCACACATCATATACTCAAGGTATATACTTTTAATGGAACGGTTACAGATAGAATAGTTACAAAAAGCAAGTTTTCAGCATTACTTTTATTTTACCTCATCAAAAGGAAGGCAAAGGCACAAAATCTACCTGACTTTTTCTATATTAGTTTGAGGAAAGCAATAACATACAATTATTTACTACTTCATTTTGAAGATTTAGAGTTGCAATTGTCAAATGCTGAGGAATGCACAATTCAACTTACAGTAATAGTTTTGTAGTCTCCTTCAATAAAGTTTCTTAGGGGAGTGAGAAAGTTTATAGCAGAAGTTTGAATTAGTTCTCTGTCTGCTGTCCCAATTCGCTTTTGTGTTTCTCCGCATTTAATGAGTGCATTTCCTGCAAAGGAAAAAAGTTATCTTCATAGTGATTCAGGCAAGCGATTAACAAAAATTTCCACAGGGAGGAAAGTTTAGGCCAGAATTTTGAGATATAATCCAATGCCATCACAAGAGATTTCAAAAGAAATCCAAATCAGCTACATAGATGCACTAATAAACCAAACCAAGCAAAAAAAAAGACAGACACACAAAAGGACTCAGCCACACAAAACAATCAAACCCACACACCCAGGTCAAACAATTTTTATTAATAATAAACATAGGTCATGACAATGGCAGTAGATACAGTATTACAGAAGTGGCACTAACTATGGCAACTCTGTTGTGAACATCTATTTTGGAACTGGGTATCATACTTACTTAATTTAATCCAATTACCTCCTCCCCTTATACTGCATTTTTATGGGTAGTCAGGGATAGTTAATAGCAAAGAAAAAACTCACCTAGCTACTGGAAAATAACGTGCTTTCCCCCACCCCAACTCCAAATTCTAAATAGAATAGCTGTTGCTATTAATATGTTTCAACAGACTGATATGGCTGAGTTCAAAAAGACACCAAGTTTTCAGAGAATTTTCAGAGAATTAAAATACTTTGTGACACCATGTGAAAGTTAACAGTGTATCTATCTTTATGTTAAGTCCATGTTACTTGTCCAAACAGTAAAAATTCTGCAAGTTAAGGGACAGTGTACCCTGTAAGCACAACTTGACCTAAAAAAAACCAAAACTTGAGCATGATGACCAGAAGGCAGCCACAGATAACAGCATAAAACAATGAGGAAGTAAGAGGAATAAAGCCATTATTGATTTTGTATCTGTAAGTCTTCCATAAAACATTTACTTTTTTTTTAAGCACACTTCCCTTCTTTTTAAAAGGAACCCCATTATTTCCAGATATAAAGAACTCATTCTTCCCAGAACAAATCTTCCCTCACACTGCAATTTTAAAGAAAGCAATTAAAGAGAGCTAGCTCTCTGAATTTGATTGCAGACGATTTCATACACAGACACCTATGCATTTCAGTTGGTTAAATTAAGAGCTAAATCTATTACCAGCAGCTTTAAAAGTTGTAGAAAATACTATAATTAGACTTTAATTAAAATAATTAATTAAATGCTGCATTTCAGTTGGTTAAATTAAGAGCTAAATCTATTACCAGCAGCTTTAAAAGTTGTAGAAAATACTATAATTAGACTTTAATTAAAATAATTAATTAAATGCTGCATTTCAGTTGGTTAAATTAAGAGCTAAATCTATTACCAGCAGCTTTAAAAGTTGTAGAAAATACTATAATTAGACTTTAATTAAAATAATTAATTAAATGCTGATGTTAAAAAAATATCAGATATAACACCATGAACAATTCTGTCACAAGTATATAAATTTGCTGGAGAAGGAAGAAAATTTAGATTATGCTGTACACACTCATCTTAAGCAAAATAACATATATTAAGAAAAGGAGAAAGACGGAAAAGTTAGATAGACTTCTCACTAGAAAAGTTAATTTCAGGTAACATTTTCACTCCAAGCCAGAAACAAAATGTGTAAGGGTTGTCAGATGTGCAAATAAGTTCTTTTAACGAGGAAACCAAATTCCAGAATTATTTGTTCTGATAAGAAAATCCACAAAGATGGTGGTGATTCTAAGACCAGATTGTATTTCTAGATTCAGATAGAAACCTCATCATTGATGTCCTAATGCTCAAGCTTATACAGCAAGTTATCTCAAACTGATAAAAATATAAAATTATATTTCTTGTCTGCCTCTAGATAAGATACCTCAATGCCTTTTTTTAAGACACACTAGAGCTGTGCATGTCCCCCCACTTAATTTCTGCAACACAAGACATTTTTTTCTTCTACTTACCATAGGCTGTTCCTGGGCCAAATTCATTCCCAGCATCAATCATATACTGGCCTAGTAACTCTGGATTATTCATGCGACTTGGTGCTTTGCGATCCAGCTTCTCATAGACAAATTCTTCTATTCTGGCATCTAAAAAAACAAATGTGTTTATTTGAAATCAATGCTGTCATTCAAACACAAGTCAGAAATAGAAACAAAAAAACAAAAAGAAAAAAGAAAAAACACTTAAAAAATCCGGATATTAAATTCAACTTTAAGTGATCAATTTTAAACCAAAGATATTATTCTTTAAAACTGACTGTACTCCACACTTGTCATGCTACATTCAAGCATTTCTTAGAGCCATCTGTGAAAGTGAAAAATTAGACATTTCCTCTCCCTTCTACAAGTATATTTATATAGTTTTTCAGAATTTTGTCCAGAAGTTTTTACTGTAAAAGGATAATAGAATGCTGCTTCTTAACAAAAACAGTCTTTCTTTCCCTCTCCAAGAAAAAATTGAAAATTGTTCACTAGAATTAGCAGCATAGGAATTAAGTTCAATGACTACAGGAGATTCCCTATTAAGGTATTCTGAAAGTTTGGTAACCCCAGAAATTTTACCTTCTCTTTCCCACTCCACCTGCATGCTTGAAATACTGAAAAACAAATCAAGATATTCAGAAGTAATTTATTTCTTATTCCCATCTTTTATTCATCTAAGCAACAAAATTATATAAAAAAAAAACCAACTTACTGTGACTATCAGTTAATCAGATCATTAATATCCACCTATCACAATATTAAGCCACAGTATGGTTCTCAGGTGAAAAAGCATCCCAGACATAAACAGGGACAGCGTTAATTACAATAGCAAACTCCACAGATGCAGCACTAGATTTCTCTGACCAATTGTTTTGACTTCATAATTAGCTTGCTTTATTTATGCAGTATGAACTAATTTCAGCTTTCAATAGCACACACAACCAGAAAGGAGCTCTCCAATGAACAAACCTGCCACTTTGATGCAACCAAAAATAATACTATTAATTAGACAAGTTTCATCAGCACTGAAGTAAATAACTATTTCTTCTTGAAGGTCACAAAAATTAACCTGACAGACGAACATGGGTACCTGAACATTCCCTGACTCTAAGGGTGAACCAACAATGTTCCAAATTCATTGGTTTTTTCTTTATCCATAATATTTATTTTTTACTAAATGACAGAAGAAACAAAAATAACCTAAAATTATTGGACTGTTACCTGTCTCTCACCTAACAGTGCAGTCAAAAATGTGACTGAAAGTCATTTTTCTCTCCCAGACCGAGCCACTCTACTAACAGCCACCAAAAGAAGCTCTCTACAGCATGTGATAGTCCTTCCAAATAGGCTGCCAGACAGCTGAACAGATGAAGACCACTGCTTAACACTGAGTATTTTTAGCCATCAAAAAATTGACTGGTCAGCATAACCGAGATACTACCATATATTATCCTTCTGCTTAATCTTCCTCATGCAGTTCCACCAGCCTACAGTTAGTGATTCAGTACCTCACAGTTACAAGTTTCTGAAAAAGTCAATACATATTACAAATACTGAAATAAATGAACAAACCAACTATTTGGCCTATTCTGTAAGTTCTGTTGTGTCCTTCCCACAGGACTCGTTGTTCTGGATTTTTATGTTTGTTTTTTAAACACTGCAACTACAGGATACAACAGACTTCTAAAATAATACTTCAAAGAGCAGCATTATTTGATGTTAGAGAAGTGCTATGATCTACCTGTAATAAAAAATCCTAACTCAGTATGTCACTACAAGAAGAATATTTATGCTTTCAGTGCAGAGATATTAGCAGTACTATAATTTTATCATTTCAGCAAACCTAAAGGAGGTTTAATTTTTTTTTTCTAAGAGTAATTTGCCCAGTGGCTAGCAACCAGGTCTTGACTTGAAATCTAGATCTATACACTAAGCAAATTCCTATTGTTGCCAATTTCAGTACCACTGCCATAAATGGCACAGACAACTGTAGGATATGAGACTGAAATTCATATTTCTCAACATTATTACTTCTAGAGCAATTTCAGAAACAAATAAAATTAACACACCAGAAAACTACATTTCTTCTACCTATGTTTTTTACTGTTATTGTTACAGTAATAGATTTACCAGCGATAAAAGCATATTTGAAATTTTATTGTATTGCCTAAGCATGGTGTGTAAAATTCTGGCAAATGATAGAGTCATCATCTGGAGAAAATCATTCTTTAGTAAAAGAATTACTAAAGACAGACATTTCAGTTCATCTTGCCTGCTTCAAGCTGAATTGTATTGGGCAGATAGTTTAAAGTAATGAAATTGTAATGAAATTTCTTGAGCCACCGCATCTACTCCATGAAGAACTTCAGATTTCTTACAGCTACCTAAGATTACTGGAATTAGAGTGGGAAATTCAATTAAACAGGAAACAACTCAAAAACTAGCCAACCTGAGACTGACCAGAGTCTGGATCCAATGCTACAGAGATGCCTCTATAAAGCTTTTCTCATTTAAAGGGTTAAGGAATTGGTAACAGCAATTGGTACAATGTCTCCAATTCTGAGTATCTCTTAAAAACATGCTTTCTCTAAGTCCAGCCTTCAAATTTTAAAACTGCTTTCTGCAATACTTATTGCAGTAAACATTTACATTTGCAAATCCATTAATTCAAAAGTTGCAAACAAAAACTTGAAGGGCTCCTTACTTGGATTTGGCTGCAGTAATACTTCTGTTTGTTTCATTATTTTTTCTGTCCACAATTTAGTGCATTCTGCTTTGCTGAGAAGGTTCTCCAGGTGAGCATCCAGTTCAGTCTTCTCTGCTTGACCAAGCTTTTCTTCAGTGAACTATGAGGTAGTCAGAGAGGTTGAAAATACTGTTAATCCACAGAAATTATTTCTCAGGACACATTTAAAACAGTAACTGTTCACTCACATTGGGTGCAGATCACGCTTTCAATATATCAATGAAAAAAAAAACCAACCCAGATAAATTTGAACGTCATTAAGTGCAACACCACACGTTTACTACTATCAGGAGAAAAAAGGGGTGGGAGAGTGTTAATCAAATCAAGACGGGGAAGCTGATTTACAACATTATGGAGAAATCCTCTGCCCTGGTGGATACCGTGATTTCTCACTTGAAGTATTTTGTCTAATTTTGCATAGTGCTCCTTGAAATGGGAGCAAAAGGAAAGAGTCCTGAGGTAACAAAAGCAACTTCAATCTTGCATATTTTCTAAAGTTTGTCCTTTCTCCCACAGCAAAAACCTTAAGACAACACCCTCATTGCAGCTAACTTCAAAGTGTTGAAAAAAATGTTGTCCTGTCCACAACATACAGGACTAGTAGTGACTTTAAACTTCAGTATGAATATTTAAATTTGAGTTATACATTACATAAAGCTTTTAAAGACAACGATTAAAAATAGATTTCTCTGGGAAATTGTAGAATGAATATATTTGAGGGCAGGGGATGTTTTGCTTTTTAGAACAGCACAAATCAATCTTTGATAAATTGTTTAGGTATAACTGATCCTGTTATGCCTTGCAGAAATGGTAAGATGACCTTTGCTGTTTCCTTCCAAGCTGTGTTTTCAGTGACAATTAAACAGAATGTATCTACCTTTAGCTAAATAAATCTAGTTTCACTTGGCATTAAATTCATGCCAACTCTCATTAATCCACAATCAATTTGTACTTCAATCCCAGTTCTCGGGGAGAGGGGAAAGCCACACATATCACATCAGGGAATCAAGCAAAACCGGAATTGAGGGCTTTGCTGGCCTCTCCTCAGAGCAGTAGTTCCTTATGACAGTAATGATCTCATCACCTAACCGCATGTTCAAAGTCAGGCATTTTCAAAAGGACACGGTTTATGATTAAATTCCTAACAAGCTTACCAATTAAGAATATAATTGGACTGGAAGCATTTTGACTGTCAAATGTCATTCTTAAGTTCTTCGGTGGGATATTTGAACTCACTTTAAGAAGAATACAAGACGAGTAAATTGCATTGTACAAGCTTGTTTTAATTTCCCTCACATGTAGAATAAAAGCAATTTTGATAGCTTGCACATCTAAAATCCAGATACTGCAGCATTTGCAGTTTTACATAAAAGCAAGCTGCCTTTGTGAGAAAATTCAGTTGCAGTTATAGGGAAGATTGGAATTTATCTATGGATTTATTGCTACTACTGTTTAAAAGGCTCTTTAAAAAGATGTCAGGTACTATAATTTGTCCTCAAGAACTTTTTGCAGATTCGTTAGAATACAAAATAAATAGTTTTGAAATTATTTTTTACTAATTACAGAGAGGAGTATTTGTCTATGAAATGGGCCTTCCTAATAATATCTCCATAAATCTACTCAGCTATGTGAAGATTGCTTATCCAGTGATAGATTTCACATATGCACTTAAAGGAAAAAATTAATTTTAGCAATACTAAGCAGTGTGGTAAATAGTACTTCGACGGAAGTATGGTTTCTAGCGTCAATGTAACTCAACAATAGCACCACTGATTTCCCACCTCAGCTACCCTGAAACGTAAAATTTGAACTGGTCATTCTGTTTTATGCCTTTTTTCAGATATTACTCCATCTCTTCTTAAGGATAAAAATCAAAATAAGGCAAGTGGTGTTACAGATCAATATTTTTTCTTCTGGATAACTGTTCCAAGGTAGGCAGACACTAATAATTTTCTACTTCAATTAGATGTCTACAAAAGTTTTGTTTTGATTTTTATTAAAGCTTAAAATATGTCATACAGAGACAGTTAACGTAAGTACTGCTGAAACAAATCATATCAGTAAGTCATCCAATCCATCCATTTATCTTCATTAAATTCAAAATATATACACAAGTTGCCTGAACGTGACCAGCTCATGCAGGAGGACATTGTCAATTGGGCGGTGATTACCCAGCTGTATACAAAACAGTACATTTCAAGTCTACACTGCAAAATCACAAGAAGGAGAAATTACATTAAGATTGTTCATGACTTTTACCTGAAGTTAGAAGCTAATAAGTGCTTCTGCCACCAAAGAGTGAAAGTCCCGCTTATACATGAGTGCTACACAAGCAGCTTGTCAATTACAGTGCCTGGCAACAGGAAGAACTCACATTCCTATTACTGTACTCCATAGAATTGTTTCACCTCAAATACCACTAACTATAACCATTTGCTAATTTGTTCAGCTCCTTCGAAGTGTTTTCTGCCTGCCAGAATGAAGGGTAGACTTTGGAGGAAGATGGCCAGTAGGCTTGATTCTTCTGTAGATTACGAACTAGAATGTCAGTCTGTATACAGCATAATCTCATCCACTGAAGGAACAGGCTTCCTGGAACATAAATATCAGTCAGTTTTGGGTAGAACAGCTCAAATTTCCTTGTTACAGAAAAGCCTGATAAGCCCCTGAAACACTAGCAAGATGTTCACCATACTGTAAAACAGCTAAGTAGAGCTGTAATGGAAATTTTAAGCAGTTCTCCTATATATCATTATTATGCTGCTGAACTGTTTAATAGGGTTTGGTGGGTTTTTTTTCTGTTTCTAATGTCCCAAAGCAACTAGTGTCAATTTATACCATATCATTCAGCAATGTCTGAACAAAGTTTAGCTGAAAATAGAACTGTGATATTTACTGGAGTACACATACACAAAGTCTGCACCCAGAGGATATTAAAAAGAAGTCCACAAAATTATTACCCCTTAATATTATCTGTAGGCCTTATACAGTAACTTAAAAAAACACAACACAGCAAGGGAAACAATAGTAGTACACAACATTAGGTACTCAGATTATAAGAACGTGTTAGAGATTTACTCCTTCTCAACAGCTTCGTTAACCTTCTTGTTTTAGGGGAAAGTAGCTGCTGGCAGAGCAAAAATCTTGTTTCCACTGAATTTTAGTTTAGGTTAAGCAGATAACTAACATAGCTATCCAGACACAAACCAACAATGAAGAGAAAGCATACTGAAGTAAATCACCTTTAAACAATGACAGACTGCAAAAATCTACATTAGATTTAATGCAATAAGCTGATGTAAATATAAAGCGTCAAGATAAAAGCAACAAAGTCATAAGGTCCTATCCCAGGATCTTACAGTTGAAGGATGAAATGTATCTCCCTCTTTTCCTTGCCTTGTAAGAAAAGAGAAAGCAGTAGAGGCTGGAAAGGAAGAGACGGTCTGGAAAATAGGTAGACCTGGAAGAAGCTGGGGAGAAGGATGGGAAGTCCTCCACCACAAAGAGAAGCCACAATGACTGGTTTATGTTCATTTAAATTTGAGCAACGTTTTCTGCCGAGTTTGCCTTTTTAAAGCTCTGCTGTGCTGCTGATCACTGGTTCAGCTTGAATATTGAGATGTAGAGCGATACATCAGACCAGATGACAACTTTAATTTTGTTCAAAACCCGACTGTGAGCTGGCAAGAACTCTTGAGAAACTAAAGGGATTCCTAGGCACTGCTTGGATGTCCACCTCTCAACAGGAAATCTGTTCAGGTTTGATTATATAAAGAAAGGGGATTACAGCTCAAGACAGCTAAGGAACAAAAGCCAATTACAGTGCCCTTAGCGCGAAGAAAGGGTAAAACCGATTCAGAAACAATGGAACTATCAAACAAGCTTAAAAACGATACTAAAGCTCAAACAAAACAAAAAGTCTAAGCAGACAGATGCCTTAACGTGTCGTATCCAATTATACCGATCCGGCAGCAGATACACTTCCAGCAGCCAGTAGAAAGCACAAGCTTATTTCAGGCGAGACACACCTTTGTCCTTTCCGCTCAAAGTCCGACCGTATCTCCCTGCAGTTGATGCCTGCTCAACCCCTCGCCCCCAGCCCAGGCGCCTTCTCCCCTCGCTGCCCGTCGCGACCTTGGACTGCCTCAGCTCACCCCCACCAGCCCGCCCTTCCCGCCGACGCCAGCTGTTTTGTAACCGGCCCGGACGAAAGCCCCGGGTCGTGCCAAGCCCTGGGCTAGCAAGGGACCGGCGGGGAAAAGAGCCACCTCAGAGCGGCACATCGCCGCCC
>VZRU01003259.1:212735-227002 GCA_013398155.1 Pedionomus torquatus | reverse complement strand
GGTAACGGCCCAGGCTGCCGGGGGCGGGGCTGGCGGCGAGTGGCAGCCCGTCTCCATGCAGCCGGCTGGCCCCAAAAGGCAGCCTCCTCAAATCTTGTCTGTCTTCATGCAAAACGAACAGAGCTCGGACAGAGCGTAGAAACCTGAGCTGGGAGAGGATTTTTAAGCAGCCGCTTAACAGCAGAAAAAGGCTGTTTATTAAAAGGGCCTGTGTAGATAAATATATATCGAGGCACAATTATAAAAGAGCACCGTGCATCACAAAGGGAATATTTGAACATACCTTGAGTATAGTAGCAGCATATACCTACAACTAGCAACCAAGCAAATGAGAAGAAAGTAGTCTCTCATAGAATCATAGAATGGTTAGAGTTGGAAGGGACCTTAAAGTTCATAAAATAATAATATCCATTATTACTCCATCTGTCATGATTTTCAGATGCTCAAGAAGAAGGGACCTGTGACAGGGGCTGGCAATTAGAAAGCGCATTTACGATGTGACATCGTTGACAACAAACTAGTATTCCCAGCTTGAAAATGATCCTGGTCATTCAGTTAGGGAATTTAACTCATAATCGAAATAGAAAGTAATGTTTGGCTAGATTTGATAAAGTCAGAGGAAATCCTAGGGCATTATGACAAGAAGTGAATTTCAGAGAAAGGAAATAACTGTAACAATCAATGTAATCTTGCTTACGTGCAGGTCAGATTCCAGGAATTAAAACCAAAACAAAACCCAGGCTGTGTATGGTTCCCATTGTAACTGTAGTGCTGATAAGGAGAGGGCATGAAAGCTATTGTGCATATGTGCTTGTTTTGCTTGAATACGTTTTACCTTTTTCAGCTTTTATTGTTTCACTTACGCATGGGTGTAACTGCTTACATATAAGAACTATATGGAAAGTTTGTTTCCATTTCTTAAAATGAGTTTTACTAGCATGTAAAGGTCCCATGGGTCTCTCTTGTAATGCTTAGTACCACATGGTCATGTAAAAGCCAATTACGATTTCTTGTGTAATCAGTGTAGGCTATGTAAAAAGATAGCAACATCAAAGAATTTAAATTTGGAATGCAGATGCAATCATTTCATTTTGTAGCTTTCATTGGTGCTAAGCATCAGCAGTTTCCATTGATGAAGTGGTAATTCCATGATGATGGAATTCTACAGAAAGACAGATAATAAAAACCTGAGAGCAGTGCCTGGCCTTGAGGCAGAAGTACCACCCCAGGTGAGTTGTACCCCAGTAGTGCCTTGGGAGTGTGGTACATCCAGGCTGGAATTGAAAGCAACCAACACAGTCAAGCTCTTCCCAAACAAAATACTCCTAGTTCTTCCCTGAAGCTTGCACCCTGTTGCTGCCTGTGACATAAGATCCTCACCTGTCAGAGAGAAAAGCGCTGCTTTCTGTGGCATATTGACTGAGAACCTTGACGCTTTGCTTTTCCCTTCAGAAAAGGGTTAGATACCACTCCTTTCTAGCATAACCTGGATGGAAGAGAAAGAAGGCTCCCACCCCTTAAGTTCCCAAGGGTTAGAGTATTATTGTAGGATTTGGAATACCTACTTTTAATTGCTTCTTTCCTAAGGAGCCCTAAGCAAAACAGTACCAGTTCTTAGGAAAATGCCTTAAGTAGACAGTACTTCCACCTTTAGCAGATGGGCTGTTTGGCATGTGTGGAGCATTAGATGTGTTTTTTCAGTTCTCACTTTTAACATCCTTCCTCTTTTCATGGATGTTTAAGCAGTAAGAATGTGAGTGAGAGGGAGAAAATAACTCTTCAGGGTAATGGTTACAACATTTATCTAAGAGGAAGATCTGTTCTAGTTCCTGTTTATATATTTCATATAAAACCCTAGTTTGGATATTTTTTCCCCTGTTTTATTCCACAATGTAAGAATAAATTCAGTTATTGGATTACAACATGAAACTCCATGCTTTCTGAGTTCCACAGTATTCTACCACTCTTAAAACAGTACTGAGTTACTCCTTTTTTTTGAAATTCTCCTTCTCCACAGCCTGTAGGCCTGTAACATAGTATTAAGGACCAACCCTGGAAGTTTTTCTGGCATCCTAGAACAGGCATTCAAGTGTTAACAGTGGAATCTTGGAGATTCCTGTTGTCATTTTAAGAGATTACCACATGCAGGCTGTCTTCCCTGTCTTTATTGGAAGCTTCAATGTCTAGTTCTGGTGGGACCACTCCTTGTCTACAGTTGCTATTCAGAGCCAAAAACTTTGTCAGGGATTTGGGTTTTGGGCAAATTAATGCATCTGGCTCGGGTAAGGAGAGCCATACCTATCATGTGGGCTTAGTTACAAGCTATATACTGAATGAGAGAGCTCTGAAGGTTTATTCAAATAATGTACAAGGTGTAGAGATACGCTAGCTTATGATAAAATCAGCTGCAAACAGCTGAGGAGTCAGCATGTTTACTTCTGCCATTGGTGCTCAAGGAGCAGTATCTTCCTTCAGAAGTGTAAGGTAGATAGCAGGGTTGGTCACTTGTAAAAGTACTGAAATATAAGCCACAAGAGAATCTACAGAATCATCTCAGCCTGAAAAGGAAGTTGAAGCATGTCCTGTCCTATTATCTCTTACGTTTAAGAAGAAAGTGACCAACCAATGGCCCAGCAACTATGGTGAACACAGTACTTTGACTACTGCCTGATCTTCAGATACATACAAAAAGAAGAAATAATCTTTTATGGCATTGTACTGTTGGATATAAACAGTCTGGAACATCCCTGTCTATGATTAGAAGTAGAATTTATATAGAGAACATCAGTAGTGTTACTTGGAAATAATCTGAGTGAGGGCTAAGTGTATTTCTAATTAAGCTTTCCTGAAGTGGGTTACAAATAAGACCAATGATTAGAAAGTAGTTCTAGTCCTTTATATCTCATCTCTCTAGATCATTACATTTGTCTACCTAAATCTTGATCATGTATCTGTAAAGTTTTGCAACAAAGTATTACATTTGAATATGCTGTGAAGTAGGCAAGAAGCTTGATATCTCTAAGTTGATTAACTGGATGCTGCAGCATAGTTGCTGTTACCAGCTCTGTATTAACTTTGCTTCTGTCAGGCTGATCTGTGAATGAATTAATCTTGAGATTTTATTTCTTGTCGTTAGACTGTTTTTGAAAAGCTTGATGAAAATGAAAAGCATTGAAAGTGCATGGATTCTTTAGCATTTCTTAAAGTAATTTTGCAGAAAAATTATAGGTTTAGCATGGTTAAGTATTATTCAGAATGGCTTGATAGATAATGCCAATTTTAAGTTTTTGTTGTTGACCTTGCCATTAAGGTGTGCTTTAATTTTAAGGAATGTATGATTGTCCTAGAATATTTGAATTTTAAAGCAATCCTTTGGATACCACTTACTGGTATCTAGTGTATCCATGCTTCCAGTATTCTTGAAGCTAACTAGTCTTGGATCATATTCTTAAAGACTTACACTTACCAAAACCACCCAATCCAACTAGCCATAATTATATTATTAGTATACAGGTTTATAGCATAATTCATAAAATATATTTCTAAGAATAATACTTTGTACCTTAATTGCTTCTAAGCTGACTCCCAGTACTGCTACCGAAGGTAGTATAGTAGTTCTGACTTTATGGGAAGATAGTGTTTCAATCAAAGGCTCTAGAGTCAAAGACTTAACAAAGATGACACAAAAATGCCTCCATAGATCAGTTTGTATCACTGTAAAAACACAGTAAAATACATAAACAAACACATTTTGGTAGCATGTGTAATCCCAGTAATGTAGCACCCATGTTGGAATTCATTTAGTTCTATAATACATTGAGTTATATGGGTCACATCTTGTGTCACTATGTGTATATAGACTATTCCCCTTCCCATTCATGATTATGTAACTATAGTATTTATTTGCATAAACCAGCTCGTTTATGAATATTTATGTATTTATGTTGTCTTTTAGTGCAGTTAAGCAGCAGGATATGAAGAGTTCTGGCAATGTATTACTAGTCACAACTCTGCAGAACTCCAACTAATACTTGGAAGAATAGCAGCAATCCTGGAACCAGATTTCCAGAAGAGATGTGCATGAAAATCTGAAGGTAAATTTGATTTAGCATTTATTCATGTAGTGAAAAGATATATAAAAATAAAAGGAGCAGAATGTATCATTTTAAATAAACATTAAATTTTACCTCTGTTTTGTAGTCAAGTTTGTTTTACTAAAATAGGTAAAGACACTTGTGTGTTTGTGAATCTATATCTTCTGTGCCAACATTAACAACTGTGAGCTTAGCTTGATAATAACCAGGCAAAGATTATAAAATCAGCAGTGCCAGCTGCCTGGCCTCTGTACAATCAGGCTTTCATGAAAAATCTGGGGACTGGAGTTGACAGAACCAGAAAGCAGCTGTTCTCAACAGCACGCTTCCGCTCAGAAACTACAGCTATCTGAGTAAGAATTAATGCTCCTTTTCACATTGGTGCACTCTTCCACTGATCCTTACAGCAGCTGTTGCTGTGCTTCCCCTAAACACTTAAACTGGAGTTGTACTGGAATTGGAAGCAACAACTGGCAAAACATTCATTAGACAAAAGTCCTGAAATCTCAGGAAACCAGACTAGATAAATCATGTGTTGTTTTTGTGATCTTTGTCCTTTCTATATCATACTTTCTGGAGCCCTGATGAGTTAGATTGATATCAGGCAGGTTAATACTTTGGTCCCACACCCCGCGCTATCTTTTATTTGGAGGAAGATTGTATGGAAAATTCTAAAGGCCGTAACTGGCCCCTGTGAAAATAAAAATTAAAGTTTTGGGGTTTCTTCCTTTTTCTGTGCAATGATAGTTCAATGACTGGAGGTTTAATTGCAGTTCTGCCACTTCCCTGCTGATGACTGCGAGAAAGTCACTTCGTCACCTGGTACTACGGGTTCTCTGCATGTGGTATAGGAATAATTAAACTGCTCTTCTACATGGAACACTGTGAGGTCTGTGTGGGAAGCTGGAAGCTGAAATTATTTTAAGACAGTGGGAAAACCATACTGAGAAACAATGTTTATATGGTTTTGACTCTTCTAGCTAGTCTGAACTATCACATGGCAGTTGTGTCAGTGACTGGGTTGCCAGCCCACATAGCTTTTGAACATACATAGTTAGTGTAAACTTAATCATTGAAATCAATTGAACAGTCTTATCCTGCCGTTTTGCACTTGCTTATCAGGAAGCATGAAAGAGCAAATTTTGTCTGTCTTTTGCAGAGATGTTTGGATGAGTGGTGAATCCTGTGTTTTTTGAACTGAGTTATTCAGAGCTTTTTCTGTAGACAAAACTCAGTACACTGAAGATCTTGATCCTAATAAATACTCTTCATGTTCCTATAGTAAGACCTAGCGTTAAATAGTAAATTAAATGTTCGACTATTCATATTCGATTGTACTTTTAAATATGCATTTATATAAATGTCAGGGTATCCCAGAGAGAGATGCTTTGATCTAAAACAGTATTTGGAACGTTTGGGAAAACTGTTGCAGCCCACTAGATGTCAGTGTCGCCACACAATAGAATACTGCAGCTCTGCTCACTTGGCAGGTAGGATTGGGTATCTTCAGAATAACGGGTAAGTTGACTTGAAACATGGAGATTGACTTTCTAAAGTCTGTTTTTATGTAACTCTAGGAAACAGTTTCAGGAACAGTGCTGCAAAACATTAATCCTGATTGTATGATGTAGTTCCTACCAAACAATTTGTATGCAGCAGAATACTTCAGGGAATAGAAAGAAACTTCAGAAGCAACTAAAGGAAATATTTCTGAATAAATGGACATCCAGTGACCTAGAAACTAGTAGAGAGAACTGATGTCAGCAAATAATTCTTTGATTTCTGATTCTCTTCTTCAAAGGAGTCTCTCTCCTCTAAAATGTCACAGCTATTCTGGCCTTGATATGAACTGAAATTGTGGTATCTATTATCGCTTGGGGAAATGCAATTTTAGATCTGAAAACACATCCAATAGTAAGGTTCATTAAAAGATGGCATTATGTAAAAGTACTGAAACCTACAAAAATGAGAAACGTAAGTAAAGAAAAGGCAGAACTTGTGGAAAGTAAAAATACAAGAAAGGTAGAGAAATTCCATTAAAATATTAAAAAGCTGGTGCTGTTGAAATGTAAAAGGTAAGGTAGAACAAAAGACAAAATTTGATGTTGCAGATTTAAAGATGGAGAGGAAAACTTCAGATGATTGTTCAATATTTGCATAGAATTGTTGGTGTTTGCAGGAAAACCATAGAATAGCCTAGGCTGGAAAGGACACCGAAAAGATCCTCAGGTCCAACTAGGGAGCCTAGATGAGATTACCAAGCACCCTGTGAAGTTCCAAACTTGGAAACCTCCAGTGATGAGGACTCTGCCGTGTCCCAATCCAGTGTTTGATTGTTGTTACTGTAAAAAATTTCTTTCTTGTATGAAGACAAAACTCCTAGTTTACCTTGTATCCATTGCCCCTTGTCTTCTCTATGTGGCTCCTTTTGAAGAGAGAGCCTCTATCCTCTTTGCAGCCACCCTACATCAACACTTTTGTGATGGGGTCCCCTCTGAGCCTTCTGTTCTCCAAGAAGAGACCTAACTCAGAAATTGCATTAATAGTATCAATGTCAATGAATGTACTCATGTTTGCAAGACAGGATAGATTTACTGGGTAGTGCTAGACTACGAAAGATAATTTGACTGTTGATTTTAGCATTTTTCCCAGTTTTTGGAAGACAGAAGTAAAAAGTACTTGGCCATGTAAGAAGTCTGAAGCATTCTTGTTTGAGCCACTTGTTAATTTGCTAGTCAGCAACCTAAGAGTCATACAGATCACCTTCTCCCTGAATCCCTCACACTCCTTTTCCATTAGCAGCCTTTAAATTACCTCGTTATGTAGAGGTTTGTTCTAGCTCCAAACTTAAAGCTTTGTTTAGTCTCCACCTAGGTGCATCTTCCATGTGCTTACTTGCATATTCCCTGCAACTCTCATTCTGAAAGTATTTATATATTGAACTGTTCTACATATCTGTAGATATGCATACTTATATATTTTTTAGAAAAAGAATCCACTTGGAGGTACATATTTTAACATTTTTGTTGTTTTTAAATAAACAGCCTGGAGGTACATATTTTTGTCCTTGGCTCACAAAGCCTTAACTGAAAACATGTGAAAGATACGTAGGAAGTCATTTTACTACTTGAAGATTTTTCTGGTCTTTTTCCCACTTTGCCTTCCCTGATTGTTAGTAGAGAATAAAAATAAGGAAAGTATCATACTCCTTTGCCTTCTTTATTTAAGAAAAAAACCCATCACTACATTGGAAAAATCTTGCAGGTAACAGAAGAGTTAAGTGTTTTTATCATAGATACAAATGACAGTACACATATTCTTTACTATATTTCTGAGTACGTGCTTTCATATTTAACATTTAATCACTGTACAAGTAGTTGAATATATGGCACGCTTTTGCTAATTTACATTTATAAGCAAGAAAAAACATACTGTTTAAAATCATTGCAGTTATTTTTGAATGTACAAATATCTCTTCTCCCATTTCAACACTTGTGTAGCAAAAATGACAGTAAATTCTTTCTATTTTTAAATTTTATTTTACACAAGCTTTTGCATTGTTTCAATATCCAGATTTCCGGTTTTGTTTTTTAAAACATACAGAGATGAAATTATAATAGTACAGGCAACTCCTACACACAGAACTACTATTGCTGCTGTCGCTGTACTGTTAGCACTATCATTGTTGGCATCATAATCTAAAGGCGCCGCTATTTCTTTACTGTTAGTTCTATAATTACTGCCATCATAATTTACAGGCACCACTGTTACTGTACTGTTAGCAATTATTGATTGAATTCTGTATCAGCTTTTCTATTATTTTTGTGGAACAGATGTTAAGCAGATTTTCCAATAATTTTGCAGGTCATCCCCTCTACCTTTTTTAGAAGTACTGTGTCTTCCTGATGATGTTGTAAGAGTCATTCATAATCAAAAGAGTGACCTGCTGCTGAAGGTCTTAAGCAACCCTTTTTAAATTATTGTGTGAAATTTATCCAGGCACATGCATTTAAAAACACTTCAGGCTGAAGATTTACTTCCATCTGTTTTCCTAGTATATCAGGAAATAACTCCTGATGGTCATGGTATGAAATTATATCATCTCACTTTTTCTGAAATATTGACCAGAAAAATTATCTTAATTCTTCTTTGTGTGTTTCATTTGTTTTTCATACCAATATGAAATAATGATTGTTTTCAGTTTATCTTTAGCAGTCACTGAAGCCTTGGGAATAGTAACAAGTAATTCCTTTTTAAACACCTCCACGCTACTGTTTAGTGAATTTTTTTAATTTACCTTTGCAGCCAGCATGCTGCTGATAAAGGGGAAGTATTCACAAAAGCAATGTTATAAAAATAGCCTCTTAGTTCTAATCACACTTCTTCTGATTTCATAACTTGCAGCTGAAAAGATTAATAGAGGATATTGTCATGTCAGTTGTAATTCAAACTTTTGATCTTTCAAAATAATTTCATTTCAAAATACTTGCAAAGTACTACTTAGTATCCATTTCATTAGTTCAGCTATTGACAAAAATAAATGCAGCATTGCAGATAGATCTGCAAAAAACTCAATTACCTAAACCAAGTGCTTGGATGATTAAAATTCTACAGCACAATGCAGAAAAGAATAGATAACGGCAGTCATAATGAACCCACACCGAAGTTTCTCAGTATTTCTGACTTCACTAAATTTGAATTTATGCTAAATGAAGAAAAATTTCTGTTTCTTGTGCAAATTTGATGTTTGTTTCCATCCTTTCCTTACATTCACAGAGTCTGTGTCTCTCTTCCATGAACAGTATAATACCAAAACATAGTGAAAGTGAGCCTTCCCTCAAAATGGGAAGAAGTTCCTTCTAAAAATACATTGGCTAAATCCATTTAAAATCTTTGCAAGAGCAGAGCAAAAATAAAGCCCTGGAACCACTTCACAAAATTCCTACTGGTGTCAGTGAGATTAAACTCCAACACAGATCATGTGTTTGGTGATGTGTATCATACTGAGTAGCAATGTGCTACTAGAGTAGCACAGCAGCATATTTAAGTATTTATAGCTAATAAAAATGCAATTAATGATGAAGAATGAGAAATGTTGAGTCTTTAATTTCTGCTACAAAGCACAGACAAAAACTGTCCTGGCCCTTGTACAGGTGCTTCCAGATGGAATAAAATACTGTTGATGAAGTCTGGGAGCTCACCTAAAATGCCCACAGAAAATGTATTCACTTTGCAATTTCACCTTGTGCAGGAGGCAGGATAGCAAGGTAAAAACATACCTTGGTGTTCATCAAAAGAAGTTCCTGGGACAGTCCATGATAAAAAGACCTTATCTTCGTTCAATAATTTTACATGGTGAAAAGGGTCAATAAATAAATAAATAAATAAATGGGTCAATAATTTTGCATGGTGGAAACACGTCAGCCTTAGGTCCCTTTAGAACCACAGTTATTATGAGGGAGCCTTTTGCAGTTGTACTTTGGAAACTTCCTCTTCTGATGTGAATATAATTTTTAATAACTGAGGGTCATGATGGGTTTATTTTGATTTTACCTAAAGGATTAAAAAAAGTTGATTAATCTTAACTATTTGCATACTCTATATGCATAGTATGCAGGTGACCTGAACATCACTTATATGATTTTAAATCCCAAAAATCCATTAATCTCAATTAAATCCAATAATTCCTACGGCAATAGCTATTTCTTTACAGTTTCAACAGTGCTAATTACTAAGAAATCTAATATGAAATTGAAGTAACTGTTACTTGTTATAAAATAATTACAGGGGAGTTCAATTTACTAAAACTTCAGCAGTTTTCATTTAAGATGACTGATTATAGTACTTTAATAAATCTGCAGTTATTCTTTTCATAGGCAAAACACTATTCCTCTCTATCTCTATTACATTGATACTGCTCTATTATACCTGTTTACTTTCTACTTTAAATATTCTGGAGAATACTGACTTTTCAGGGTTTGAAACTGTTGAAAATGAAATCATTCTTAGCTGGGATGTTGTTGCTCTAATGCCGCCTCTTAGTACTTATGAAGGGATTTGATGTGTACAGGTGCTGGAATACATAGCTGCACAATTTTCTGTGCATTACTTTGCTGTACCATTTTCTACATGACCTGGTACAGACATGGCTTGACTCTATGGCATTGCAGTTTGTGGCATGATTGCTCTTTTAGCTTTGATGTGAACCTTCAGGCAGTATCTGCCATGCTCAGGAAAAGCGAACAAGTACTTGGAATAGATCCCGTCATTCTTAACTGTGTCCCAACCTAGATATAAAAATGACATCAATTGACATGAAAGAAAAATGGTTGTACTTATTTTTCTAGCTTTCTAGATTCATTTATCTAGAACATAAGAATAACAGGAAAATTATTCTCTAATAATGCAGTCTGTGCAGCTCTTCTGGTTTTGATGGTATGTTAAAACTGCTAGAGAAGACTAAAGTCTAAAGGTGATACCTTTTTGTGCTGTGTTTTAACACAAGGAAATGTGAATATTTTAGCAAATTCATATATTATTTCATTAGAAAGCTAAAGAATAGATTATTTTCAAAATCAGCATAATTTTTAATTACTTCCTATGTGCTTCTGTAATCACACATTTGATTCTGCAGATTGGGTGCTTCTCTGTTCTGGTTATGCTCATTACAGAATGATAAATGAATAGATAAAAATCAGAAGTAAGCAACAAAAGAGAGACAAATAAAAGTAGAGATGGAAATAAATCTTCACTGATGATTTATATAGTGGGGATATCAGCTGATGGAAGACTTCATTTTGGATTAATAACAATACGCATTACAGTTTATTTACTAACATAAAAGTTGAAATAAATGTTACATTTTGAAAAGGAGATATAGCAAATTTTATAGCAGTAAATTTAATTGAAAGAAATCTGTTCTTATATTTGTACTTACAGATTATAAACTTCTCATACACATTAATGATGATTCTGCAGTTTGATTTCTTTCAGAAATAAATGCTCATCCTTCCTGAAAGAGCTGTGTTAGCCTATTAATGACACAATTATCTTCAATGCAGGAATTTTTTTCAAAGATAGAGATGCCAGTAAGATCAGAGAAACACCCAAGGATAAAACAGAATACATTTCGACTCTGTCTGATTATACTACTGACATTAATGATGCTTGGAGTATAGTTCGCACTCTGCCTACATAGAAGTTATTCCTGTAAAAATATTTGAATATATATTGCATTTTTTAATATATATTGATATTTAATAAGGAATAAAATAAGGACTATAAGAAACAGGCATACCTCAAAATTTTATAGAATCAGACTAGTCAGGTTTCTAAAGCTTGCCATAAATGGCTTGTAGAAGGAGGAAAAGGCTGGATTACCTTGTAACTTTAACCTGGTTCTGCCCAGTTGCATAGAAATTTCTGTCATGCTAATACTCATCAAACACACCCATCAAAGGTGGGGCCACTTGTGAACAGAGACTCTGCCTGCAGGGAGAACAGGGTAAATACATGGTAACTGTAGCCAGCCATTATATCACAGTAGGTAAAATTAGCCAGCCAAATTATACGGTGGACTTTCTGAACAGCGAATTTCCAGCAACGCTCCACCTTAGGCAGTTTTAATATCACGTAATTCATTTTTGTGACTAACCATTTGAAGGTCTTAGCTTTTATATCTTTTAAAATTGGGGTTTTTACCATTACGTGTTTGAACTCGAATTCAGTCTCTAGAAATGTATGATGAAACAGCGGTGCTTTTTAATACACTTAGATGAAAGTAAACCACACATCAAATTTTAATTTAATATTTGACATTGTAAGTGGAACTAACCTCAACAAACCAGTGCTTCATTTTCCATTAGCTGCACCACTGAGGGATGAGGAACAAAAGGCTATCCTTATGCATTTAACACAGGTTTTGCCCAGCAGTACGTGCTACTGAGATGTGTGGGGAGAATACAAGAAAAAGTCAAACAACATATGTTCCATGTTCTTCGGTCTTTTGTAGACAGCTCTGGGCAAACCAGTAAATTAAAATGTTTTAGGCAATGTAGCCTGTGAGCCTTTGATATCTATCAAGTAATTGTTTACCAGGAAGTTGGATGTGAAATGGATATATTTTCCATTTTTTCCACCTGCTTCATGTTGTAGGGTGTACAGGTCATCACCATGATTCCAAGAAGGAGCTGCCACTATGTAGAACTGCGGTCAATCCAAGCAGGAAGAGGAGGGAGCGAGTTGGGCCTTGCAAATAAGAGGTAGTGAGCATCTACCTCTGCTTCAGATAGAGTGGAAGGCAAACCTGGGACATGTCTCTTATCCGTCACTAAGCTACTGATAGCTACAAGTGAAAAGTGGCACATAGACAAGCAAGGCTATCTAGCCACCAACTCTGATGAACTAGTCCATGCTTCTTTTTCAGCCTCTGTAGCAAAAAGCTGCCGTTGTTCTTGGATTTCTTGCCAAGCCTTCCCTAATGACTCAAACACTCCACCTAGACAAGTATTACTGCTGTTCTCAGCATGATTGCCAGACAGGAGTTATTAAGCAGGTGATGGGTTGAGAAAGCAAGAGGGGGGGGAAAGGAAAACACTGGAATTCATAAGCAAAGGTTTCTGACTTCTGTAATAAATGAAACTATATGTCAAGGATATTCAGACCACCCGTGCTACTCAGAGCAACGCTGCTCAGACCAGTCACAGGCCACGTTTCTAAAATGATTAAATAGCTTGCAAGGACTCCATTTATGGACTACAATAAATTTAACCTGGAGCTTCTCACAGTCCAGCATGCTCATTGTTCATTCATAACCAACAGGATGGCACAGCTGTTATTACTGATGTTGTTACTGATGCGTGTTACTTATGTATTTATTAATGGTGGTTCATCAGTCATGATTTTGCTGGTTCTTAAGGGCATTCTCATGGGAATACTTTTTCACATCACTCTTTAAAATTGAAAATCTTAACATTTAAGATACCAATGCACTAATAAATGCCTGTAAAAGGGCTTGTGTTCTATTCTGTGCTGCAGGCTTGCAGCTGTACCTTTTCATAGGACTCATGTTTTGATTTCTCATTGGTGATAACCAGAAATGCCAGAGCCAAATCCTGCCTGTGAGAGTGAAGGATGCCTGAATGGAGCTGGCACAAGCTGGAGCCCCATGCACAGGAGGGTGAGGTGGGTGCCTGCCAGGCTCCCTCCTCCCTGGCTGTCCCAGGAGCAGCCCCCAAGTAAGCTTCAATTCCCAACTTCCTCCCAGCTTCCCAGCATGGGATGCTGGTTCACTTCTCTCTTGAATAGCTATCCTTGGCCAAGTGCTGCCAAAATCCCAAGAGCCAGAGCCCACCAGTGCCCTAGGTGGGCCTGGCCTCTGCAAAGGTATGGACAGGCTATGCTAACCATGGGCAAGATCAGCCCCTTCACCATGGAAAAGCTGGATTTTTAGCCATAGAGACTACTACTCGCACAGAGAATGCCTGGGACTAGGGAACCCATATGCTACTGGGACTTGAGCAGAAGTTTGGTAGATCTGAGAGCATCTTTCTGGAGCAGCACCAGGAACAAGCAGCTGCATATGGGATCCCTGCTTTTACATGGGGAGAATGGCTTCACTTCTGTTATGGTGTGTTACATCCAGCCAGACTTCCTCTCGCGGTTCCAGCTGGCCACGTTAAGCACTTCCAAGGAACTTCTCCTTTTCCTGTAGGTATTGTTTGTGTTGCTCTAACCGCAGCCCAGCTGTCTGCTCCACCCATAAACAAAAGGGTCTCTGCCTTTGCTTGCTGGAAGGCGGAACTTCCAGGGCTACTTTTTAATGGGCCATCTCTGATAAGGGAGAGAATTTGGCCAAATAAAGCATTAGGCCTTCCAAAGTCTGTCTGAAATGGATGTTATATGATTAGAGTGTCCCCCTTCCTCTTGGAAAGGAATTTCAGCAACTAAACTGTATTTATACAAATTAAGCTTCCTTAATCACGGAATCACAAAATCATGGACTTGTCAGAGTTGGAAGGGACCTCGAGGTCATCTAGTCCAACTCCCCTGCTAAAGCAGGATTGCCCAGAGCACATCACTCAAGACTGCATCCAGGCGGGTCTTGAAGGGCTCCAGAGAAGGGGACTCCACAACCTCCTTGGGCAGCCTGTTCCAAGGCTCTGTCACCCTCAC
>VZRU01003259.1:190817-212680 GCA_013398155.1 Pedionomus torquatus | reverse complement strand
CTCCCTCAGCCTGCTGACCACACTCTTTGCTATGCAGCCCAGGATTCCATTGGCCCTCTTGGTGACAAGGGCACATTGCCGGCTCATGGATAGTTGAGTATCTACCAGGACCCCCACATTCTTCTCCTCAGCAGTGCTTTCCAGCAGGTCCACCCCTAACCTATATTGAGGCCTGGAATTCTTCCTCCCCAAGAAGGGGAGAAATTCTTGAAAGTACAACGCACACTCAGTTGTTTCTACCCTTTTCTTGGAGTTCCACGCTGTGTGTGTCCTCTTGCAGTTTCTTCCACCCTTAAGGTCTTTACCCCATTTCCCAAGTCCTGAACAACCTCCTGTGGTACCTGTCCTAGTTCTGGGACCTCACCTTGCTCTCTGGCCTATTTCAGTGTAAGGAAGGGGCTGTAGCAATTTAGGAAGGGGAACAAGCAGTTTTGCAGGAGATGCTCAGTCTAAGGAAGGGGAGCAAACAGGGCTCATATTCATCTCCTAGTTTGCATTGCACAGTGAGAAAGTCTAAATTGAAGAATGAACGCAAGTGGATTTAAGCACTGTTTAGTAAAAGAGGAATATATTAAATGTATTTTTCCCTTCTTCAGAGTGGTAAAAAGTCTCCTGCAAATAGCTGAGGTGTCTGACTGAGCTAGAAGTGACTCACCTGGAAATGAGGAGTGGCACCTGTACAGCTGGAGTTGTAGTGAACAATTAGCACTGGGAACACTGATATGGGCAGGTCAATACATGTAATAAAGAAGTTCTGCATCGCTGTACCTGCTATAACCTGCATCTGAGGTAAGATGTTCCCAAATGTCCTTGGCCAAAACCTGGGAAGTCCAGCACTGAATCCACAATCTCCAAATGAAGGGCACCCAGCCCTGCTGCCATCTAAAAAGCTGCTCAGGAGAAAGCCCTCCCTGCTACTTCCCTGTACTTTGGAGTTGCCTTATATTTCTTCCATGCCTGGAGTGGGTGCAGAAATAGCCACTGTGGCTCTTTGCACAGTGAAGATGGTCTACTGCTCCTGCTAAGTCGTCCAGGCAGAGATGAGGTTCCTTGAGTGGGTGACTGTCTGTGGGGAACTCAATAACACTACAGCATCAAAACTGCATGGGGCAGCTCGCCCCACTGCCTACTGCCCCTGTGCACTGCAGAGCAAAGAACTTTCCTATCTACCTGCTGGAAAAGCTGGCATGCTGTGACAGGGTGTGGGAGATGCTGAGCAGCAGGCTGGGGAAATAGCAAAATCCATCACACCTATTTTACAAGAGCGTGTGAGAAGAAATATTGTCATGTCTCCATCTCTGCTGGATGTATATTTCTGTGTAAGGCAGTGAATGTCACAGGATTGCCGGGAGAAAGAAATTCCAGTCAGTATAACATCATGCATAAACACATGGGGAAGGGAGAACGTATAAATGTGGGTACAGCAAATATGCTGCTTTTGTGAGACTGTTGTGATAGCAGGCTATTGCCAAAATTAAACAATGAGCAAAGAAAGGCGCTGGAGTCTTGAATTTCTAACACAGCAGTAAAAGGTTCAGTTATACCTTTAGAGCAGATAAAGTCATGAGCCCTGATGAACACTCAGCAGAGTTCCTGTGGTTTCTAAAGAAGCCTCTCTCCAGCACAAGGCTTGTAATTATATCGTTGTGGAACTGTGACATATTTCCTTTAATTATTTTCCACTCTGTGGATTGTACCACAGTCGTTAAAATGTGGTTTTAAAAACTGAAACTTGTAACTCATTCTTTGTTTATGAGGTATGGAGTGAAATGCTAATTATCATGCTAATTAGCCCTCACTAATTGATAGTAGTTGCTATATTGTATAAGTGATCACTGCATTTTTAGGTACCTCTGACAATTTATTGCTTTCTTTTATATATAAGCTGACCCTGTAGCAAGTTCTGGGAAGCTAAAATTAAATATTCTGTCAGAGCTGACTATGAGACACCAAATCCACAGCTCATAAACTGTGGTGCCAAAACAAAGGTCTGATAAAGGTGGTTAATTCACAATTCAGGGCTATGGGTCCTACAAACAGCAACACATTAGGCCTTTTGCACATGCAAAGAAAGTACCTCCCTTTTAATTCAGATACAAACAGGCCCTAGCTCCAGAATGAGTAATGGAATTATTTCATCTCTACTAGAATTAAAAAGGTTGAAATATAGTCTTTGATTATAGTCTTTGATTTTTATTACTGTGCACACATGGCTAGATAATATTCTCCGAAGAGTCTATAAAGCGATTAACTGCTCTGACTTCTGAAACTCCATTGCCAGCAAGAGAAGACAAAACAAACAGGCCGGCATTTTTACAAATTATAGTAAATGATATGTTTTATATTGATTTTTATTATTTCTCCCGATACCAAGGTATTTTTTTATTGTCAGTTTTTAATGTCAGTTGCCAACACTGATCTTTACTTAGCATAGGAAACAACGGTATTCCTATCAGCATGCATTTCTGTGAACAAAATTAATGTGGAGATTATCATTGTGTATGATCATATGCATCTATGTACATATTAATATATCTATGTATGTAGCTGTATGTATGTACGTATGGGTCTGTACGTCTCATATTCGTATCACATTGTCCTGGTTTGATAACGTGTGTCATTCTGTTTGCACACTTCGGTGTCTGAAAGTTCTCTTGGCAAATGTCTATTGTGAAATCTCAGACGTTCTATGAAGTGCTACCTCAAGTGTCATTTGTGTTTTCCACGTGATTGGTTTATTTTTCATCAGAACGTGTTTATTTTGATACATGTGGCTTTCCTACAAGGTTTCACAACGTGCAGCCAAAAAAAGCTACGCAAACAGCCAGGTTACACCAATACTTACTGTTTAACCTCAAAAAAAAATATATATATATATTGGTGGAAACACCCAGAAAGAAAACAAACAGAGGATCCCAAGTTCCCCTGAGCTCTCCAGGTGTCTTGTCCATCTTGCTCCCCTCCCGGGTGAGGATGCAGGCGGCCGGCCCGGGGCGGTGACGGCCACGGCCACCTCCCTGTACATCCTCACCGCACCAGCCTCCTTCTTTCGGGGAGGGGGCGATGCTGCTTCTCCCGGCCCGGGGAGGCCGCAGGCACACGTCGCTCTGCAGGGCCCGCGGTGCTGCCTCCCATGCCCCCGTCTCACCGGCGGGTGTGGGGGTGCGTGTGCTCCCGGGGACCGCCGGTGCTCACGGGCCGCGGGGACAGGGCGGGCTGTGGGGAGGCCGCGGCGGCAGCAGGCGGCGGCAACGGCTGGTTGCCCCGGCAACGGCTGGTTGCCCCGGCAACGGGTGCCGGCGGCGGCGGGGGCACGGCGTTGGCAGGCGCGGAGGCCGGGGAGGGGACGCTGCTCCGGAGGAAGGGTGCGGAGGGGACACTGCGCTGCCGGGCAGGAGGCACCGGCAGGCGGGGGCAGGGGCGTTTGGCGGCGGGAGCGGGATGGGCTCGGTGCCTGCGGCCCTGCTCCTCGCCAGCTGCGAGCGGCCTTCGCCTGTCTTCAGTTGAGGGAGTCGATTTCTGTGCACAGAATGTGTGAATTCAGTGCTGCTTAGGTCCTGAATATGCGTGCAAGGTTTCGGTTGCATGAACTGTGTCATATCTCTGGTGAGCCGGGGGTTTACTTGGTCTGGCATGCTGTATCTTTTCCCAGGGAACAATCTGGGATGACAATAATGTTTCAGTTACTGGTTCACAGAACACCGATATATGTTAACATATACTGTCTTTTTATACAGTGTTAAAACAAAATGTCATCATCATCACAGTCATCCTCATCTTTACCTGTATGTAACTGTACCGCTCCTTTATTGGACTCGGATCTTCAGGAAAAGTTTCTTCATGCCACTGAGGCAAGTTCATTCTTTTCCTATTAAGCTTGATTTTTTTCATTCCATTTACTTGGTTAACAAGAATAAAAACAAATATTTCAAAACATACTTCTAAGTTACAGATGGGAACTAGGTGATATTTCAAAAAACAGGTGAGTGCTGGACATAAAAATTGTGTACTGAAACTATTGGAAGAATTCTTATTTGGGCTTTTGGGTTTTTTGTTTGTTTGTTTGTTGGTTTTTTTTTTTTTTTTTTTTTTGTTGTTTTTTTTTTTTTTTTTTTTACACAGATGAGCTAGGATAAATGAAATACAATGTTTAATCTTCCAAGATGGTGTTTCCACTGGAAGTAGTTAAATTCAAG
Organism: Pedionomus torquatus; assembly: GCA_013398155.1. Classification (NCBI taxonomy): domain Eukaryota; kingdom Metazoa; phylum Chordata; class Aves; order Charadriiformes; family Pedionomidae; genus Pedionomus; species Pedionomus torquatus. Next base: position 208,484 of record VZRU01003259.1, on the reverse strand, counting down.
GACTGACTTTTGGTTGTGTAACCAAGAAGAAGCTATAGAGACCTGCACTGTGTTATACAAGTTGAGGTCTGCCAGGAAATGTAGTCTCTCATAACCCAAGACATGTTAATATATATTAAAAAAAAACAAACAACAAACCCCATCAGTAGGTGTTTGGAGTTGGCAACAGTTGGAAACAGAGCAGTCTACATTCTGATTCTGTGAGGAAGTGATGTTTTTAGTTGGGAACTCCTCAATTTCTGTTACTCATTTTCTCAGTTATGCTAAGGAGATATGGATGTAAGAGTATAAAGTCAGTCTGACAAATCCTTTTGATGGAAAAGGACCTGGCACAGGCTGAAAGCAGGAGAAATGGATCCTGGTGGGTGGAGAAGGCACGACAATCCATTTCTAAAAAATAGCAAGTATACAGTGGAGCACTAAGCAGAGTAACAAGATAATTTTGTGGTTGGCCAGGGTATCAGTCATGCTGGACTGTGAGGGTAGAGGCCAGAGAGAAGGTGCTTGGATGGCAGGTCCCTGATGCTTGACAAGGTGTTAGGCACCAATATTTGCCTCTGGACTTGCCATGACATGGGCAGCATTGTGTTCCTGTGCAGCCCTGCCTGGTGAGGAGCTCTTCCGAACTGGGAAATGAAAAAAGCCACTGCTGTCTCCAAATTGGAAGAACTGTACTGTGAAACATGGTATCAGTGTATGACCAGGACCTGACCTCCACCTTTGCCGGAGGTAACCTTTACTTTGTAGACCAGGTGTGTTCTGTGAGTGATCAGTTTGAGGGTACATCCTGTGATATCACAGGCTTTGGCCCTTGGAAGTCTTAAATGAGAGATTTCTTTTATCTTTAAAATTAGCTTCTGAAGAACTAACCTGTTTTATGTTGGCATCCTTGAATTAGCAAGACCAGTGTCCTAACTGTGAATGATACTAAATGTTACATAATTGTGAACGCTATTTCAGGAATAAATGTATGTGTCACGTGGAGATGCAGGAAAACTGTTTACTGATTCAGCCATATAAAAAGGATTATCATAGAGCTACAAAAGCCACCTGAGATGAAAAATATTTTACTGATCTAAGCAAAGAATTTGACAGTCTAGAACACCAAGTATATGTAAGGCATAAACATGGAACCAATGCAAATGTACATTTCTTACATGACTCTTAAAGTGACATTTAGTGTTACCATCTTCTTCAATAGACATGTAGGGAAGATTTTTTTTGTTATGTCCTGTGCATAGCCCTGTTCCTGCAAAGTTGGAAGGAATTTGGCAGGCTATGTATGTTAAAGCAGGAGGTGGATCACAATGAATTCTGTTTAACAATAGTGTCATATGGAACATGCAGAGAAACCTGATGGAGTGAAGAATGTAGATTTTTTTAAAAAAATTAAATGTGATTTGTCATTGCTTACTTTCTTAGTTTTCTTTCAGAAGTCATAAAGCTGAACTTTTGTTCTTGTAATCTGAAAGAGAAGAGTGTTTATTCTGAACTTTTTTTTTAATGTTAAAGATAATCTTGATTTTCAGGTTTTCACAGACAATGCTAACTGTGTTAGAGCATAAGGCTTTTTGTTGATCATTAGAGAGAAAGTTCACAGAAAGCTAACTATGGGGAAGAAGATTTCCTGAGAATGGAAAGATAGTATGAATAATTTAGGTTTCCAGTCACTTCTCAATTCTGGGAAGTCTTCTAAGCTTCTAAACTTCTGGTTTTGCTAATAAATTACTGTGGGGTCACAAAGCACCATTCCTGTTTATATATTATTTTTTTTTTGCTGACAGCAAATCTGACTCAGTGTAGTCAGGAAAGGATAGGATTACTATTGAATACAATGTTTATAAATTTACAGTGCATGCAGAGGTGGAAACCTGGATGTAGAACTGGGGTCCACCTACTGACTTTAAAGATAAACATGGGGTCAAGATTACAGAACATTCTGAGGAATTATGTGCAGGCTAGGATAAGGTGAATGCTTTGCAAGGAGTTGTAGTCAAACTTCTGATGCCAGAGTTTCTACCTTGAGGCAGGGAGTTTATTCTCTTACTAGTAAAATTAAAATATTTAGAATTTACAGTCTGACAGTCCTGCAAGTCTGTTTTTTTTGTTTTTTTTTTTAAATGGAAAGTTACTGCACCCCCAAATTCAGACATTTTAAAATAAGTTTAGTTGGTGATATTATAGGCACATAAATTAGTTGGATTTGTAGTAACAGTTAAAGTAGGTTGACTTTTGTGATCTCCCATCTGATGCCTTCTTGTTCAATCTTCAAATCTTCCTATCTAACTGAAATTTCTGAAAGTTTTTATATTTAATATTAATCTTTAAAATGCTATGAGTTGTAAAATGCTTTTACTATTTGACTACATTTTTAAATAACACTAAGTATTTATGACATTTAGAGTCCTTTTAGCTAAAATAAAGAATGAAATTTGTGTATGGAATGACCATGGTTTGTTTTCTTCAGCTACAAAGATCTGTGACAAAATGAATTGAATCTTTAGGGTTTAAACCACCAACTCTAAGTAGCAAGATTTATGCAAGATTATGCAAGATTTTATATCTATATGTACCAAACTGGAAAAAGTAGCAAATTATATGTACCAAATTAAAAACCATTGAAGAACTACTAAATCAATTATAATTGGAAGTAATTTTTAGATGTTTCCTGCTTTTGTCTTGCAGTTAAACAGTAAAAACCTTGACACTTTGATGCAGAAATTAAGTGAAAATGAAACCCAAAATACTGTAAGTAAATTAAAATTTCTGTCTCTTTTTGAGCTATGCTGTACTGCCTGAAAATGGCTCCATCATGGGATCATACAATTTCAAGTGACAGTGGCAAAGTGGGTATATTTGTGGTTTATCATCACAAAATGGAGTCTTAGTTTTACATCCAAAATGTTCATCAGTGTGCATTACTGTTGCAATGCAGTACAGACATTAAAATAATTCTTTATTAATTTTTTTACATGGAGAATCTCAGGAGAAAAATACTTGAAAGGGAGAAACATGTTAAAGAACTTTCCTCCAGGCTTCAGCTTGAAAAAGTAAGTATCCAGTTCCGTTGCACTGAATGTTTTCTCCCAATGTACTAAATTCTTATTTACAAATTTTAAATGTTGAGAAAAGCAATTATTTTAAAGATCTATGAAAAAAGTTAAATCCTGAAAGATGTTTCCTACAGAAATATCCTAAAACCATAAAGACTGTGTCCAAACCTGTTAGAAATACAGATTGTCCTTAAGACTAATGTCATGGAATCACAGAATCAGGGAATTGTCAGAGTTGGAAGGGACCTCTAGAGATCATCTAGTCCAACTCCCCAGCTAAAGCAGGATTGCCCAGAGCACATCACTCAGGACTGCATCCAGGCAGGTCTTGAAGGGCTCCAGAGAAGGGGACTCCACAACCTCCACAACCTCCCTGGGCAGCCTGTTACAAAGCTCTGTCACCCTCACCATAAAGAAGTTTTTCCTCATATTTGAATGGGACTTCCTGTGTTCCAGCTTGTGTCCTTTGCTCCTTGTGCTGTCACGGGAACCACTGAAAAGAGTCCAGCTCCATCCTCCTTCAACCCGTTCTTCAGATACTTTAGATTAATAAGGTCTCCCCTCAGCCTTCTCTTCTCCAGGCCCAGCTCTGTCAGCCTTTCCTCATAAGGGAGGTGCTCCAATCCCTTAATCATCTTTGTTACTCTGTGCTGGACTCTCTGCAGAAGTTCCCTGTCTCTCTTGAAGTGGGGAGCCCAGAACTGGATGCAGTATTCCAGCTGTGGCCTCACCAGTGCAGGATAGAGGGGGAGAATGACCTCCCTCAGCCTGCTGACCACACTCTTTGCTATGCAGCCCAGGATTCCATTGGCCCTCTTGGTGACAAGGGCACATTGCCGGCTCATGGATAGTTGAGTATCTACCAGGACCCCCACATTCTTCTCCTCAGCAGTGCTTTCCAGCAGGTCCACCCCTAACCTATATTGAGGCCTGGCATTCTTCCTCCCCAGGTACAGGACCTACACTTGCCCATAGTTACAATGAAGCAATGCAGAGTAAACTGAACAGATATTGTTGACAGTTTCAAGTGAATAGGGAAAGGTAGCACTGACTGTAGAGCTGGGATCATAAAAGGCTGAGAAGGTCTTATTCATTTTCTGAACCAATGGAAGAGGCTCAGTGCAGAAACCAACACAGGAAGAGAAGAATTGTCTGTCCTGTATAAGAAGGTACTATAAAAGTTCCAAAAGTTTCAAAATTATTTTAGTGTTACAGTACTTGCATACATAAAGAACACTTTATGTGTATGCGATGCGTGTTCCAGCCTTAGGGAGGGACAGAGCAGCCTCCGTTAAACCTTTAAGAGGACAATGGTGTACTTTGATTTTTGTAACTCCCTGGGGTTTGTTAAGAGCCATGGTTGTTTGTCCTGGGTTGAGAGACACTGGACTAACTTTTCTTCTGATGCTGGGGAAAACTGCACTTCTGGAAGACTCAAGTATCTGAATTAATGAAAACATTTACTTTATGGCCAGCCAGGCTCTGTGAGATTCAAGGTCTTGGTGGTTTTGAGCCTTTCCAGATGCAGGGATGAGGAGGAGCAAGGCCTGGGCATTTGACCCAAGCTGGCCAACAGGATTATTTCATACCATGAACGTCATAATATAAATTAGAAAAGTTTGCCTCATATCTCTCTCTCCCTTGATGGTGGTGATCCAGACAATTCCTTGCCCCAGTGTCAGTTCCCTGAGGCCTCCCTTTCCTTCTGAAACCTTTGCACTCTCAGTGTCTGACATTTGCTGTCCACTGCTGGGAGTGCACAGCTTCCTGCTGATGGAATTGGCTGAGTATAATTCTTCTATACCTTATATCAGTATTGGGATTAATGCTGGTTCTTTAGTATTATTGCTAATTATTTGGTCTTATTCTATTAAATCTATTTACATTACATTTCAACTCCCATGTTTCTTTGTGTTCTCCAATGCCCCTTTCCTGGGTAGGGAGGGGTCATTGGGTGGTAGAATAATTGTCTGAATGACAATAAATTGTTACAGGTTTTCTCAAACCGTAACATTGTTCTTTAAGAATTCTTCTTTGCTTAACCAAGAGATCATATCACTTGGCTGCAGGATAAATTTAGCCAGCTAATTTAAATGTAAAAGAGGAGCTGTGGGGGTGCCCGCTTTCACACCTGGTGTTGGCATGTCCTTGTCTTTATATATTGAAGTGAAGCAGAATGTTTTCAGAGAAACATATTTTCCTTGAAAGTAGAAATGCTGAACAGAAAAGCCTATAAAGACGCTGAAGACCACAATGTCAGCAAATGTCAGGACTGATGGTATCTGTGCAGCATGCCATGCTCTGACTAGAGATCTATCTAATGTAGAACAATTTGTGGTGCCCAGTATCTGAGGGGATAAATGATTACCTATGTCCGCTTTTTTCTTCTTATGTTATCTCCGATAAATGGCATTTTCATCAATACCCAACTGAGTCCAAGTCTGCCTTTCTTACTGGTATCTATAAGGAACATCTGCACTGGTGCATTACAATGTTACTCTTGTCTGTACTGGTAAAATGACCTTTTCTACCTGTTTTCATTATTTGTTATTTATAGTGAGCCAAAGGAAACAAGTTGCAAGAAATTTCTTAGAATCATCTGACGAAAGTTCTGGTGACATAAGTTGCCTCGTCCTTTGTGCTTTATGTATTGCCCCCAAATCAGAGTTTGAATTCAGTGTATCAATACTTCTAATAGCAGGTGGTGATCTTTGGTATTTAATGAAGATCAGGTCTAATTAGTCTGAGCAGAGATGATCAGTGTGGTTTAATTGTGGTTAAACTGGTAGCTAGATTCCTTTGCTCAGCCTGGATTTTTGAGTTTGTGCTTCCAGGCCTCCTTCATACTATTTAAGAGTCAGATTAAATGAGGCATCAATTATACATATATTCTTTCAATTTTGTGATTTCTGATTAATAATAATACTAACAAGTCACTGCTCATGAATATGCTTGTAGAGCATGTTTTATGTTTTCCAGGTTTTAAGAACACCCAAATGTCAGCTAGAAACTATGGCAAAGTAGAAAAAATATAGATAGCATAATGCAGCCTATCTTCATAGACCAATATAATTGTGTTTATCTCTCTTTCTTAGGTCAATTTACAGAAAGAAGGCCACCTGTCAAGATCAGTAAAGGCAGTACAAGCTCACCTGCAGTGTCAGATTCAAAGAAAAGAAGTGGAAAATGATAAACTAAAAGTGAAAATACAGGTCAACATATTTTTACTTGTGTTTCAGTTTATTTGTAAAAAATTAGTAAAGCCTTATTGTGGTCAGGGTTTAACTCAGGTATGAGAGTTGAAGTATTCCTTGAAATCAAACTCTTGGGGAAAGAAAAATCCCAAACAGTAAAAATCATTAGTGTTTATACTTTACACAGTCTTCCTGACCACACTATCCTAATTGCAAGAGTTTTTTTTGTAGTTATTCTTTTCTCAACTTATGCATACTAACAGTTCTGCTGAAGAGAAGTTAAACACACACAGAAGCATTTGCACTCACCTAACTGTGCTATCTAGAAGACAGATATCAGTCCTGAGGCAGGCTCCATATAGTCAATAGAAAGACATAAGCAAACCCCCAAGATAAGTTTCTGTTGTAAGATAGGGGTGATGAATCACCACCTGTTTGTTTTTATTGATTTGATGGGATCAATAAACCTCTTAATACTGACTGAAAGAGAAACACTTAAAACTAATGTCTAGCCTCACTTTGTTTAAGATAGGGGAAATTATTTCCATTTTCTGTGCAAAAAAGAAAGAGGCAGACATGGACATTTACATCAGTTATTGGCTTTAGAACAAGGCAAGGAAGAGGTTGTGTCAGAGGCTGGAGATGTATGTGGCTTCAGATTTCAGTATTTGAAACTTGACAAGAACATGGGCATGAATGACAAAACATTGGCTAAAAAAGAATGTATTTCTAATTTCTGAACTTTATTATAGTAGCATATAATCTCTATTAATTTATCATCTGAAGTTGTTGAACAACCTATAGCAACTCAATTTTAAAAAAAAGTCATATATGTCTATAAATACCTCGTTTTCTTCTGAATAAAAATTACTTTCTTCTTCTAGCTAGTACAATTATAGAATTCCAACATTTTCATTACCTACAGTAGCTTGATATACAACTGTATTTTTATTCAACCTTTATTTAGAAGTTTTGTTTGTTTGCTTTTAAAAAGCAATGAAGTCAGTTGCCAGCTTAAATCCTGGTGATGATTTTGTTAATATCTGGGCAAAAGGTTGCAAAATCTTAGCATTACCCTAGTGAAATTAGTTGTGAATTTAAATTTACCTCAGCAACTGAATAATGCCCAAAGCACTTATTCTTAATGTGATTGTGACCTCTTGTGGTTATAACAAGAGATAACAGTTGTTACACCAACAGTTCACGAAGTCCATGCATAAACTCAAATTTTCTCTTTTCTCTATTTATTGAAGGTGTTCTCCTGTCATGTCCATTCCCTCTCCCCCCCACCCCTCCCCAGCAAGTCACATCTTTTTTTATTAAAAAATGTCCAATAATGCTTCCTTCATATTTGGGGGGTTTTATAATTTCATTTTTTGAAGTCTCAGTACCTGAGAGCAAGTTTTACTTGGAAAATCATATACTCTGAATAAGATTGGCACATTAACATAGTCAGTAAGTAAATGGTGTGTCATTCTTGTGTTTATTCATGTAGAACGTAATTAAGTGTCAGATCTAGACTCAAACATAGGAAACATGCATTAATTATTCTTCCAATTAGTGTATTTATCCAATGAGGATATAAATCCAACATCTTAATTTTCATATCCAAATTTCATATGCAGTTATACTGATGTCCAGCCGTAGTTAAGTGTGTGCTCACTATAGGTTCAGAACACAGATTACTGCTACATCAGTGGATATCATTAGGAGCATCATTAAGGTAATATTCTTTACAGAAATCAGTCCTTAGGGATGATGAAGCCACTTTTATTTTGCTCATTATATAAAATGGGCCATGCCTTCTACACTGAAATTCTGCATTTGTTTCCAAGAACACACAGGAATGGTTAGATTTCTCTCTCTCCCTGCCTGCTTCAGCACCTCCTCAACCTCTTCTCTTGATCATTTTAATAATGAGTTTTTCAACATGTATTTTCTCTTGCCTGATGCTGTACATACCTTGGCTAGCTCCCTGTATCAACCACAAGATTCAAGGTACAAAGATATTACGGAAACAGATTGTAAATGTAATTGGTACTCCTGATTATGTTATGTCACAAAATAATGTGTAAGGTATAGAATTTGAAAACAGTTGATGTTTAATTATGCTGCAGACTCTAGAAAAGAAGATAGCAGAGTGGAAGCTGCAAGTTCGTGAATACAAGTGGCAGATGCTAGCCTTAAGGAAAACAAGTGAGCAAAAGAAGACTGCTCTGAAAAAAGCAATCAGGTCTCAGAAGCAAAGAGCTGAATGCTTGGAAGCAGCTGTGGAAAGTTTATCCTCCAGAATAAGAGAACGTGTGAGTGACTATTCTGTGAGCAAAGTTTGCTGTATTGCTTTGAACTGAACAACTGGGAGACTTTCATCCATGTAAAATAGGAAAAGCTGGTTTATTGTTCTGTAGTTTTATCTCTCAAATTTTTTTTCTCATTGCTTAAGGAAAAGGTTGCTATAAGTGACACACAAACTGCTACTATGTTCACTGCTTTTATTTTGTTAAAATTTAGTGAGTGTCTTAAGCCATGAGGTTGTACATTTCAAACTGTAGTGAGTATGAGGAGTCTGATCAGCTTTCATTTACACCACTCCTGATCTTTCTGTTAGGCCTTTATAGATACACATTGACTAACTGAAAGCACATTATACTAACTGGGAACTCATGATTGGAGTTTGAAGTCTTTGTGCTCCTTTTCACTGTATGACATCTCACGTGGTTACTTTGCTTTCTGTTTCCAAGCTGCTTGCTCTGAAACTTTTCAAAATTCAAGCACAGAACCTCCTTAATCCAGATTATTCCTTAGATTCTTGCCATGCATATTCCTACAGTTCCTATTTTTTTTTAATTCTTAAAATGTTTTGGCAGCATTTTATTTTTATTGTTGTATTAATTTATGTAATTTATATGTAGTAAAGATCTATTAGAGACAAATATTTTGTTTTAAATAAATATTTTCATCTTAAATTTTGAAATATCATTGTATACTACTGTTGATATACAGTGCCAGTGTTTTACTGTGTCTCTTGAAAGTAAGTCTATACTTACACTTTAGTTTTTTACAATGGGGGTAGTTTTGTTCATTTTCTTTTGAGACAAGACAAAATTTACATTGCTTTATACTAGGGAGATCCAAAAAAAGCCATCTCATATATAACTCTTGTGTTATTTGTAGAAATATTTGTAGAACTAGATTGCATTCTTCAGTGACATTCCTTTGTTACAGAATTCGTAATTCCTGTATTCTCTAGGAAGTCAAACTGTCCGAGATACTGTCAGCTTCTGATGTCTGGAAAAGCCAGCATGATAGAATGGCTGAAGCAAAGACAACATTAGAAATTCAAATGGAAGATCTTAAGAAGTAAGATAAACTGTTCAACTTTTTTTTTGTTTCCGTAGGCAGATAGTCGTGATATTTAGTAGTGCAGGATTCAGTGCTGACAATGTAAACAAGTTTATGTATTTATATTTTAAAATTCTGAGCAGAATTTAGAAGTTGGAAACTGGAACAAATTTAAGATTTTTAGCCTTCCTTCTGCTGAATTTCACACCTTTTTAAAAACTTCATTCCCTTATACAAGTAAGGAGCATATTCTTTCCCCTGCATTCTTCTGATTAACCTGAACTTGCTAGTAGCTACTATACTGCTTCCTCAGAACCACTTATTTAGTAACTCATTCAACACTTGAGTGTTAACCCTTGCATCTACTGCAGTATAAAAGAGGGTTCTTGGGCTTGTAGTTTCTACTTCAGACTAGTGATGGCAAAATTATGTCAGTTCAACTAATGTTTGACTCCAATAGAGGACAGAGAATGGTTCCTCTCAGATGCGTGTTTGAACAATTTATTCTTGTAAGGAGAAGCAACACAAAATTTCCACCCTATTCAGACTATGCAGTCAAATGTTAATTTAGATGAAGAATGTATCATTATACTTTGGCAGACAATGATCCTTTTACTTTTTCTGTCAGTAATTAAAAAAAAAGCAAAAGAAACTGATAGGTGCCTTTATGCTAGGTCTGAGGCAGAATGTTCACTTTACGAAGAATTTGATTCGTACTTAGCTATGTAACAGTTCAAATTAAATTGGCTTGATTCTTTTGACTTTGTTTCAGAAAATCTGACATTTGTGAAAATATTTTTAGCATATTTTAAATTTAACAGGAGTGCAGGTATATGATATCAATTCAGAAATCCATGTGCCCCAGTATTAGTGCAGTGTATAAGAGGAGGCATCTAGGAAAGAATAAGGAAAGGAAAGCATCTATGATACTTCCCTCAAATACTCTTTCTGCTTGTAGTTGGTTTTTGCTGGTTTTATTTTCGCTGAATGTTTAAGTCTTTGCTTGAAATGACTCATACTAGCAAGACTTGTTCTACTAAGCAATGTATGACTAACTAAACAGCAAAACAGATTTCATTGTTTAACTTCATTAACATGAAAAGCAAATGGCAAGACATAGCACAAGCTGTTGCTTTTAATAATGGAGAGTACCCTTCCTAAACTGGCTATGGGATGTTCTTAGTAGAACATTATCTGATAGACTCTATAAATTCAGTGTCATTCCATTTTGTCAAGTATGTGTATATGTAGTTGTCTTGGAAGTATGCTTGGGTGCTCTAAGTAATGAATTAATTTATAAATGAGCTAGGACCAATTCCTTGGTGAACCACTCTTTTGGATAGTTTTTTATTTCAATAGGTGCCCCTTTTTTGGGATGCTTACATGCATTCCTCCCCTTTATTTTTTCGAATAAAATAAGAAAAATGCAGGAGTATATATCAAGGTACAATTTAATTTGCATAGTGAGAGTTTTGGAAGCATTGTATTTTATGCAGAAGTTCTTGCCTATCTAACAAGGCAGATCACAAGCCTTTTGGAAGACTTGAAAAAACAGGAGGAATGGAGAAGAAACTCCGATGAGGAAATTCTTGGAAAGCTAAATTCTGTTAACTCTGAAAATGAAAAGATTTACCTTGAAAACAAAAAGTTAAAGGTGAGATCATTATAAATTATTGTTGAATGGCTCTGCATTTTTGATACATCAATGAAGTAACCACATTAATTCCATTTGGCCCTTCTGTCTAGAGATCCCAAACCTGTAGAATAAATTTTGTCATTAATTTTTTACAGTAAATGGAAATGATACATTAAAAAATGATCAGAGTAAATCTATGGCAAAGCTAGGAACAGGGTTGTCTAATCTTCTGATTAACCAGGATGCCATTTATTTTACTGTTGGTAGCTCCACAATTGCCTAACTAGGAAATGTTCTTTAGAAAACTTTCTTTCAAATTAAAGAACTGAGTTTAGCTCAATTATTAGTTTCAAGTTTTAAAGAGTTTACAGGTTTTGTGTTGTATTTTTCCTCCAAAATAAATGTTCTCATGGAGCTGACAAACTGTGGGCTACCATTTTTCTTTGACAAGATAAATAATTGTGTCACTCTTTTTAATAGTAATATCATATCACAGATTGTGTTATTTTAATAACACTCTTTACCATTTTTATATTTTCCGTGTTTTAATCAAGGCTTACCTTGCTACATTGGAAAACAGTACTGTTTCTGTTGAAAATGAGCTGCTAAATCTGCAAGAAAAGGCAAAGCTGCAGGAAAACCTTGCTGAACGGTACAAAAATCAGGTGACTAGAATAACTGAAGTGTTCAAGTATGTTTTTTGTATTTGTAAGCATTTCTAAGGAAATGATAAAGGTTTTGTTTGTAATAAACCAAATTTGTTGTCATGGCGATTGTAATACTGTTGTAATGTCGAGGATGACAGAAGTGAGTGTCATTATACACCACCTGCAAGAATAGTCTCCACACTATTACTAATACATGTAAACTTTACTGAATTTTGTGATGCCCAGTTGAAACTCGTTGAAGCAAATAGACCTCATTACATACTTGCTTAGAAAGTACTTGCTTCCTAAACAGCAAGTTGGCAACCTAGTAAACTATATTTTAAAAGTAAACTTTGAGTCCAATGACGTTAGTGGATACACCCAATGATATTTTATCTCTCCTTGGTCATATTTTGATTTCCACACTCTGCAGAACAGTCAACCAACATTCAAAAGAGTCTTTTTATTTATATAGATAGCTCCACATTGAAACTAAAGGCAAAACATAAATCAGATTGAAAATGGGCTGTTTTATAAATTCCGTTTTTTTATTTGGCTTTATTTATCAAGAAGATGTTTTGAACATTGATTCACAGTTGTATATATTTCTGCTATAGTATAGACACCATTTCATTGACAATATTTACTTCTTTTTAAAATCATCGACTAGCGAAAAGACATGATACAAAATCTAAGCACAATCAGTGTGCCTTGCCTGTGGAATGCATCACCACAATTAAAGTTGTTGCCAGATTTAGGATGGGAGATGCATTTACAGGGAACAGCCAGCCTTAAGCAGTGAGTGGGATGGAATTCCCTAGCTCATACCTGTGGTGACTCCAGGTGGGAACTGCCAGTGATACTTTTTGTTTGTCGAGAGAAAGGTGAGTCATACTGGCTGCTTCTCTAGCACAACTCTAGCTCATTTTCTGTTGCTGAAAATAAAATGCTGGTATCAGAGTGCTTTTACTGGGTTATCTTTCATATTTGCTGTGGTGAGTAGGATAATGAAAATAAATAATTTCATATAATGACAAATATTGAAAATCTATTTACAAGGGTTTGCCTTTATGCTTCATACTATATATGCAAATGTATGTGAAAAATATGTGTTGTCCTAGGTACAAAAATTACAAACAGCAGTCAAAGAATTGAAAATCAGATGTGGAACAGTCTTAAATGACAATGAAGGAATAACAGAAAACGAATGCTTGGAAGTAGATAAGGTAAGTTTTGTGGTAATAAAGCATGTTTCCAACAATTCTGTAAGACATAGATCTTTCCTACATTATTGTGATCCTCTTATTAGAAGTCACAAGGTCCTAGCTCTTTTTCTTTCTTTTTTTCTTGTATGGAATTGTTTTTAAATGTTTTACTAACTCTTACTTGTGAGCTGAGAGTTTTTGGATACCACACAATTGCAAACCCTTGAGAAATGCTTCCTAGACTGAAGACTAAGGAATTGGGCTGTTATTTTAGGATTTGTGAAGTCTTTTATCACTTTTAAATGTGATTTTGTTGATGATTATTTTAAAACTAAATCCCTCAACTCAACAGCTGTGAAAGTTGTATAGGGAAGCAAACCTACTGTAAGACTGCTTTGTTGTAACAAGCAGTTAGGACAGAGAATCCACACAGATGAGTTTTAAGTTTTTGAGCAGATGGATCTGAATACTGGAATATAGTTAGCACATTGTTAAGCACCAGAGTTGTTAGCATCAGAATACAAAATCATTGGGGAAATCACTTTCCTCAGTTTCACAGTTCAGTAAAATACATATTATTTTAAGTCGATAAAGCCGAAACAGGGACACATTTTGCATTGCCTGCGATGTTCTGTTTTAGAGAACAGAATTAGTCCTCACAGAGAAGCATCTTAGGTGTTCATTTTACTCCATGCTAACTTTTTTTTTCCGTGATTGAGTCATAGAATGGAGATAAATATTTTCTAATCCTGTAAATAATATTTGCACAGCATCGTGGGTGGCTTCAGAAGGCATTAGGTGTTGCCCTCTTTTCAAATACTGCAGTAATATGATCAGAACTTTTCCTATAAGCTGCTTAGTGTGTCTGTATGCCACCTCCTAAAAGATATTTCAATAAAAATAGAATCAAAATTTGGGTGTTGCATGATGAACTGCTCACATTTGTATGATTTTTTTAAATTGTTTTTGTGAATGTTACTGAGCTATTTAATGAAATGTAGTCAGAGATGGAAATTTCTCCAATGGTGAACTCATAACTTTGTCAGTATTTTATAAGATAGGAGATAATATGTAACTTGTGTAGAATTTCAGATTTATTACTGACATGGAAAGCCATTAATTATAACAACAATTAATTTATGGTTTTACACTTACATTTTTCTCCTGTGATGCTACTATGCAGGTGAGGGACAAAACGGCGACAGAGTTAAAGGAGTTAGAACATGTTTGTGACTTGCTGAAAGCAGCTGAGGAGAAGCAACAAGAATATCAGGAAAATCTCATGTCCTGGGAAAGGATCCATACACAGAAATGCAAAACCCTTAAGGAGCTGCAGGTTCAGGTGCAGCTGATTTTTTAGAACATGCTGATTTTTAAAGATAAATGAGAAAATTATGTGGAAAAAATCTCTGGAACATTTTTTCCTATTAGTGTGTGAGACACTTGTGCAGTTTCCTTTGTTATTTGCTTCATAAATCAAAAGCTTCTCCTGTAGAAATAGCATAATACAAATAAAAGTATTGCCAACTGTATATACATGAATTCAGTATGTGACAAGACTAATTACTTTTAGATTCTGTATATTTTAAGTTAGTATATTCTTGATCCTGTTGAATACTTATGTCCTGAGGTGTGTTGCAGAATTCTTCCCTGGAAATAAATGTGCAAGTCTAGCTATTGTTTTTATCCTGTAGAATAATTTAATTCCACATTAGTTTTTTTTTAAATGGTTAATTAATAAACCAGACAATATTTTCTCAGATAAATAGTCATAAATTATATTGTTGATGATGTAGGACCATGAAATATTAATGATTACATTGTCTTGCTTGATAAAATATTCTTAAAAGTACACTTTAATAGGATAATTTCTATTTTTAGCAGCATTCTAGCACTACAGTATTGTATTTTCTCTTAAGACTGAATATGAATATTCCTCAGTTGTTTTTTTTCTGTGACACCAGTTTCAATGGCAGGGCTTAGTTTGGGGTTTTTTGTTATTCTCTTTTATTACTTTTTTTTTTAATTTATTTTAGTGTGCTCTTGAGTTAGAAGAGAATACTATACTAGCAGGAATGACAAAGGTGTTTGAACCAGTAAGGTGGGAAAGAGGCTTAATCTTCCTGTATCAGTGAGAAAATTGCAGTGTGTCCCTATAGTCTGTATACACTTTCTAAAAAAATAGCTCTTGATGTTGTTTTAAATTTGTTGCCAAGAAGATCTTCATAGCATCAAATTTGGTTCTTGTTTGTACAAGAACAAAATCAACCAGATTAGCTCAAATTGCTGGATCAAACTGCTTGAGGTAGTCCAGTGAAGGATGAAGGTTTCCCCTTAAATAACAGTGCCAGCAGGCTTGTGATGTGGCTATTTATTGCTAATCTGGTGTTGATGGACTGTAGGAAAAGCAATAATCTCATCACTACTGTTACGAGATTTAAAAGAAAACATGTAAAAGTTTTTAGCAACCTGATTGTCTTTTTTGATATTCACTGCTTTCTGAAATTATTTCCACTGCTACACTGTTCTTTTGTGATAACTATATATATGTTGTATTATTTCCTTGCTTCCTGTGACGGTAGTGTGAGGGAACTTATTTTTGCTGGAATCTAGAGCTTAAGAGTCAAAGTTCAGAAGGAGGTAAACCCAGCCAACTCCTAATACACAAGGCTACATGAGCAGCATATGGGTTTTGTTAGGACTTCACTTTGTTACATAGCAGGTTTTCAGTCTTAAAGTGTTCACACAAAGTTTTCGTCTGCTACTTTTACTGTATTTTATTTGTTTTAAATACAAGATAATGTCTGTATTTTATTTGTTCTAATGTCAAGATAGATAATATTTACTTGAATATAATACAGTATTTACCTGAAACTACATTTAAATTATTTGATTGGATTTTAATAGGTAAGCTTAATTTCCTCTGTAACATCCTGTATATAGGCCTCTTCAACTAGAAAAGAATTGTCATTTTCATGTGAGGAAAACAGTGCAACTTCCATGGGCAATGATTCCTTAGAAGAAGAAAACCATAACATTCAGAAGAAATATGAAGATCTTAAAAGGTAACTTTTAAAAAATCTGACTGCAATTATTTCCTACACTTTTCTGCTATGGTGAATTACAATGCAATTTGTTTTGCATAAAGGCAATTAGAAAAGATGGAATTTCAAAATGAAGAACTTGCTTGTCAGCTCAAAAAAGAGGATGAGACTCTTCGGTGCAGTAAATTGCAGCTTGAAGAGAAAACTGCAGAATACAATGGATTAGCCAGACAACTGGAATATGCTTTAGAAGAAGGGAGAAAAATGGTATTGACAATTTAATACATCTGTTAATTGTGTTTGCAATTTTCTATTTAAAAATAGCTTTACAAACAAATGTTCTTGAGAAGAAAAGATGTAACAAGATTATTTTGCATGTAGGGAACAGTACTAAAAAGTTACTGGGAATTTCTGCATGTTTAAGTGTGAAAGGCAAATTCAACTTCTTTATGGAATTCGGGTGCTATTGAAATTAACAACAAAGTTCAGTGGGCTAACATTTCACTGGCACTTTTTGCTGACAAATCAGGTTGCTTTAACTATGGAATATTAAATCCCACACACATGACAAAAGGTTTCTGGAAAAAAAAATGTTAGTCTTGCCTTTTTCTTATTTATTTTGCCTTTTTCTTATTTATTTTGTAATAGGCAGCCCAAAAGACCTTTGGCATTGAAATCTTTCTCATTTTAGGGGAAGGTTTTGCACACTCATTTAATATTAAGGGGAGATTTGTCATTATAGAAAGGATGCAAACAGTAAATCAAATGGAAGAGGAAATGTAGGAATTCAGATTGCAGTGAATTATCTTATTGGGAAAATATGCATGAAGCTGTAATTACTCTCAGATTAATTATGTTGACATAAACTATATGAATTTTCACAATACTGTCTGAGGATATTGATTTAATTTTGAAAAAATAACACATTTGGCTTAACTTACAAATGAGTTATAAAAGTGTGTCTTTCCCAGTAAAATGACATTTTTTTCCAAACTGAAACTTCTTTCAAATTTAGTCATAACATTTCCCAGGGTTGTTTAATTTTTATGAATAAGAAATAACTAAAGTATTGATGACAGAATAGGAAATAGAGCTATTCATGCTAAGACACAAGAAAATAATTTCGTTTGGGCTTTAAGTGAAAGTAAACATAATTTCTCTCTTATTACTATTATAGATAGATGAAGAACTGGAAAAAATGTCATACAAAGAACAAGCCCTTCAGACAAAAATATTAGTTCTTGAAACTGAAGTGAGAGAAGGTCAGGAAGAGAAAAAACAACTCCTCTGCATATTTCACCATGTGAGTAAATAACACTACTTATGACTTAAGAAATTACTTATCACATCACTGTTTACAGTAAAAGTCCCTTTTACTGAAAACCGCACTACTAATAGTATTGTTACACACTTTCAGGAACAGCAAAATAATTCAACTTAACAAGATGTTTTGACATTTCTAGTAGACTTAACAGATGCCCAGTCTAAGTAAATCACTGGAGTAATATTGAGTTTACATCTCTTATTCAATACAGTTTTCCCAGCA
>VZRU01003259.1:168300-187549 GCA_013398155.1 Pedionomus torquatus | reverse complement strand
CTCTGGGGAGACCTCATAGCAGCCTTCCAGTATCTGAAGGGAGCCTACAGGAGAGCAGGAGAGGAGATTTAGATTGAATATTAGGAAAAACTTTACTGTGAGGGTGGTGAGGCACTGGAACAGGTTGCCCAGAGTTGTGGATGCCCCATCCCTGGAAATATTTAAGGCCAGGCTTGATGGGTCTTTGAGCTACTTGCCCTAGTGGGAGGTGTCCCTGCCCATGGCAGGGGGGTTGGAACTCAATGATCTTCAAGGTCCCTTCACACACTAACCATTCTATGATTCTATGAATTTATAATTTGTTTTTAAATAATATATTTTTTTGACTGAGAACATAACTTAATTCATGCACAGACAATACCTGCTTTCTAAACATATTCATTTTTGTTAGTTATTTATAATGTGTAGAATGTTGATTTTTTTCATTTTTTTGCAAATGGTTGTTCGTCCTAACAAATACTGATATGTGCTAACAATCTGCTTGCGTTCACTTTTTAAAAATAAAATGATCATTTATTAGATATGACAGTAGCAAATATTTCTGTTAAATTTCAGGGGCTTTTGGATTACACATACACATACAACCTATTTGTATCATTTACTTCTGCTTGTGCTGCTTATAAAGTATCAAAACTTTTTTGGAAGGAAGGAAAGATTTCAGATATGAAGAGTTGAATCCAGTCCATGAGTGGTTTTCAAAAGATCATTATGGAAAATTTTACACTTTTCATTGGTAAGTGATATAAAGATGTACAGTAACTTGATTTCAGCACATCCTTTGCTATCCAGGAAATTAGATGATTTTTTAATTTTTATTTTTTTTTTAATTCCTGTATCATTTGCAAGAAACAGGTCAGGAATTATTAAAGTTGCTGACAACTTCTGGTGCTTCTTTACCTCTAAATGTCTACAACAGGAGTAAACATAAGGTATGTCAAAGTAGATTTGATTTGATTTAAGTTCTAAAATTAGAAATTTGTATTTTTTCAGCTCAACCCATAGTTTCCATTCTATTAATCTTCTCTTTCTTTCCTTTTCTTTATATTCCATCACTGGAATATACATTCTTGATCTTTGGAGTCTTAGAAATATCTTAAAAATAAGGAAGCATTTTCTGATGATGGTGAAGTTTTTATGGTTCTCTATTACTGGTTGGTTTTTTTGCATGGTAGAAATAGGGCTGCTAATCACAAAGATCACTTTTTTTTCTCAGTTCCTTTTTTGAGCCAGTGTTACCTGATCATGTTTAAAATATTTCTTTAGCTCATTTAGAGGCAGAAGTTGTTGTGGTTTTGGTTTGTTGGTTTTGTTTGTTTTGTTTTTGTTTTTTTTTAATAAAGAAAATAAAATAACTAAATTATTTTTCTAGTACCTAAGGATCTGGCATTTACTGTAGGTTGCTGCTTGTATTTTTAGTAGCTGTGTAAAATACAGCTGAAGTGATTCTTTCCTTGTTCATTTTAAAACATTGAAAGCCACATAACATGCTGCAGAATTCGTGGATACAGCTATATAGCATTGACTGTATTTTGGAATGCTGATATTTTTCTTTAAAGCAATTCATTTTTACTGTCTACATCACAGAGCAAAGTGACACTCAGTTTTCTAGGAAGAAACATGTTAATTATTGCTTTTCTAGGAGCTTTCATCTCCAGATGATTTTAGAAGCCCTTGTTAATGATGGTGTTACCAGCATCTCACCTCAGCCTTTTTCAAATGATGTAGCACTTCCCAGAAATATGCTGTTGTAGTTTTCAAATACAGACAGACAGATGAAATGTCTTACTGCTACAAATATGTACAGCAGAACTATCAAAACAACAGTTACTGGTCCTTACTGTGCTTGATTATGTGATGATGTTTTCAGTCTGTCAGTGCTCATTCACAGCACCTTTAGCAAGCAGGAGGGGTTATTTTCTGCTGCTCAGAAAGTCCTTGGACAGAGAAGCAGCAGAAATCAGAGGTTCTGTGTAAAAGCTTGAGCGTTCTTTCAACCATGAACTCATTCAGTAGAAAGTCTGAAGAGAGTTTAGCGGGGTATGAACAGGACAGAGAAAAAAATAAATATTAAAACACTACTGTTCTCTATTTCACTGTATTTAGAAGATTTTCTAGTAATAAGTCATTTTTACCCTGGATTTATTAAGGTACATAGTTGAATGTTTGCATTGTACATAGGATCTTTTTATAAGATTTGTAATTTTTCACAAAGGCTGACTTGGGATGATGCAAGGTACACAAGACAGCCTGTGGCTGAACTCATACTAGTGTTCTCTTTGTAAATCGAATCAAAGCCACCTACAATGTTACAATTTCCCTCAACATCTATATTTTGCTTTATTTGCTACCCATATTAAATAATTAACTAGATCTTTTTTAGGAGAATTTTCCAGGAATGTCTTGAGTGTGGTTGCTATGGCCCTGCTTTTAGGTCAGTTTTGTCATTTATAGCTGGGTGCAGAGAGACTCTACCAGCAAGACACACACAATTTAAAAGTATACAGCAGTTATTTGTTGGCTGACACACACAGGAGGTAGGTATCCAGGATTTAACGAGCTATTAGGCTAAGGACTCCTGTGCTCTCCACCCCTCATCAGCCTAGTCCTGTGTGAGGTGCCCTGACTGGCCAGGCAGGCAGGGTCAGGTGGGAAGAGGTGGGATGGTGGGAACAGATCCCCTTGTTGCTGGATTTCCCTCTTCCACCAGCTTTGTCTGCACTATTGGCTTTCAAAATTGCATTTTAAAAAGTCATTTAGAAATCATGCTGCATTTAAATCTGTATGGCCCTCCTTGCCACTGCCATGTGTACTGCTGCATGTGTCTCTTAATGGGACAGCATTTCAGAGTTAGGAAACAAGTGCTTTGAGGTTGGCAGATTGACTTTCTAGTCAGTGCATTTCCATACTCAATCATACTTTCCAAGCTGTTAAACTGTAAGCATGTAGAGTCCTGAAACTGGCAGACCTTGAAGAGTTGACCTGAGCTCTCTACTCCTGCATTTCTTTATCTGTGATAAAATGGGCAGTAATACATTGGTGCCTTGTTTCTTGTTTGGTTTTGAGAAAGGAAGGATTTGAAGTAGAAGATCGTTATCTTATCATATGCTTTAGATTTGTTAATGTATGGGAACACAGAATTTAAAGCAGAAACATAAGTCTTAGGGCTACTTGAGGCCCTACCCCCTTTAATCCTGTCTGCCAAGTGGCTTATTATAGAGGCTTAAGGTTGATTGAAGAACTTTATCTGTTTCCTATCCATGGCACAAAAACTGCTATAACCTTTTTGGGAGGTGGAGTCTTTCCAGTAAGAACAGAGAAACTGAGTAATTTCTCTCTGGCCACCTGCCTCCTTAAGGGATATCTTTATAGAAGACCTGTAGCGATCACTAAGCTCTGTTTGGATGACTCCTCAGTCGAGTGTGATAGGTTACTAGCACAACATTTCTTTTGACTAATCCTTTTATCTATTGAACAGCGAATGAAATCAACACTTGGATTTTTGTGAAAAATTTAAGGAGGGACCATTATCATGCAGCTCAAAATGTCTTCTACCAGAATTGCATGCAGCATCCTGCCTTGGAAAAGAGCCAGATTAGACTTTTTGTGACAAAATCACTGTGTCGGGGATTTTCCTACAAGAAAAGTGACTTGGCTTCCTCCACTGACAAGCTGCTTGGCAGCATAACATCTGCATGCAGCCCTTTCAGCACCGGGAGGCCCAGAGCCGGCCAGCACAAACAGGGATCAAAGGAGGGCCCGATAGGAAAGGGTTGTGTGGGGTGTGAAGTAGACACAGTGATTTCAGACAGATTTATTTTTGCTTTTTCAATGAAAGCTTCCTGTGGATTTCTTTAAGGCTGTCATAGCTCAAGCATATTCCTTTAGGCTGGAGAAGTGAGAGCACTGTCTTGATGTCCGCTGATGGGGACTTCAAGCAGTCAAAAACATGAGTTTATTTCACTCTTATGCATTTGGGTTCAGAATATTCTCTTGTCTACTTACGTCTGAGCAGTAACCCTATAGCAGCTGTCACTCAGTAGTAAAGCTTCCAGACATTTGAAGGTGGAGTGTGCTTTACATTGCCATCCACATCTACCTGCACCCTTCACTCAGGATTCTCGAGGTCCTGCTGTTGGTTTACAACCTTTGGATAAGGCTTTTACAGCTACTAACAGCCCAAAGAAATATCATCCTAGTGATGAATAAATCATTCCCACTCAGACCAATCTTGTGTCTTTAAAACACTGCTTTTATTGAGAACAATGATATAGTTTCCAGGAAGTAAATGACTTACAAACAGGCTGGTTTTGTTTGAGTGTTTGACAGACCAGATCAAATGCCTGATTAATGTATCGTAAGACTTTTATGGCAGATTAATCTACTTCATTTAAAAGCAATAGGAAAAATGATGTTTTTATGAGAGAGTCTCTCCTGCAATCTTGCCTCCCTCTTACAGCAGAATAAACATAGCATTTTGTCAGCTGTAAAACTGTACCTTCCAATTTATTGACAACATAAATATTTCATATGCCACTCTTCTTTTTGGTGGTACTACTAAAAATTGAAACTGGGCCTTCTTGGTTAAGCTTTACGTGCTTTTCATCCAATTCAACTTTTCAAAAAAAATCTTTGATAACATCTAATTTCTAGAGCAGCTGTTACACGTCCAACAACCATCTCCAGATCTCACATCAGTGATTCAGGCAAGCTGAACCCCTGTTCATTATCACTGTGACCACATTCCTATTCTTAGCAGAGATTCTCCCTTGCAGAGCAGCAGCCGACTCTGCTGTGGCAGCAGTCCACTTACTAATTTACAACTCCACCCACTAAATGCCACTGTGAATTATAAACTACCAAAGTAAACCATGTAGTTTTAACAGCCTAAATTTTACCGTCGTGCCTGTTTATAAAAGCCAAAAGATACTTTTTGAAGTGCAAAAATGCTAAGTTGGCATTTCAAGTTATTCTCAGGACACTGACTGTTCCTCCATAGTAAGATCTCCTTGTTGCTCTGCTTGAGAAAAATCAGTACATTAATACGCTGCAAAACCCAAACCCTTTTGTACCAACATTTCCTTCTTTTTCTAGAGGGATAGATCTTAGGAAAACTGAAGAAAGAGCCCAACATTGGAGCTTTCAAGTCCTTGTGAAAATCCTTTGCTAGACTGCAGGCAAACTTTCCTAATTCAGTCCCAGATTTTATGTCCAATTTGTTTCTGAATTTCTTACCATGAAGTAGATTATTAGGTCCTGTGCTTTATGCATCACATAAAACACGGTAATGACATCAATGTTTACATGCCACTGTTTAGGCTTTGGTTGGTTTTTTGGCTTTTGTTTTTTTTTTAAATTGGGTTGCATTGTAGCAGAGATAATATTTGAACTTAGGTGAAATTTGGTGTAGCAAATTTCAGCCACAGTCTGGTAGTCATTTATGTGTATTCAGCTTGAAGCACACAGGAAACCCTTTTGAGACAGACAGTGATTCAGAAGCCAACTTTTTTTCTTACAGATTACTTTGTAGACAAAACCAATGTACTTCCTGTGTTGCCATAGTTCATAATAATTTGCTAATAAATACAATTAAACTATGTAAAACACAAAATCCACCTTATGTTTGCAGTACCCTATCGAAGCTGTGAAGTATTACTGAGTCATAAGGAGTTCTGGTTGGGTTTTTAAAAAAAACTTTTTAAAAAACCTGATAGGGCTGTGTAATTGTTTGAAACCAGCAAGTACCAGAAGCGTGACACACAAGGTTTTAAATAGCTCATTTTTCTTCTACCTTTGGTGCTCATTGTCTGCCCACAAGGTAGACTATAATTTTGCAAAAGGGTAAAATGATGGATAAAGAGAATCGTAATAAAATTTTAGAACCATGATACATTTTAGAACTATGAACTATCAGATCGTTGCTTATGATATGCTTGAAAATCATTAAACTACTTAAACTATTGGGAAAGCTCAGTTAGAGACCTAATTGAGAGTTGTTACAGGTAGACAAAGTGGTCTAGGATTGATAAACTTTCTTTTCTTCAGTAGCTTCTGGCCTCCATCATTTTATGAAACCTGAGAGCTTGAGTATGGTTTTGGAAAGCAAGGATGGTGGCTCTGGAAGAGGTGCAGCAGGATCGAAGATCCTGGAATTAGCAGAAGAGAGCATCTCTGTAGGCGACAGCCTCCTGTTTATAGGAAGAATCAAGAGAGAGGACAGTGCCTTTAAATAATATAAAATTAGGTGCTTGCATTTCTCTGGAATTAAGTGTAAGCTGAATGATCTGGTTTATCTTGTAAGAATTTTAACTCTAAATATATTTTTAAAAATCTGGTTTCTTTCCATCTCAAATAAATTTCTTACTTTTATTAAGTCCTGTTTTACTAAGATAATGGGTTAGGATAAATTTCACATGGATGTTTCTGAAGAGATATAATCCTATAGTGTCTCTGTAGAGAAAAATGAAGTTCAAGTTCTATAAATAGAGAGTTCAAATATTGTTCTGACATTTACTGATGACGTTCCAACCATTAGTAATTGGATGCAGTTATACTCAAGCACCAGCGTATTTTATGAAGCATGTGTGATGCAGAAATAGACGTTTAAATACTTCTTTGGATACTTGTATTTCATGGGAGATTTCTGAAGACAGAAGAATTCAGAGGCGGTAGTGTTGCTGATTCAGTGTGCACATATAATAATGGAGGGGAAATGCGGTTGTCTTCTAAGGACATGTTTCTAGAAGACCCATCACCCCAAGATCAGAAACAGAACCAAGCTCCCCGGAATTAAATAAATCCCAGTAGCAGAAACAAAACCTCCATGCTGTTGTTTTGTGGAAGACATCCTTTGAATCCTGCTAGATACCTCTTGTTGATAACATTCTTGACATGGTTCCACTCCCAAACTTAGCATGCTTAAGCCATACTAACATCTGCTGGGGGTACTGGCAAGAGCAGTATCAACTGCAGTTCCTGCTTTTTATAAAATACTGCTTGCTAAGATTCAGCTCTTTTGCTTTGGTTACCAAGCCTATATCTGGAAACAGGATGTCTATATGGTTTTTATACAATAGGTCTTGTTTCTTTCTAGCAGCCTAATAATTTCTCAGTTTTTGGCATCCTATTTGGCTTTGCATAGTGAATATCAAGAATTTCCTTTCCTTTCTGCCTTCTTGCTATATTTAATGAATTCAAATTCTGTGTTATATTAGGAACCTTGCTCCATCCATCCAGTTCTGCCCCCTTTGGAGCAGTTTTCAGTATCACATAATGAAAAAATAGTGGCTCTTTCTGTGAAGACATCTCTTGTGAGGGTACTTTATTTAAAAAAGAAAGTAAGTTTGCAGACAACACCAAACTAGGTGGGAGTGTTGATCTGCTTGAGGGTAGGAAGGTTCTGTGGAGGGACCTGGACAGGCTGGATTGATGGGCCAAACCCAATTGTATGAAGTTCAATAAGGCCAAGTGCCGGGCCCTGCATTTCGGTCATAATAACCCCAAGCAGCGGTACAGGCTCAGGGAAGAGTGGCTGGAAAGCTGCCCAGCAGAAAAGGAGCTGAGGGTGCTGGTGGACAGCTGGCTTAACACGAGCCAGCAGTGTGCCCAGGCGGCCAAGAGGGCCACCAGCGTCCTGGCCAATATCAGGAACAGTGTGGCCAGCAGGAGCAGGGAAGTGATTGTGCCTCCACACTCAGCACTGGTGAGCCCTCACCTCAAGTTCTGTGTTCAGTTCTGGGCCTCTCACTACAAGGAGGACATTGAAGTGCTACAGTGTGTCCAGAGGAGAGCCACCAAGCTGGTGAGAGGTCTGGAGAACAAGTCATATGAGGCATGTTTAGTTTGGAGAAGGGGAGACCTCATAGCCCTCTGCAGCTATGAAAGGAGGTTTTAGAGAGGTGGGTGGTGGCCTCTTCTCCCAAGTGAATAATGGCAGGACCAGAGGAAATGGTCTGAGGAGATGGCAGGGTTGTTTTAAGTTAGATATTTGGAAGAATTACTTTACTGAAAGAGTGGTCAGGCACTGGGACAGCCTGCCCAGGGAGTCACCATCACTGGAGGTATTTAAGAAGCATGTAGATGTGGCGTTTCAGGGCATGCTGTAGGGGCTGAGATTGTAGGGGGGGGTTGTGTCTGTGGTTGGATTTGGTGATCTCAGAGGTCCTTTCCAACCCTGATGGTTCTGTGATTCTGTGAAAGTGTGAAAACTTCAAGTGCCCAAGCACCCAGTTTTTCACAAGCCCTCTAAGCATCCTTTCTCATCGTGCCTTTTAGCAAACTCACAGTACTTGATGTAACCACTCTCCACAGTCTCTAAGGGACACACTGATGGTTTGATGGTTCTTTCTTTGAGCAATATTGAAACTCTTGAACTGACTTCCTCCCTTCAAATTTTTTTCCAGGCAGGAACAAACACATTTTAAAATAATTGTCTGAACATTATTTTGGAAGTCAGATCAGAGTTACATTAGAAATATCTTTGCACACATTATAGTCTAACGTCTGAGTTTTCTGTTCACTCAGCTGCAACAGTCCAAGTGAAGACGTAATTTAGCCCCAAGACTTGCTGCTCATTTCCATTTTGTTTTTGTTTTATATCTTGCTATTTACATTAGCTGTAGAAGTTTTAGAAACTCCAGATGATGTACTTCCCAGGGATTATACAGCTCGACAGTGAGGACTTTGTTTTGAATAGCCATTTCATTTTTCTCACAAATGGCATTTTTCAGTGACAGCTGTAATTTGGTTAATCAAGTACTGGAAACAGGACAACCATGTCAGAAAGACCTCAGTGTGAACTCAGTAATTTTTCTCTGGTGCTAATTTTCTCTGTTTGACTCCAGCACAAGTAGCCCAGATCTTACAGGAAGACTGTAATAGCAACTGCCCTTCTCAACATATTCTCTACGATTCTCCTTACTTAATCAGGACCATCCTAAATTTGCTGGGTTTTCCTTTTTTGGCTGCAGCTGATGTTTTAAAATCTTACAGTTATTAGTCTTACAGTATCATTTACTTAAATAGGGGAAAAGTGTATTTTACTGTAACTATTACCTCCTGGATAAATATTGGTTTATAGTAGTGAACCTCATATTTCATTTTGCATGTCAGACTTCACTACCCAAAGTATGGAGAGATGCATCTATGAACTATACACATGGATGAATTATGTAAGGCTATGTCCAAGGTTGCCAGATTTGATTCCAGATTTTAGTGATTTAACATCTACTTTGGTCTGGGATGACATAAATCGAATGCTTCAAAAAGGGCATCATAACGACAAATCAGATAAACTCGCAAAGTTGTGTGAAAGAGCACGTGAATTACAGAAATCCTTCCAAGGTGAATGTCCAAACAGTTTGTTTTGGATGGATGGCTACATGTGGGATGGTTAGTTTTAGATACAATGCCTGACTGTGCTGTCAAGTTGCTCTGAGAATGAGATTATTTCTTTTATGATAGATGAGGCCTCTAGTGGGGCATGTGAGATGTGATCAGACTTCCTGAATTATCTTACCATTGCATGTATTTGATTAGCCATTCAGAAGCTTAAGTTCTTGAATCTAAAAGTCTGGAATTAATTATCCTTGCTTAACGTTTATCACACTGGAACAGATTAATCATCCTTTGAACTAGATTGTTTCCATACTGATACATTACTCACAATCAACTTAGACTTATCAAAATTTTATTAACTAAAAATCCATAGGCCATTAATAAAGGCTTTCTGGGACAGTACTAGCCTCAGACATTTGCTTCAAAGCACTAAACTGTTCTTAGTAAACTGCTCTGTCAATTCTGCTTCTGCAA
This sequence comes from Pedionomus torquatus, assembly GCA_013398155.1. Taxonomy (NCBI): domain Eukaryota; kingdom Metazoa; phylum Chordata; class Aves; order Charadriiformes; family Pedionomidae; genus Pedionomus; species Pedionomus torquatus. The sequence goes on along the minus strand of VZRU01003259.1, from coordinate 177,742 downwards.
TGGCTTTTGCTGGTGTCCTGTTTGCTCATGGAAGGTGCTCCTGACCACTGCTAGCAGAGAGCGTGTTTCCAGCACTCGGAGTTGAAGGCATGTGTGGTGGCAATTCACAGTCCCACACTTGTATGAGAAATGTGTGGACATGGAACATATTCAGGTGTGCACATGAAGAGAAAAAAAAAGAAAACCAAAAGGGTTTTTTGAGCAAAGTGAGAGTGTGAATATTTGTGATTGTGGTTATTGTGCCCTCATTTTAAAACATGCTCCTTTCGTCTGGCATACTTGCTGTTCCCAGCTAAATGAAATAGTACTCATACAGAAATACCTTAGAATGCTTGGTTTCATTCCTCTACTTCCTCTCCCTTCCTTCTTTAAAAATAATGTTTCTGCACAAGTGCATGGGTAACTCACAAATTTGTGAACTTCAGTATTTTTTGGAAGTTGTATGCAACCTCTGCATGTCCTCAGACATGATGTTGTTCTTAGTTGAGGAGAAACAAAGACAAAAAGTCAGTTTTAATTCATACAGTGTGTTATATTTAATGAAGTAACTCCTACGCTCAGTCTAATCCATTTTTTGATATTCCAATAGTACCCAGTAGAGTGAATGGCGAGGGTTTTATTAAAATTTTGTAGGAATTTTACCAGTGACATCAACATGGCCAAGAATTTGTCATATACTTTTCTATTTACTGTATGTGAAGTAAACGTCTGTAGCTGGCTTATGAAGCTGGGATTTTTCTTTCATTCAGAACTATAGAGAAGGGTGGACTCATTCAACCTGGCCAGAAACAAGCGCAGCACCTTTGTAGTCAGTGATCCCGTTCCAGATCCTTAGCTTGCCCACTTGAAAATATCTGTATTAAGTGCTCACAGAGCCCAGAGGACAAAAATAACTTCCACACGTTAAGCCACTTAAATGCGTCAAATGTGAGAAATTATTTTACCCAACATAATTCAACATTTGAATTTGGCTGTATCAGTGAGATATTGCGCCACAAATCATGTTTCTTAAATATGTCCCTAATGATGTAAAATTCACAAAGTAAGGCACCTGGTAGCCATCTGACAGTGTCAAGGCATTGATATTAATTTTAGAGCTCTTACTGTTCCACTGTGTAAAACTTAGTGTTACCATCTTCATATTTAATGTGCATATGTGCTGGCAAATACAAACTATATATTTGGACTGCACACCTGTCTGCGGGTGACTATTGACTACAGCCACATTTTTGAAATTAGGAACAGCAGACAGCATTCATAAGAACGCCTCTCAGAAGAACATCTTGCTGACAGCTGTTTTATTCACTAGGTACTAAAACATTAAAAGAAGCTATATTTAGATTGCTTAAAATAAATAATCAGGGGGGTTGTAGTTCTTAACATAACCTTAAACTCTGTGAAACCAAATGATATATTGGGGTTGACTCTCTGGAACATCTGCTCAAGAGACTGCTGAATACCCGTTCAACTATATTGACCTCATTAGCTGAAACCCTTCCTCTTAATGAGCAAATTGATCTTATAGAAGAAAGGAGTTAATGACTGAAATTGGTAAAATTAGATGAAAATTATACTTACACATCACACAGGAAAACTATGTATGGCACCCATAAAATGCCAGATTTTGTTATTCTGTTTTATTCTTCCTAAATACTCACAAATATCCGACTTTGCTCTTTTGCCTCCATTTGCCTTGAGATGGTCTCTGCTTCCTACATTGGACAAAGACACCCTTGCTGTGTTTGCAAGTGAACAGACACCCTGACACTTGCTGTGCTTGCAAGTGAACAGGTCCTAATTTTAACAATATTGCATCTAGTGCATTTTTCAGTGTTAGCAGCTCAGCACATGCCATGTCCTTTGTTTTTCCCATCAGAGCAGCACAGCAGACTGAAATAAATGGAAAAAAATGGGACTATAGTATTGCAAAATGAAGACAACTCTGCAAAGAACCAAGTGCTCACTTGTCACATTACTGAAGTAGGTCCAATAAGAGTGCTGGTGAGAGGCAAGAAAATCCATTTCCTTGGTGAACTCTCTTTCACCCTTGGGAAACTGTCCTGTCCCACCAAAGACATCCTCGGAGCCCTGGGCACAGACGCCATGGTAAGCAAAACCAAACAACTCTTTTACTCCTGAGGATCAAGAAGATGAACGACCTGAGCAACCCTCTTACTTGGCATGGAATATTCTGTCTCTTGCATCATTGATGGTGGCTGGCAAGAACTTTTCTCCAGGGAAGGACAGTCTGCTTGACTCTGAAAGGCTTATTTGCATCCCTCACAATTTCAAGAGGACCTTGGGGAGCTTGTGAACTGGACAAAACTGAGCAAAGTGGATGTTTCTCTCTGTTTTTTTAGTGAGGAGGAGTTCATTGCAGTCAATAAGGCCAGGAATCAGTCCGCAAGAATAAGTATGAAGCACCTGGCTGAACCTAGAACCTTGGTTTTTTCCTTTCCATCCCCAAACAACCCCAAATTTTGAAGAATTTTTTATGTTCTCCAAACTCAGGCATATGTCAGGAGCAGAGTTGGCATGTAAGTGTGCACACACAGGATATAGTTTATACCTTGACAATGTTGGTAAACTTTCTTTTTAAAAAACAATTTGTCATTCAATACAACCTTGTGAATGGTCTCTATGATCTTTTCAGCTGTGTGCTAGTGTCAATAGCTCTCTAAAATATATGTCTAGTCATCCAAAACCAGAAATACAGCAGACTAGGAATAAAACAAAATCCCTGTGGCTGCTTTTTGTTACTCCTATAGCTAAATGCCTTATTTGTGGTAGATTTGACCGGGCTGCCCAGGGAAGCAGTGGAAGCATCATCCCTGGAGGTATTTAAAAGATGGGTAGACATGGTGCTTAGTGATATTGTTTGTGATGGATTTTGTTCATGTTACGTTGATGGTTGGACTCGATGATCGGAAAGGTGCCTTCCAACCTAGACACTTCTATGACTGATTCTGTGATTTTCTCTTTAAAGCTACTATCATTTTCTAGACAGCTCTACAGTCTACCTCTCCCACAGTTGTTGCTCTTTACAGAAATATTCACAGGGACAGAATCATTTTAGAGGTGTTAATAGCATGTATTTATAGCAGGAATAATGGAAACCATAGAGGTACGACAGCAAAATACTTATAAAGGGAAGTTGTTTCACTTCAGTTTCAGGAAAGCATTTATTATGTCTTTGGTCTGCATACTTCTCATTTTTTCTGCACAATATAAGGGTTGATATTATTATGATACCTTGGTGGCTTACGCAGGAGTAGTCTTGTTTTAGTATTAGTGCTGCAACTAGGGAAGGAAATGAAGTGAAGCACAGTATTATTTCTGTCTTTTTTTTCTGCATGAACACTCAAATCGGGTTGATTCTGTCCAAATTTCTAAAATATAGTTTCCTTCCTATGGGTATCAGGATTCAACTCTCTAAGCTGCTGTAACCAATTAAATTAATTATAGCCCAATATTATTAATAATTTGTGATAATAGCAGTACCAAAACCAGCCATAACAACTCAGCTATGAAAAGTTTGGCAGCTGTAACATCCATGGAAAAATCTCAGGGCAAATGGAAGAAAGCTTGATTATGCTCCATTCTGCATTAAACTATATATCAATACCCTTTCTACGTAAGTTAAAGCTGATTGAGGATGGATGTAATTTATGTCATATTCAACTATACCAGATGTTAATTTAAAAAAACTGATTAATATTCTGTAGACTTCCTTTAACCATCATATGCAATTATATGTATTTTCATATATATATATATTCAGAGGCCATTCCTGTTTCCCAACATAAAACAAATAATGCATTGATGTGAAAAAAATCTGCCCAAGAAATACAGAGAATACAATTATAATTAAGCAGTTCTCAAAGAAGGTGTAGGCTTTCCATTTATGATTAGTATTCAAATAAAGTGATCACATATATGCCATATTTTTGAAAACTTTTATATGTTCTCTGCTACAAAACTTGCAGGTATTTTCAGCAGCACCCAGCTTTTGACACCAAATTTGTTGGAAATAGAATACAGTCTTGACCAGTTCCTTACTATTCACTCATTCCTGGCAGATCTCAGAGGCTGAGCAGCATGACAGCCGGACTTCAGCCAGGGAGAGTTTCTGCATTCAGAGTGAGAGGCTCCCTTACATCTGATTTTGTACCCGTGCCTTGGTTTGCTCATGATCTCCAGCTCCTCTCTGCAGGCAGCTTTTGCAGAGGTGTTTGACTGGAAATACAGGCCAGGATGGGCTTTTGCTGCTGTACCCAGTCAGTGCAGAGGCACATCCTTGGTCCTTTGGCAATCAGCTGGGGAGAGATGCATTTCAGATGAAAGTTGCACCTTTTTAAATGCCCTCAATGTCTTTTTTCTTTTTTTGTTTCTAGCATGCCGTAGTATAATGCTGATTCTTATTCCCACAGGTAGAATGATGCTCCTAGGGAAGCCTAAACATTTTTGTGACTATGTACAACTACCATACTTGCTCATTTTATTCAGGGATGCAGTCTTGCAGGAATTATCATAACCAATAACCATATCTGATTGAATTATGGATATTTAATCCAGTGCTGACAACCAATTTCTGTCTAATGTTAGCTTTGAACTTCTGTCAGTCTATAAAACATAATGAAGCATTGGTGATCTCATTCTGGTGGAGAAAAACTCCAGATCAAAATAAAGTCTTTTACGTATCCTTTATTTTATTATTCACAGTTTTAATTCTATAGGCTGTGGTCTGCCGGATGAAGATTCTTAATTAACAGTTAGTGAGCTGTATTGATTTCAGTGAAATCATTAAAGAACTTATTTCAAAGATGCCAGATGGATTATGTTTACAGCTAAATTAACACCACTGATCTATTTTTAAGTGAGAATCCTTGAAAAATATATGTATGTTTGCAAGAGAGAGTTAAGCATGGGCTAATATAAAATGAAAAGGAATGACAGAAAAGTGTACCACTGCACTGCATTTTAAGCTGAGCATCACTGACTCCATATTACTGGAGTAAAGGAGCTCTCTCCTGCCTACCAATTCTTCTATGTGATACTTAAAATAAAAGTATATTCCACTGACCTGTATAATAAAAACTCATTGTTTAATAAATAGTTATTTACCTCTTTGGGTGCAGATGGCACTGGCACAACCTGAGCTCCCATCTGCAGCACTGGAAAGGCAGCAGAGACCCTGTGGACCACTTGCGTGGGATTTTCAGCAGCAGATGATGATGCCAGTGTGCACAGTGCTGGCTGAGATGATGCCCAGGGGTGAAGCAGGGGAGGGTGAGGGGCAGGGCTGTGTCCCAGGAGCCAGTGCAGGGAGAGGCAAGGGGAAGGCAGAGCCCCAGAGTGAAGCACTGAGGAGAAACCAGTGCTCCCAGTGGGCCCAGCACTGGAGTGAGGACAGACCTGCGCCATTCCAGTATAACCACATTTACACTGAGGTGGGACTTTTCCCTTTTTCTAGTCCACTGCTGTCCTTTTAGAAAAGCTAAAATATGAGATAAATAAACATAAATTTCACACCTGGAGGTAGTTTCCACTGTACATATTTTCTGAGATAAACTTTTTGTGGTTTTTATCTTTTGTTTTGCATTTTTGTGTTGACTTAAACCCACCAATGCATCTTTCATTTTTGATTAGCTGGCAAACATTGCTCTCAAGAACACCAGGAGGAAAAATATTATTTATTTTACAATAAGGCAAAACCCTGCACTGCCTGGAGAAGTGAAAGTTCTGGACAATGTCAGTTCAAACTGTCTCCCATTTCCTTCTGAGCAAGAACAATACAGAGGAAGGAGGCTCTGCATGAAGGCATGATGTATGAAGAACAACAGTAAGTCCAGCAGAAGCGTAAGCAGAAAATCAAACCGAAACTGTAAGTCTGGCCATTACAAGTGCCACTTCTTTGCTCCACTGGATGAAAGATCATTGTTTGCTGTCTTCCAGTGGGAAGACAGTAGAAGCTGTGTAAAAACACTTGCCATCAAGTATTCAATTGACACTCACTGTGGAGGCAGTCTGAAGAACCACTTTATAAAAATATCAGAAAATTTCTGTGTTTATTTGTTCTGAATTCTATGTCTAATTTACCCACCGTTGGCTTTTCAAAGCTAATTTCTGGCCCTGTTACTCCCCTCCCTGTTACCAAAGCATTAGTTTCCTTCTTACTCACATACAATTAAAAAAAAAAAATCCTATTAGATTATTATTAAAAACCCAACTGGTGTGAAAACTAGGAGTCGTTCTCTTCCCGCAGTTCTTTCTGCTGTGTGGATAGTGCTCGACAAAACATTAATAGAAAGGGCCAGTGGAAACACACCTCTGGCTGTTAAAGAAGAAGCTGCCGCTGCTGCTGCTGCTGCTGCTGCTGCTTCTCAGACACAAGACAGATTTTGATGTATTTGCAGTATCCCAGGAGGGAAATCTCATTCAGAAATGCAAGAAAAGTAGTATCTTGGTCACTCTGACATTGCAGCCTCTTCACATCTTTTCTTCCCTGTGCCTCTGTAGATTACTCTCTGATTTTCCACACTGTGCCAAAATATTGACATTCAGTCCCTTGGAGGAGGACAAGAGAAATGTAAAGCCCTCTCTGTGGTGGCTGTCAGTTTCAGCCCTTCACTTCTGACTATTTATGACAATTTATGCTCCCTAATTTACTACTGCTGCTGCAATCTCGATATGATTAATAGCAGAACGCATGCTGCTTTTTACTAAAAGAGGGGCTCCAGTGTCCCAGCTGTTTCCAGCTATCAGCTATCAGCTGGAAACAGCCCCCAAAGGATGTTTTCTCCCGAGTTGAATCTAGAAGGTCATCAGAAAACCAAGTTAATGTTCATTATTCCATGTTTGCTCTGTTGTGTTAGTTTAGGTTTCAGGAAATTGGGCTCATTAGCTTTAACTTTTCTCTACTGCCAAATGACAAATGCAAGGGACATTATAGGAATTGCCACAGGAGGAAGATCCCAGCTGTAATGAAGGGGTATATTGTGGGGAAGGCACGGCACTAGAAAGTTCCTCATGTTCCACATCGAATAGAAAAAGGTTTGTGGGGACAACTGTAACTAAGAGAACATATGGCACAAATTATACCATAAGCACTAAACAAATCTTAAACTGTAAACATCCTCTTGGGTTAGATCTTCTTAGCAACCTTCTGCTGTCTCTGCCGTAAGTTGATGGCTCCAGTAAATGTTGTTTTAGTAAGAGAGTTTATTTTGTTTAGAAGATTTATGTAAGAAAAGGGACTTGGTTGTTATAAGAGGCTTCTCAGCAGTGGCACTACTTACACATCCCACGTGTAGGGGGAATGGCCAGCCCAACCTCTGTCCTGAGACGCTTCAAGGAAATGGGTGGTTGTGTGACAGCAGAAGGTGCCTCAGCTCCAGCTCTGCTGGAAATAGTCAGCAGGAGCTTTTCTTCAAGATGGAGCTGCAGCTGTGAGTCAAATCTAACTTTCTATGGACATGGATTATGTCCTCCTGTACAGAGGAACCCTTCCCAAATCTTTTAATCTGTTGCCAATTAACTGCAGATCTTATTCCTAACATATGTGGAGTTCCCAGCTGGACTCAGTCAAATAAAGGTGCTCTGATCGTGTTTCCGAGTACTTTTGGGTAACAAAGTGTGCCCCATGGTAAGCAGGATCATTACCTGAACTGTCTATATATCTAAATGCATTCAATTTTCAGCAACATCAGCATTAAAACCTACTAAACTCAGTGAAAATTTTTCTGTAGAATCTTTGCAGATGATTTAGTATTAGTAACACCTCTCTAATAAACAGCACAAACCAGCTTCTGTAGATGTTCTTACTGAGTGGAATGATTTAATTTTATGTTTAGAGCACTTTTTTCTTTATTAACTTTATTTGTTGTGAATAAAAATCTCATGCATGATGCAATACCTCTGAAAATAAAAGACACATGTTCCCTTGACATAAAACTTCACAGCAGAAGGAATCCCTTAAGAGTTTTCTAGTCTGTAAAGATAAACAGAGAAAAACATTTTATTTCTTAGGTGGAAAAAATAGTTTTAAAAAAATGTAAAAAAAACCAACCAACCAAACAAAAAATTTCAGATATTTAAAAACTCCAAACAGACACGAATAACTGAAAACGGGCTGAGTCCTCTGTTATAGAGTACAAAGTTAATTTCACTAGACAGACAGTAACTGACTAAAAAGAAATTTAAGACTATGAGAACACAAGTGAAAATATCACATACTTGATACTATTCATTCATTATTACTGTCAGCAGAATGACCTAAAAAATTGCCACAAACATCTTGCCAAGGCAAGACTGTGATCTCTTCTTCACTCTTGTTAAAATTTCATATTGCTTCTACCTCCTCTATTTGACTTTTTAAATTTAAATTTAAATTTACTTGTCTGTAGTTTTAGGAGACTGAATCCCAAAGGGCGCAGCTTGCAGTGAGTTACATCTTTGGGGTATCACACTTATGGCAGATGCTTTCAGGTCCTTGATGGTGAAATGTGAAGAGGAAAGTCCACCCTCGACCAGGTCTAGACACAGAGATGCTTCCCCAGGGCCCCATGAGCAGAGGCCACTGTGCTGGTACCAGCCACTGCCAGAGCATCCTCAGAAGCAGCTGGAAAAGTAAAGGCAGGCTCTGATGTAGCCTTTTGCAGGCTGACAGGAGTTCATCCCCTCTTGTGCACATCTGGTGTGTATTTACATGCTCTACAACGTGGAAAAGTAAAGGCTAAACATATGGACTTAACCCATTTCACCTAAAGAGGTGAAAAGTGGGTGTTTAGATATTATCAGGTTTGTAGCTGGCAGTCATATACACACTGTGTAAATCTCCCGGCACGGGAGGCACCTGGAGTGTTGGAAAGGCATCCTCTGCGAGCAGGCAGCAGAGCCCAGAGACGCCTGTGTGTGCTCAGCACCACCAGGCCCCGAGGGTGGATGGTGTGTGAGGACGACAACTCGCATAGATACACAATGTGTCTGCAGAGAAGGTAGTAACATCCCAGAGTGAAATATTCTCATGTTTTTCCAATGCACAGGTGCAAAAAGATACAGAATAAATAGCTCGGGCACAGCTTCTTTGTACAGCATATGTTTATCCCTGGAAGTGTTTAAGACCAGCCTGGATAGGGCTTCGAGCAACCTTCTCTGGTGGGAGGTGTCCCTGCCCACGGGAGGGGGGGTTGGAACTCGATAATATTTAAGGTCCCTTCCAACTCTAACCATTCTATGATTCTATGTTTTATGTTTTAGTGTGTGCTGCCCAGTGGTCTGTCGGTAGAGGAATCTTTTCCATAGTTCTAAGTAATGTCACCTCTAGTGAGACAAACCTGGGTTATCAACTCGTTCTCCAATTTTGGCCTCCAATTTTTTAGCTAAGCAAATCCAGGACTGGAGGACATGTAGCAGGATGAGGTTTTTTGTTTGTTTTGGTTTT
>VZRU01003259.1:85193-146373 GCA_013398155.1 Pedionomus torquatus | reverse complement strand
GGCGCACGGCAGCGCCGACCCGCCGCGGAACCGGGGACGCGGCCGCGGGGCGGGCAGGGGATGGGGACTGGGGATGGCGACGCGGGTGGGCTGCCCCCCACCCCTGTTACCCGAACATCAGCAGTAACGCCGCGAGGTCCCGGGTGCCCCAGGAGGACCGACGGGGGCTGCGGGGTGCCGGCTCCCCGGACGAAGCCTGGCTGTGCCGGTAGCCCTGCGTCTCTCGCCTCCACATGCCCCTGGCCTTGGCAGGCGCTCTCCCTTCTCTGTCCTTTTCCTCTTTGCTTCTTCGAGGTTCCTGGTCCCCATCAGCAGCCTCGGCTCATCCTGCCCTGCCTTAGCTCGGAGCCTTGCCCGGGGAAGGTTACGGGGGTGTGTGGTCCTCCCTGGGGAGTGGGGACATCCTGACCCGAGAGCCCCCCACTCCCTGAGAGTGTGACGGAGATCCTGGAGGAGAGCGTGCCTGTGCACCCACGGGCAACCTGGCTACTTGCCCTCCCTGTTGGCGCTTAGCTATTTAAGCAAAGCGAACAAAACCCATAGAATTTGTGTTTAAGAGCTGAAGCCGCTCTCTTAATAACAGACATGACCAGATGAGGTGCCCCATATTTACATGCTTCTGCAATAGGTTTAGGTATTTCTAATGCATGGTCATCTACCGTGCAAAGGCTGAGCTCCATTCTCTTCTGTAGTTTGCCTAAAAGCAGCCTTGGCAAGGTAATTATGAACTTCTGGTAGCTGTAATGATATCATAGAGATGACCAACATGTATCTCTCCTTGTAAAGTACTTATTTTATTCTGGCTATGGCTTAAATGAAGCTTACTGGGGGCTCCGAGCAGGACAGAGCAGGATTTGTTTTGTGTTGTAGTGAGGATTACGCTGCTCGAGTGTGCCTGGTGTATAATCTGGGCGCTTGAACGCTTCTGAGCCTTTAGGTGCCTTCCTCAAGGTGGCCCTCCACAGAGATCTGTGTCTGTGAGACTTCAGGAATTGTCTGAGTGCAATTTTAAAAAGGGCTTTATTTGGTATTTGTTAAGGAGATATTGCTGATAGAGAAACATAAATTGGATTACAGTAAAAGTACTACAGTAGCAGAGGGTAGTAAACTTACCCAAATTTAAAATCTGAGAGGGCTTCAGCAGATATATATCTATATGCTTCCTTATGGGCAGAATTCATCTTGTTTACCTGATTTACTTGACTAGAGAGAAAGCAACTTGGTTGCTCGCCTGTGTTAAGAAGTCAGAAGTCTTCACAAAAGGCTCAGATTCCCTTAGCATATATGAAACCGGTCAATCCCTGGCAACCTTGACAACCTTTTTTGTGGAAATGCTGTTAGGTTAGACCTACTACCTGCATAGAAGGGTGTCTCTGCAGACTAAATAAATAAGCCTACAGCTCTGTGACTCCTAAACGTTCCACCAAATTTATTGATGGAGTATTTAATTTTAGAACATGACTAGCCTTCTGTTTTGCTTGTAGCTTCTAAGTGTAAGAGTTTTAGAATGTTTGAGAAGTGATCTAAAAGATGCATGAAGACAAACTTTGAAAGAAATCAGTATTTCACAGGAGAGGGATTTCCACTGCGTACTTGTGCCTTAATACAGGGAGAAGCACTTGGTGTACTCTGCCCAGACAAGAGAGCTAGTGTAAAAATCAGGGTCGTGCTCATAAAATGGTTCTGAAATTACACCTTTAAAATTTTTTTTTTCTCCTTTTAGAAATACTAGACAGTTGACTGTTCTCCTGGACGTGGTAGTTTATCATCTTAAACCAAATATGGTCCAGAAATTAACCCGATCACCAGGCAGGGAGTTTCCTTTCTCTGAAGCACAGCACTGTTTTAGGACTCCTCTTAAGCTACTGCTTTGCAGGAAGAAAGAGCGCATCGCTTTTCTCTTCTGATCCTCTGCCTCTCACTTTATTCCCCTTTCCCCATCTTTCAAACTGTGAACCTGCAACAAAGGCTTCAGGAATTTCTCGTCTCTGGTTAGGTGCACAGTGGCATCTGTGCCCAAAGGGAATGCAACTGTCACCTGGGAGAGGATACGGAGGTTGTTGTGACCCTTCAAACCACGTTGATCATAGGTTTCTTAAAACTTGGAAACAGCAGTGGCACTTCTGGCTAATCTCATCATAGCAGCAAAGGAAGATATCTTTCTTTTCAGGTCTTAAAAGATAAAGTTTTTCAGCACTTGTGGCCTCTGAGAAGCCCAGGGCATCTCTGTCCAGAAGGTGCTATCACCTTTCCCAAAGCCCTTCTCAAGCTTGATGGATACAAACTGAGTCATTCTCCTCAGCCGACATGAAATGATGTAACGCATTGAGGGGCAGGTGCTGGTATTTAAACTGTCATCACTGGCGAGAAGAGGGTTGAATTCAGCCCTTGAGCTCAGTGTGTCCTCCACCTGTGTTAGTAACACTGGGAACAGGTTTCCTGCCTTGTCTAGCGGCCAGCTAGTGATATTTCTTCCTTCAAAACTGAGGTTTAGGCAACCAGCTTGGAATGAACAGGGTACTGTTACCATGCACCACTGTGCACCCATCACCACGGAGCACTGAGCTCCAAATACTGCTGAGTGGTGTTCAGAGGGTGGAATTTTGCATTGTTGCTTGCCATGACTTGCTTTGAGGCTTTTGCATTTCCTCATCCATCTGTCATCCTTAATGGGAAAAAATAAACGCCGAGAGTTGCTGTCCAGTCATAGGAAGAGGCAAACAGCCACAAGATGTCAAAGATTATCAGAAAGATAAGCTCTATTGTAAGTGGTAGAATATTTAATAGTGCCCTCCTCCAGACAATTAGATGGTTGCTCTCAGCTTGTGTTTGCATGTAACACAGGAGAAAGGATGAAAAGGTAGGAGGAGGGGAGGAAGCTCAAGAGATACCTAGACTCTAGGGCAGGATGTAGCCAAGGGGTATTGGAACAGCTTCATGTGTGACACTAAAGGAGGAAATATAGCCAGCATTCAAATCAACTGGAGTCTCCTGGCCATATGCTCTTGTGTTTTTCCATTGTTGTGTCTCAGCAGGGCAAGTCTTCTCAGGAGCCGTGGGTTCAGCTAAGGCAGGCAGTCTGGGGTTTCTGCGTGCTGCTTGCTTTGCTCCTTGCTGCTATGGCAGATGATGATTCAAGCCACATAGGTGTTGCACAGCAGGGGGCCTGGTGCCTCAGTGGCAGCACTTGTGTGAGAATGGAGACTGAGAACTGGCTGCTCTGCAGCTTTTAATGCAAAGAGTAATTAACTTGACCGAGAGGGGAGGGTTTGCATGAACAGATTCTCTCAGAAGAAGAGAATTTGTTTTTTTTCTTCTTCGGCTATGAAGGGCTCCCTTGAACAATTTCATTTTAGGTTGCACATTGTCTCATTTACCAACAGTTTTACTTCCGAAAAAAGGTCGAAGGAAGACTAACTTTTTCCCACGCATTAAGGGGACCTCCAGCCCTGTGGATGTCTCTGGTCCCTGTTTTTCCTCTTAGCTGATCACTCATCTGTTCTTGACATTAGCTGGAGCACTGTGTATGCCAGACATTTGTCTTTACCTTGCACTGTTTCTGTATATCCAGTTACATCCATGTAATTTACAGCCCTGGGAGCATTTTGGAATTTCTTGCCTTCCTACAACATTTGGTGGGAGGTGATGGAGGCAGATACCTGACACAGCTTGTCCCTGGCTGACACTGTGGAGGAGGCTTTTGTAATGTTAAAGAGGAGTCATCTTTGCACTTTGGGCTCTGGAATTCTTTGAGTGTCCTGACTTTGGAGTTGACTAAAATGTCTAATATTGTTTTAATTGTGAATCCATTTTGCACCCTTGAAAGTCAAATAAATAAATAAAGTCCTGAGTTTTAGTGGGTAAAGTCCTGAGTTTAGTTTTTAGATACATTGCAACACATGGACACTTCCTAACACAGCTTAATCCCCTGTTGCTGAGCTTTTCATTAGATCAAAAGACGATGCATTATGTGACACAGAAACTATTTACTTGTGAAATAACACCAGAACTTGAATTCTGGAATCTGGTCTCCAGAGCTGAAAAAGAGAAGCGAGTGTCCCATAGTTGGTCTGCTGTTTAGACAGCAGTCAATATTAGGTCCGTAGGAGCCCCAGAACTGCTTCAGTAGGTATTTCATGGCTGTAGCAGGAGTAAGCCTGAAGATATGAATAGCTGGGGATCGCAGTGCTTAATTGGAAAACATGCCCTTACAAGCATGTAAGGATTTATAAGATGTAGCTTTCCACCCCACTCCCCTTGTGTGATCAGAACCAGAGCAACAATGTGTATTTTTGAATATCTTATATGTCCTGTGCATTTTCTTCTAAGAAACATGATGTATCTGCAGCTTTACAGTGGCAATACCAACGATACAAGATTGCTATTATCGTGCTTACTGATCCTTAAATTGTTCATTTCTTCTGATTACCAAAAGTTAAGCTCTTAAAATATGCAAATCTACATGTAGGTGCATAAGCAATGGACCTAAATTTGTGCAAGATCCAGCCCACTTACTTGCTTTGAAAACTTTGAGCAGATGTTTTAAGGAATGCTGTAGGAGATTCTTTAAGATCTCTCATAGCAGGAAAAATATGTTTCATCTGATTTTATAAAGCTTCTCTTCCCTGCCCCTGTAGTTTGAAATCCTGTTTAAATGAGTGATTTGCCTGAAAATCAGTTTGGCATTTTGTGAATTCAGTGCAGGTCAGAGATCAGCTGGTAGAGGAAAGAACAGCAGAGGGACAGAGTGGTGGATCGCACACTTACTTTAATTATGGTTTGAACCAACACATCTGTAAGGAATGGGAGTTAGTTGGATCTATAATGCTTCCTTTCTCCTCCCAGAATTTGCCATGTTTTTTTTCCTCATAACAGGAATTGGGGGAAGGCTCAGCTAGTGGGTTTTGGCTGGCAAGTGTTTATCAAGGGCTGGGCTTGGGGAAGGGGGTGGTTGAGAACTACCTGTGCTTGGTTTGGGCTGGATTGGTGGGGGCCCCACTAGAAACAGTGATGCTAGCTGTCAGTACCTGCTCCTAAGGGGGCTTTGGTTTGAATACTGGGGTGAAACTTCACAGTAAACCTGCCTAGGTGGAAGGATGGTAAGTAATCAAACCCATCTTCTGCTAGATCAATGAATTTTGACTCTCTATTTCACTGAGGAAATTGAGTGACAAACCCAGAGGTTTTTCCTTTTTGATTTTTGTTCAGTTGGATGTTTCTGGAATGTCTGAATTGATTTATTTTTTTTTTTTTTTTTCTGATAGCACTCTCTGTGTGCGTGTGCATATATATAAAAAATATTTAAATCATAGCATGATTTCTTGTCATTCCAGCATTACTAATACTTGATTTATACATTCCTTATCCTCTGAGCTGAAGGTAGCTGGGCAGTGAACAGTCAGTGGGAGGAATTTGTCTGTCATTTCTGCCTGAGCCACATGGTCCTGTAGTAACTGGTGGGGGTTTTCTTCCTGAACGCTGTGCAAAACCCTGACTAATTAGCTGTCAGAGCTCTGTCATGTGAAGTTACAGGTGTTCAGTTGCAACTGTGTTTATTTCAGATACTTAAGTGCTCTCTGGCATGGTCCAGCAAATGCTTTTAGTGGGTCTAACATTTAGTATTATGAAAAGTCAATGAGGTTACACACGTTAATGAGCAAGAGGGCCGAGCTGAGGCTTGAGTGTGACTTGGGTAGCCAATATCAGAATTATGTTTATGATACTTTAGAAATATTTCTTCTTGCACTACATAGATATAAATTACTATTACTGTTACATACATCTATTTCTGTGTCTGGATGTCCAGCATTAGCAGAGTGTGTATTTCTCATTTGTTAGAAGATTTAGCCACTGATAAGGGTGTGATTAGATGCTAACAAGGTACTTGAGTACAAAGTAGCAGTCTGTTTTTACCGCAGTTAAAAACATTTATTATTATTTTTTGCCCAACACTTTGCCAATGGTGTCTTCATTTAAAGCAACTTTTGAGCACGTAATCTATATCAACTTTATATGTGCTCGTTGCAATTAGTGAGCCTGTGGTACCTGTCAGTATTGCAGTCTTCTATCTGAACATGAAGTTTGAAAATGTAATGAGATTTTTTTACTTTTTATGAAGACTGTCCCCTGTTTGTAATATGACAAGATCTTATCATACAGGAACAAAACAGTGGCATGACATCTTAATTTGTGGTAAAATGATGTGGTATAGTGACAAGACTGATAGCAGATACACGGAGGCAAAAGTGTCTAGTAGTCTCTATAGACGTTAACTTGCCATTCATTTTATAGTTTCTTTACAGTAACCTTTTTTCTTTTCTTTCCAGGAAGACGTTTAGTACATGGCAGCATTTATATTTGAAGGCTGCTGCAAGAAAATATAAACCAGATGCAGTTACTTTATTAATAAAAGCCAATGTAAAACATATATACTATATATGAGGGCATACATAATCCTTGATTTTGTGTAAAATGTCTTTTCATTATTAGTGGGAAGTTGTACAGTGTGATGGCTTTTATCCAGGACTCACTGAAGTCAGTGTTATCCTGCCATTGACTTCAGAATCAAGCTTCTAATTCCTGGGAGTTCTGAAACTATAGATGTTTCTCACAAATTCTTTTCTCTCTTTCTCTTTTAGGAAAACTCTCCTTTTAATTGCAATATGTATAGCTGTGGGTGTTGCACAAGTACCCAAACAAGGTGAGAACACTTTCTTCTTTATAACAGGATATTTGCATAATCTGTTACAAGATTAAAAGAGTAAATGAGCCATTGTCACTAGTGACCTTAGGTTCAGTGACTTAATTGTGAATTAAAGAAAATACCAGCTACAGCATAATGAGAGCAAAAGTTTAAAGCAACCAATTTGGAAAAGATGACCTTTGGAAAATTACTCAGACTCTCTCTATGAAATTGCTTAAATATTTAAGCAAGCTCTTCGTAGAAGAGAAGCCTTGTACAGTGAAAAGGCTTTGATTGTGTCTTCGTTGCAAGTGGGTGTCTTTGGGGGTGGTGAGCTATGACTTACCTTTGCACTTAGTGCAAGCAGGCCACTGCAGATAATAAAGGCTTAGTCTAGGCTGGCATCATTAAAGCAAAAAGTGAAATTGTGTATTCACTTGATTTTCCATTCAGATGCAGATGTTAGTGAGGAAATAGGGTTGCCTTGTTTTTAGTTTCTTTTTTGATCTGCCAGCTGTTATAACTGCACCAGATGTGCAGCTTGCTCTAGCAACCTAATATTCTGTGGGAATATTAGGGTCTCAAAGTGGTGGAGGCTGATGTGCCATTTAGTCACTTCTTACCTGCCAGGAGAGTGGCAGTATCGGTTCTCTGCCGTGTTCCTTCATCATACAGGTGAAGGCCATTCTTGGCTGGTAAGTATGGCAACTGCAAGTACTCAGCTATTCATTATTCACAAACAGCTGGATTGCACGTTTAAGGCAAGACTCATTCTTGATAACGTTTTGCTAAAGCCCTGTGGGATATCTCAGCAGCCTCCCACCGTTACTCTCACCAATGCCTTTTTCTTCTCATCATTTCCTGCAACCAAGGCAAACCTTGATGATGATTTTTTTTTTGTTTTGTCTCAGGGGTTTGTTGTTTTCGCCCCCACGTTATGTTTGTAGTTTTGCCTTATGTTAGTTGTTTGCCTGGTAAGACTGATTGTTGATTTTTCACACTCATCATAGTGGGGGACATATGCTTTTGTGATTATGGGATTTTCCCAGATTTTTCTAATAGTTGAGCCAAGCTCTTGTCAGAGGAGGGGCAGCACCATAGATATGTGTGGCCTGCCCCGCTCCAAGCCTGCGGGGATGGAAAGGGAGCGGCTGGTTTAGGGAAGCAGTTCGCACTCTCCTGGTGTAGCGGGAGCAGGTGAGGGATACCAGAGACAGGTGTGCAGCGATGGTTTGTCTTCATCCCTCCAGCCCATCCTTCTCCTCTGCAAAGAAATAAACAATTGATCTCACATTCCATGTGCCTCAGCCTGAGAATTGCTTTTCTAATGAAACTGTGATGGCTACAGGTATGGGGATGGCAGGGGAACAGGGCAGTGGGTGCTCTCTGAGGCTTATTTGCCTCTTGGCTGAGAGCACTTTATGCACAGAGCTTTGCAGAAAAGAGGAAAAGCCTCCAGTCTTCACATGCTTATACCTGCTTATTCTTGTATTTTTGTCACCAGCAGATGAAGGAGCTTTTCTACTCTTCTTTAATTTAATTATTACTTCTATTTCTCACTAGTATTTCTAGCTAGGCATATGAGAAGCCTTACTAAATGGAAACTCCCCTCTGCCCTCCATATTCAGATCTCACACACAACTTCATTTTCTTTAAGTGCATGCTTGGGATCAAAACGATGCGTTGAACCTTGATGCAACTTTCTGCCTGTGGGTGAATTTGGTCCCTCATAAAATTTATTTGCATAGTGTGTAAACAAGGTTGCAAAAAGCAGTTCAGTGAACAGCAGTCTGAGGAAACCTCCTCAAAAAAGAGTGGCTCAAGTGTATTCTTCAGTCTCAGCCTGTAACCTGCAGAGCTAGTGCTGTTCCTTTGCAGATCTTAAAGTTTGTCCAGAAACAGGATTGCCTGCCCATTAGGAATATGCAGGCATATTACATTATAATTAATTACATTATATTACATTATATATTACATTATTTACATTACATATTACATATATTATTATACATTATATATTACATATTACATTATAATTAAAACTTTCTTGGCAGTTGCATTTTGAGGGGGGAAAAAGGAAGTATTCTGCCAAATATAAAGGTGCTAGCTGGAGTAATTAACATTCCTTCCCCCTGAGCTGATGGGACAGCCTGTGCGTGCTTTACCTGAGAAGCTATGCCTTCTTCATTTTGGCAGGCTGCTATAAATTGTGTTCAGTCAAATATATGTAAAGGTACAGCCTCAGCCTTTAGAGCATAGCTCAAAGAATATACAATTCATATAGAGTCAATATATCTGGTTGGTTTTCCTACACTATCCATTTGGCCTAGCATCTGGGAGAGCACTCCTTGCAGCCTGGTACTTTAATACACCCAGCATCACCTAGGAAATGGGCAACCTGATGAGTAACTACTTTCATCAGTCAGCTCCACTGGAACTGAATGAGCCTTGTCTTTCCCTTACCCGTACTGCTAAAGGGAAAGTGAGTGATGTGAATACTAAGACTGCAGAAATCTTAGCGCCCCTAAATACCCTGCCTTCAGAGTAGTTATGAGTATGGAGGAATGTGGAAAAAGAACAAGTGGGACTGAGCTAGAATAGGTGTGTGGAACGATGAAATAGCCAAGTCCCCTCATCCCTCCCCAGTTCCTTTTAGGGATTTTTTTGTCCCATGAGAGGGTCAGAAGATTTTTTGCTAATGATAGATTTTCTCTCCCCTCAAGATACAGTAATGTGAATTTTTCAAGTCCTAGAGGGTAGAAGAAAAGCATTTGACACCAAAAACTCAAAAAACCTTCTCCTCCAAGAAGATGAGCTGTTACAATTTGGGGGACTAACGGGTTGAGTGAGCAGTAAGTGAAGACAGATGTTTTGCAGATATCGGTAAACAAAGAAAACTGACTACTGATAGGTAAAGAAAATAGCGGTTGTCATGCTGGGAAGAAGAGTTGAGAGGATTGCTTGCTCCCAAAACCTGTTGTACTGCCAAGAGCTTCTGAAAGCCTTAAAATAAAATAAAAATACAAGTTGGACCAGAAATGAAGAGACTGGCCAAAAAAGTTTGGAACAGCCATTTGGCTTGACAGTGGGTTAACAGGCAGCAAGTCAGCAAGGAATAATTAGTTGATACTTAATCTTTTGCTGTAATTTTTCACACAGCATTTCTTCGTGTTTAACTTTCTCAAGACCTGTCATTGTTCGCAGAAATGTATTTGCAGGACATGGAGAATGTGTCTTATTCCTCNCCCCCCTTTTTTTTTTTTAAATAACTTTTAAACAACATGCTGTTTTCAAATCAGAACTGCCAAAATTTTGGCAATTTTGCTTGAAGTTTGAGATTTAGTAGCAATACTCTTGAGTGTCGATTTTAAATCAACTGCTTTAAGCCAGTTTAATATTTTTTTTATATACTTCAATTTATAATACTTTGGACAGATCACATACATCGTTATTTTAAAATACAAACACAGAATTAAAAATACTTTCAAATACAATTACTTTCCAAACATTTTAGGTTAGGATGTGATATTTAGACATAATCTTAGATTAGATTATTAATTATTTTCCTCTGTGTAGTGAGCTGGCCCAGATAGTGCGCAGAAGTGTTGGAGCAGTGTCTCCAGCCTCGGGGTGTTATTTGCGAGTGTAAGAGCTCTACATTGCCCAGAGCTCAAGACCAGTGTTTCTTCTTTGCTTTTACAAGGACAATACAGGTACAGCATTCTCCTCCAGAACTACATGCAGCCTGTGCAGGACCAGGGTCCTGGGAAAGTGTGGTGGTTCGTTAGCAGATGTATTGTGCTTCGAAGCATTTCTATAACCTGACCTCTGCTATCAGTTTGACAGATAAAAATACAGCCATAGCAAATTAATTGCTCTGAGGCAAAACATCTTGAGGAATTGGCACACGCATGACTTTTAGCAAAGTTATGCTTTCTCCATACCTCTGTCTGCGCTGGCTACCTGCCAGGGCGATCTTGGTGTATCCATGAATCTCAAACATGACTAGAAACACTACAAGGTGTGTAATTAATTTTCAAGATGTACAGTGTATTCAGGTTGATGCTTTTGGTTCCAATTTATAAATCACTCTGAAGGAAATCTCGGGCTCTTTTCGTAACTTATTACTGAAACAAAGCCAACATCTGTCTATTCTTCAAGTTTGCTATGAATACATTTAGTAAACAGAGAAAGACTGGGAAAGGAAACCTTTTTTCCACTAAAAGAGTGAACATCCATTTGTTTCACTTGTTCTTTTCTCTTAATATAGCAGAGAACCCTTAACATTTCTTCATTACTTCAAATTTCTATTATGATGTTTAATAGCTTTATTTACTTAATATGAGCAGAATGGGCATAGTAAAAGTACCCTCAGCTAAATGCTCTGGAAAGTACCCGTCTATTCCCAGTCAGGGTTATTAGATCACTTCAACTGTTAGATACTACTAGTCATTTTTAACATAGGCAGTTCACTGAAGTTCAGGTCCAGCCAGTTGTTCCAGTTAGCGGAAAAAAAAAAAAAAAGTGGTATCATATGCTTCTGTGCAATGCTGTTTATGAGAAAAAAAAAAAATAATAGTTTCCCCTTGCACAGAAAAATGGAGAATTTAGGTTACAGGGACCTTGAACTCATCTGGTTCTGCCTCCTGCTGAGATCAGGGTCAAGGCTGAAGTTAGTTCAGGTTGTTGGGTCCTGTCCACTTGGGCTTTGAAAATCTCCGAGAATGGAGATTACACAACGGGTCTAGCCTCCTGGTCCTGCACTTAACCACTTTTGAGGTGAGAATGCTTTTTCTTTGTATGGAGCTGGAATTTCTTGTGTTGCAGTTTGTGCCCATTACTTGTTGGCTTTTTTCTGTTTTCCCTATAAACACAGCTCAGATAAGGGATGGTTGTAAATAGGTTCTCCCAACCTTCCCATCCCCAAGCCAAGCAAATGTAGTTTCTTTAGCCTTTTCTCATGTTGTGTGTTTTAGCCCCCACCCTTCTTGTCTTTTATTTCCATAACTGCATTTTGTCTCAGTTTCTGCAGTATTTTTGTGGCACCTTTCATAAACACTCAGACAATTTGTTTTATCAATCAGTGCTACAAATGCTAACTTATTTTGTTGACTCTACAGGAAGACTGCTGGGAACATGTGGTTTAGCCTTTGTAGTGTTTCTGCTTCAGCTGCATAAGTGATCAAATGGTGTCTTTATAACCATCCTGAAGGAAGAAGGTGTTTATTCCCAACTCCAACGTGCCTAAATCTGATTTGGGCGATACCAAATTAACTTGGTCATCTTTGACCATTGATTTATCCTTTAGGAGGAAAGTGGCTTTGGTTTCTTATCCCAGGTCAGATATAACTTCAGTTTATCAGGAGGCTAGAAAACTGTGTTTCTAACAGTTAGTTAAGATGTTTAGCTGGATAAAAGATGGAGATACTGTAAGGTCTCCGCTGAGAAAAGGGCTGAAGTGCAAAGCTCACGTTATATAAGACACTAGAGGAATCCAACAGTGAAAACATCACTGTCTGTTCCTCCCTGTAGGAGGATCTCCTATACAGATTTCTGTATGCCAAAGTCGAATCTATATGATGTAAATCAGTAGGATAGCTGGTCTCTCTGTCTCCTTAATGTCCACTGCTGCCTCGTGTTGTGTGATGCACTGAATTCACTATCTTGCCTGGGTAGCTATTAGCCTTATGTTCACTGGGAGGGTGGACAAGTGCTGCCCTTTGGGTCCTGACATTTTTCCTTTTTCCTTGCTCCTCACCGTTTCTGCTCTTGCAGAGTGCACCTGAGCTGTGGCCTGAACAAGTAAACTGTGTGGAAGGAAAGGAGGTGGCGGTGGTGGTGCATTCTGTTGCATCTCCACTTGGAGAGATCTTTGTATCTGTGCCAAAGTTAGCCAGACTGAAAGAAAATGATCAAGGGTGATCCCACTGGGAAAACAATTCCCTTTGAAGCTAGCTCTGTAATGGCACAGGGCCTTACTTGGTGGGAGGAGAGCTCCTTGGTGGAAGCACAGCAGTTGTTCCAGCTCTGCAGCACATAGTATCTCCTCAGCAAGGCTTACCTTTGTATTTTGCTTTGAGCAACTGACTGTCTTTTGGTGCTCTGCTGAGGCATTACTGCATTATAAATAGCTTGTCCGTTCTTAAAAACAAAGCAATGCTTCCCTCAAACGCGTTCATTTAAACTTTTTAGATAAAGATGAAAAGCGTGGTTTTATTGCAGAGCTTTTGCAAAGTTGAAGTTAAAAAAATAATTATCTGCTCAAAGAGCAGACAGGATTGGCCAAATAAACATGGAACTAACAAAGCATGTTCATTGCTGTGAAAAGGTTGAAGACAGCAAATGGGCATTTTTCAGTTTCATAAATGAATTAACCTACAATGGGCATTATGTGGGCCCTTCTGTGTGGTTTTTGTTTTTTTTTTAAAGATGGAAATCTTGTTCTGGCTTTAATTATTTGTTTGGCTTAAATGAAAGATGCCTCACACTAGGGATTTGATGGCCTTGCTGTGTGCAGTCTGGGAAGTACAGACTTGTTAAGATGTTGTGTGTACATTTATTTACATAGGTCTGAATTTATGAGCTTGTAAACAAAATCAACAGTATGTCTTTATTTCTTTTTACAGCAATAGATGTTCTTCATCAACTAGGACTTGTGAAAGATGCTCAACAGCCCTCAGAGACGACGGTGCCTTCAACATCATCTCTGTTACCTCAGGGTGTTCGTCTAACTGTATCAGGAGTTGTATTAACTAGTGATGCCCATATTGAGTCCCCCATCATTCAAGTCATACCATCAAGTCTAGGGCATCAGTTCACCATATTGGTTGGGTTGTACTCTTACAGAGTAAATAATGCTTTCCTTTTCAGTATTAGGAACAAAAGTAGACTGCAGTTTGGTGTCCAGCTGCTACCGAGAAAGGTAGTGGTGCACACTGGAGGGAAGCAGTCTGTATACTTTGACTATAGTGTTCACAATGAACAATGGCATTCATTTGCCATTGCTATTAGAGACAAGACTGTCTCAATATTTGCGGAGTGTGGAAAGAAGTACTACAGCAGGGAAGTACTTTCTGAAGTGGAGACATTTGATTTGGGTGGTTTATTTACCCTGGGAAGGATGAACTCACACTCTGTCAGCTTTGAAGGAGTTATATGTCAACTAGATATTATTCCCTCTGCGGAAGCCTCTGCAAACTATTGTAAATATGTGAAACAGCAGTGTCGGCAGGCTGAAACGTATCGATCTCTGCTAAGAGCTCCACATGTGTCCGATGGGCTGGATATTTTTTCAGAGATGATGACTGATGAGAAAAACCAGTCAGAAGTTATATCAGCTTATAGAAGGAAGGAATCATCAAATGTTCCTGTTACCAATGTTCCTCAGATTCACTTTCTACCAGAATACTTTGAGTCCAGAAATGTCTCTGCATCAGAGTTTGCAGAGGCCAAACCTGGGTTGCTGGGGGCTTGGCCTGAAACAGAACTCAAGGAGAATGTCAATCTGCCCCTTCAGCAGCAGGAGACGAGACAAAAAAGAAACATCACTAAAAACGCTCCAGGATTGTATCCAAATACTTTAAATAATACCATAGAAGATGTAGGCAGACAAAATGAGCCTTCTCTGATCTCCTCTGTAAAACAGCATAAAAGTAAAAGCAAGGGAATGGGTGAAGAAAAACAGCGTTTAGATGAACCAAACAAAAAGCAGCAAATCTTCAACGCAACCCTGTACAGTTTGCCTACTGACCTCTCTCTGGATAATCAACTTGGTCCAGGGCAGGAAGGGGCATTTGACGCTGATGAGACCTATCACACAGAAAATAGTTATGAAATTGGTATTCATAATTATGACTATGAAGATCTTGACAAAATGTTTGAAATGGGAAGTGTCAGAGGTCCAAAGGGGGAAGCTGGACCTCCTGTAAGTTATCTTTACTATTCTTTTTACTGTAATGCAGCAAACATACATATAACAGAGGTTTCAAAAGAAACCTCACAAAGCATGCCAAACCTGTGACTGCAGCTTCTCCTGGCTGTACTGTACAAATGCTTGTCTGCCTTAAGTATGTCTCTTTCCCGCATGTAATTTTGGTGTGTCATATATTTTTATGTACTGGCAGAATACAAAGGTGTTCAAGACATTCGCATTCTGGTGAAGTGGTAGGCAACTCAGACTTCTTTAAATTTTGAAATGCATAAAAATGTTTGTAACAGCTAATCATGGAGACTGCTCACTTAATAAAATTACAGGATAAATTCGTACACAAATGTAGACACTGATCCATGAAAAGAACAACCAGGCTGTTTGGAAGACTGACAGAGTTTTCTCCCTTGAACAATGCTATCAAAATTCTTAATTGTAGGAGACTAGTTGCAGAATCTAGACTGGTAAAACCATTCATAAGCCAAGGTTACAGGGTCATGCAAACCTGCCTGTAAAACTTGTAGAACAGTCTTACAAGACTTTTTGTCATTTTTTCAATTCACAGGGCCAGTGATCCCTGAAACAGATGCAATTATACAGTAATGCTTTTAATAGAAACCAGTTTGTCCTTTCTTATTGTGTGCATGAGGCTTATATATTAAAAAAGTTTATAAAAATGGAAGCAATGTATAACTCTATAAGATAGAGACAAGAAAGAACAGCAGATCCTGCTTAGCCTTTTGATTATGATAGTGTTTGAGTTTTTGGCTAAAATTTTTAAACCATAGCATGTAGTAGATAATTCTACTGGTCTTTTTTGGGTGTGTGTGTGGGGTGTGTGCAGCGTGCATTTGAGTGTGGTGATTACTGCAAAGCAATTTGATATGTGTTAAGAAGCTCAATATATATTTGAATGTACCCATAAATTTATTGTGTGTATTCTCTCAGCACTGAAAGATTTTTTTTCTTAAGGTAGTTAGCAACTGAAAACCGATTTAAAAGTTTTGGTTTTACCCTAAGCAGGATTCAGGTGCAATAGGATTGTTACACAATTGAAAAACATGTTAACACGTAATTCACATTGGTCTAGGGTGCTCTTGCTTCATCTTTTTTGAATGTGAAGTCAGTCTTTTTTTTTCTTTTCTCTTTGTCCCTTACAATAGTACTTATGGGGACATACCACTGAGTTTGTAGTTGTCATCAACATGAGGTTAATGCTGGTTTTTGGAGCTTGGGATGTTTAATTACTCCTAATAGAATCTTTTCATTTTAGCATGTCCTGTACACTCTCATTTCAGTCTCTTACAGTTAAGAAAGTTAAATCCATTATTTTTTACATGGCACAGAAACGGCTGCTGGTAATGCTTTTGTTTGCATTACTAAGAAACTCCAAGCAAATGCTCTCATGCTATTTGTTTTGGTTTTTTTTTTTCTAGACAGAGGCTATACATACAGCATCCAAGATGACATTTGACTAGGAGAGTTTAAAGATCTCTATAATACCATTTTCTATGCCTCTCTTACAGACCGGGGACACAGGAGTTTGTCTTGTCTAGGGAGGCTCTAACCTTGCATTTGCAGACCTTGCGTTTGGTGTAGTCTGTTGCAATGGTGCATTTGTCTTGCAGTGTTTTGCCAGGTCAGGATTTAAATAACATGCCCAAGGTCTTAGAGATCTGTGGCAGATCTGGGATGTTTACCTAGGCCTTTGTGAGCACTAGTTTGCCTGAAGAGGCCAACAGCACCCACTGGAATAGAGGCAAAGCCGAAGCATTGTCCTGCCAGAGAGGTGGATGCCAAAGGGAGAAGAGGCCTCATATGGCCTTGTTCACACAAGCTTTTGTAAGTAATTGTGCTCCACAGAGGTCACATGGCATAGTGCCCACCACTGTTGCTGGCCTCAGACTTGAAGAGGTGATCTTTGCTTTTTCAGTCTAGCATACCCATGTAGAGAAGACCAGAGATAATCCAGCTTTTATATGTGTAACTAACGCTTTAATATGCAAGTATCCACGAAGTCTTATCAACAGGGAGCGTAAAAAAGCAACACTGAGGAACTTGCGAATTTCCCTTGCAGCAAAAACTCCTGATGAGGCATGAACTGCCCCCCTCGCCTTTTTTTTAGTTCTTTCATTATATTGTGGTTGGTTTGAATCTTCTTTCAAGATTTCAGCACAGAAATAATGTTTGTTGTATTGGAGTTGACAGGCAAGAACTAGCTTTTGTGGTTCTTACACTACTCAGCTTCATTTCAGTTTTTAATCATCTACCAGAACTGATTCTTCCCTTTTATAATTAAGCCTCTTGTATTCCATGATCCCACAGCTGTGGAATTCACCCACTGCTGCAAAGCAGAGCTCCAGAACTTAGGCTTTCATTTATGGAGAGCATATGAAAAAGAGCACCTATTTCTTCAAAGCTACTAAGGTCCTGATCAACATTCTAGTAGTTACAATGACCAGATTCCCCTAAAAAAATTTGAAGTGCATTTCAAGTGGAACTTAGTAGTCTCCTGAACCACTAGTTTAGAGGGAAAGCAGATCCATTCAGCTGACAAGCCACTCCATTTTAGTGTTGCAGAAGCTGTTGGCACTGTGTAAAGAATTAAAAAAATCAATAAATCTGTTGTGTATTTTTAATTGCTTAACTTTCAAGCTGATGTTTATCATTACACAGTCCTAAAGCAGTTCACGGTAACCTGATGCGTAGTCCCATACCAGTAGAAGGAGGGGCTAATGTGAGCTGAAGAGGTGATTTAGGTTACTTGCAGGCAGGTGATTACATCTACAGGCCTATCTGCAGGGAATTTGGCTTCTCCTGAGAAACAAGCTAGGAATTTGTTTTCTCTATTGGAGAATTTCTCTGTTGGATTATGAAGACACTCAGCTAGAGGGAGAAATAGAAGACGACAAAAAAACTGGTGTTCCTTAGTTGGTGAGGAAAAGCAGACTGGAGATACTGCCAGGAGGAATTAGAAGTGCAAGCCCTGCATTAGGCAGAATTGAGTCCTAGATGAGATGCTCCTCTTCTAACCCAGAGGTGTGAGAGTGAGAACCCTGAGAACGGGCAGTTCAGAGATCCTAAATGTGGTGCTAAGTAAACAGCAGCAATCTTAGCTTGTTTTATGTATTTCACTCTTAGTTGCCCTTTCACACTTTAGCTTATTTCACTCTTAGCTTATTTCTCAGCTAAACAAAATTGCTTGCTGAGGCTCTCCCTAGCCCCAGGGAATATATTGGGAAGTTAGTGACTTTCATGCATTTTAGCTCTGCAGGTAACCCTCAGATTTTCCCTACCCAGGCTGAGAAATCTCTCTCAGTATCTGCTGATTAAGATAAAACCTTAAGATTATAATTGTTTTATTTTTAGTAGTAAAAACATTAGTCTTAAATATGTAAACATTTCATATAATTTTCCTAAAACTGATGCAGTTGCCCTGTCTTCTGCACAACAATATCGAAAGGCTTTAATCCATAACCCAAATATGCCATATATGTTCCTCTAATGTTGATAACATCGCTTTGGCTCTTGTAGGAATTCTTGACAGAGAAAGGGAAAGACTTCCACAGCTGTAAAGAAAGGAGGTTAATAATACACAATTGACTACCTGCTCTGGGGCATTTGGAAAAAAGAGCTTGCATTTTCTTTTTATCATTTCCAGTGAAATGCAAATAAGCAAGAAGAAAAATGAGGTGGATATTCATGTTTGGTAGGATCTTTGTTGCTCAATAACAAAATTAATAACTTTATGAAATAATATGCTTTTAAAAGGTAAACGAAGCATGCTCAGACTAGGTAGAAAAAATCTGATTGATGCAGTCAGAATTCCAGATGGGATGAAACTGATGGGATGAAATTTAGCACTGTAGAACAGAAATTAAAAGTACAAATAGAGGATGGGGGAGTGATTGCTTAGGCAGTCAGATGAGGGTGACAGAGTGATGTTATGGTCCACTAAGGAATAAATGCATCTTATACTGCAGTGCTTGATACCTTACCAGGAGTGATGAGTATCAGAGACAGGCTTTTTTTCTCCTGGTTTGGTTAAGCTGAGGCTGTAGTTTGGAGAATTGTCCTCAGTTGTGGATGATGAGCTTTAAAAAGGACGTAGATAGACTGAAAGGATTGCAGAAGGTTGCACTAATGGTGGTGCAGTTATAGAAATTACAATCCTGTGCAAAGGTTAAAACAGAAGTGTGTTTAGTAATGAAAGGGGAAAATGTTATAGTTCTGCAAAGGGTAATTTCATAAATATACCTTTTTACCTCTTTACAGAAAGTATGGCAAGACAGAACAGGAAATTTTAGATGGGACTTAAGGAGGACATTACTAATCAGAGTGATACCTGCACAACAGGACAAGTGATATTAGTGATGTTAAAAGTGAAACTTCCTTTCATGGAGAGTTCTGTAGAAGAGGTTTGGAGCCCGATGTTCCTGTTTACTTCCCTTCTGTATCTCAGGTGTTTTGGTGATGATTGGAGAAATATTTGTGGAGTTTTTTGTTTTGCTGAAGGACTTCCTGCCTGAGGTATTTGATGGATCAAGCATTAAACTCATGTCTCTTTAATTTAGTCTTTTTAAAAAGTGCTTGAGGTGAGCTGAGGTTGAGTGGTTGGGATGTAGTCAAATAGCTTTTAAAGAGGGACTTCAGTTAATCTAATTTAGGTATTGAATGGCAACAGGATCAGCATATGCCTGTGCAGAATTTTAACTACTTAATGCAGGATTTACCGCTAGGCATCTGAAATCTTAGGGGCTTATTATGTGTAAATACAGTGCTTCCTATTGCTTCTGGTGTAGGGCAAGTTTAAAACTTGTGCATCCATAGAAGGGCTTCAGTACCCTAGAAAATGTCCATGAAAGTTCACCATTATATTCATCCCAATGACTATTAGTGAAAATTTGTGGAAGAGTTACATCTGCTTGGGCTATTTCAGGATTAAGCTATAAGTATTTGTAACCTGAGCTTCTCATATGGCTTTCTATATGTTTGTCTGCTTTGTTTGTTTATTTTGTTATTAAACACAGGGCCTTTTTACTTTAGAAAAATATGAGGATGCAAGTGAGTATTTATGCAATCGGGGTGAATAGCGAACGTCAGATGGTAAAAGTATGACATTTTATGGTTTGACCTAAAGAACAGGACTGTTACGCAGATTTGTGTCCTCTAAAATACAGGTAATAGCATAACTTAATACAGTATGCATGGGCATACAGATATTCCCAACTATATAAACAGGCAGTTGGACTACAATTAGACTCCTAAGAGTCATTATCTATGACTTGAGTGGGGCTTTTGAGGGCTACAAGTTGTTCAGAAGGGACAGGAGAGGATGGAGGGGCAGAGGTGTTTTGTCCTCTGTGTCCCTAAAGCACTCCCTGAGGGCAGATAAGGAAAGAGTTGAGAGCTTGTGCGTGAGGATTAAGGGGCAGGCCAATATGAGGGACACTGTTGTGGGAGTTTATTACAGGCCACCTGATTGGGATGGGAAGTTGATGAGGCCTTTTGCAGTCAGCTCAAAGTAGCCTTGCAGTCGCAGATATTGGTTCTTATGGGGGACTTCAATCATCCACTCCATCTCTGGAGACATTCAAAACCTGCCTGTGCAACCTGCTCTAGGAGGACCTGCTTTGGCAGGGGCATTGGACTAGATGATCTCCAGAGGTCCCTTCCGACCGCATATCACTCTGTGATTATTAGGATTAATTGGAGAGGAAAATACTATTATGTTTTTCTTTCTTAGAACAACAGTGATTTTCCCAGATTTGTCCAAAGTGGCAGTGACATCTTTCCAATGAAAAAGAAATACAACTTCCATAAAACTTTAGGTATTTAAAAATGCAACTTTTGTCTTAATAAAATTATTAGTTGGTTGCTAATAAAACCCCAAAGGGTGTTTTTGTTGTTTTCCCTTCTCTATCTGCAAATTCACCTTTTCAGCTACCATAGCTGCCCTTCTGATTTCCCTGGTGTTCTTGACAGCTTTCAGCAGTGTTTGGTGATGGGCAGTGTGCTACTCAATGTTTTGCCCAGTACCTCAGCTGAGAGGCTGTAGTATACACAGCACACAGGAGGGCGAGAAAGCCTGGGGGAAAGAGCAAGTTGAGTCCCTTACATCTATCATAAACTGACCTTTTTCATGAGGCCTGATTTTCTTGATGCTCATCTTCCCTTATGGTGGCAGGACTTGGTTGCTGTTAAAGCTGAGAGTCGCCTTGCTGGCACCTGGATGGGAGCTAAATTCACCCTTAAGAATAGCCAATGCCTCCTTAGGACTCAAGTGTCATAGATGACATATAATATAAATTAGTTCAGATTTTTGTCTAGAGTTCTCATTCATATTTGAGTAAAGCAAAGTAGATCCTGGGGTTTTGAATGTGAACAGCAGTCATATACAGAAAAGGAAAGGTATCTATGGTCAAAACAACTAGATATACAAAGGGTGGTATGCTGCCTAATATTCTTATAGTGATTAATAATCTTTTTTGTGTGTGTGCAACAGATACAGCTGGCTATGTACCAGCATTTTATTTTTAAATCTGCATTTTCTTTAGAGAGAATGATATTAATTATACATCAGGGCAAACATGCTACTGTTTCTTATCAGAAGCTTTTAATAGGAAAACGAACAATTGTTTGTCCATGTTTATCTTCTTCTATTTCATGCCTGTCTTTTCTATGAGGTGGTATCTAATTTTTTTTCACAGTTACTCCAGACTTTTCTAAAATGTTTGGCAAGTCAGCATGCTTATTAAAAAGGCTTAATTATTCTCTGTTCTTTGTTTTGAAATACACTGCAGTTGCGTGTTCTCAGTCCTTGAACTGATCTCTTCTTCCTTTCATGCAAATACACTTAAGTTACTCTCTAGATTGTAAACTCCAATTCCTCTGACATAAGACACTTTCTAAACAGAAATCTGATTTGGAGCCAGATTAAAATCATATATGCTTGTAGTTTGGGAATTGGTTTTCAAGTTGAAAAGGTCTGCACGAGCAGAAAGTCATCAGTTAGAAAAACTGGTGTCATTCAGGCTTATGATACTTTCCCTGTATTAGTCTCAATTGTTTTGATTTGTTGTCACCAGGGTCCTCCAGGTCCTCCAGGTTTACCCGGTCCATCAGGAAAGAGAGGTCCACGGGTGAGTAAAACAGCTATGTTCTTCTGTAGCTCTAGCCAGGTCACCAATAATCAAATTGGAGTTTGCATGATTTTCTTTTTCTCAGCTTTATTCATGTGCTTGGTGATTATGAAAGTAAACGATTCTTAACGTTTGGCAGTTAGGTTAAAGTAAGACAAAGCAAACAGAGCTTTTTTTCTTCCGTGAGCCTCCAGTGTAGTTAATTCTGTGTTTGGGTGTGTACACAGAGAGTTGTTGCATCTGTACCTAGCTTGTGCTGCTCACAATATCAACTTTTATGTTTTTTCCATGCTGCTCCCATCTGCTGCAATGTAAGGTCACGTTCGTTTGTTTTTGAAATGAAGAGCAGTGAGCAACACACGCCAGCACCACAGAGGCAGTAGTTACAAAATTAGCTGCTGCAAGATATAAAGGGTGGGTGAGGAGGAATCAGTCCCAAAAGTCTCTTTTGGTCTCTTGTGTTACAGCAGCTTGATAAAAGGGGTGATAGATATCTGAGTAATTTGCCCAAGAAATGAGCTACAGTAGCAAAAGTTGATTTCTTTTGTGTGTGACTGGGTGCATCCCAACATAAGAGGGGACATGGTCAGGCTTTGCTGCAGTAAGCAGAAACCCACACCCCAGCTGCGAAGACCACATGGGAGAAGCCCGTGCTGCTGCAAGGACCAGTTGATGGGGCAAAAGAGGGTAAATCTGTGCTTACGTAACTGTATTTAAAAAAAAATAAATTAAATCCTGAGGAGTCACTGAAATTGTGGTTGATTTTAGGAGTTCTAGTGGAAGGGCAGCTGCGGGGAACAGGTGAGGATTTGTTGTGTAAGTGATTTCTGGCCATGGTATTAGAGAATGTGTTTATGGCTGGAGTGCACTCGTCTAGGCAAATCGCAAGTGGGAGATAAGGGAGTAGTTTATATGAAGGCTGAGCAGATCTGTGGGAGGAGTTTTGACTCAGCCTTTGAGGAACGTTTAAACAAGCTGCTGCTCAATAGTGTGCTGAACATCTTGTGATTTGCTGGCTTTCAAAACTTGCTCTGACTGGGTGGGAAAGTAAGGGCTGAAGGTCAAAGGGGCTGAAAACCAAACTGATGCTTTAGAGAACTTAGAGGCAAGGGAGCAGTCAAGACACATTTAAAAGTATATGCATTGGTCCTTCAAATCTGTGTCTTCTTGGCTTCTTGGATACATTTTTCAAATTACCCTTCTACAATAAGAGCTGACAGCTCTTTGCAATTCAGCCATTTATGTTGCATAGTGCCTCTGTCAAGGATGTACCAGACATCAGAGGCAGGATCCCACATACCCAAGTAGATCCTCACAATGGGGAAGTTGGTTTAGAGGAGGCTGCCCATACGCATAAAGCTGTGAGATCTGTCTTGCTTGGTTGTTTCTTGCTCGTGGTTTTTTTCTGTAGATCTGTTTTTACAGGTATAGAATACTCCAGAGCACAGTGCTCTACCATGTGAGTTTTCTGGATTAATTATTGCATGGGACATGCTTTCCAATGTGAAGAGAAAGCTTACAGTAGGGTATCTGGAAAAGCATGAAAATGGCTGAAATTAATATTTACCAGTAATTCTGGGTTTAAAAACCCTGTTTATATGGGCCAAGAAAGTCTATAAAAGTACTTGAGCAAAGAAGAAAATGGTTTTGAAATGCCAGTGCTTTTTATTTTGTACAGCACTGATAAATTCAAGCAAGTACACCTGGTGAGACACATGGTATGACAGATGAGTTTTTTGAGTCAAAAAGCATGTAAAAACTTGTTGATACAAAGGTCATGTCCATATTTACCAGTCTGCCCTGGGACTTCTGTCTTTCTCATGCGAGCTGCCATTGGCGAAGCTGAAATGTGACTCTGGGTGTTGAAGGGAAGCAGCAGAGTCCAGAGCTGCATTGCATGGGCCTTCTTCAGGGTCTCTCAGCTGCCCAAACCTGATCGTGAGATTCACAGGGGTTGGATACTTTGGGCAGGGTATCAGTGCTGGATTAGTTACTAGAGATTTCCATTAAAATGTGATTTTGATCTCTAATTCTGTGGTAGAGAAGTCCACATCTGACAGTTACAGTTTTCTAAGTGCCTGCTTTTGTTCTGAGTTTCCCAATAATGAAACTTCAGCAATTTCAGAATTAGTGATGAGGTGCAATTCCCCTGATGCTTCTCATTTCATGAGGATACTTTTGCACTTCTGTGTTGCAGTACTATGCCCCAACATAGTAACATTGCAAGTGGCAAAACTTTGGAGCACTGCAGCTATGTTGGCACTTTATTTGTTTCCTTTTTCCTAAATCCCTGAGAGCGCTTCCAAAATTGCCAGTGTGGAAATTAATCTCTGGAACAGCACATGGGATTAGCATTTTGTAGAGTTATGTCAACATTGTCATTAATGAGAGAGGGCACTTAATAGTAACAGTTTTCAGTGTTACTGCAAAGTATAACCGGTAAATTCAGTCTCATGTGAGGGAAAGACAGACAATGACTTTATCTGTTGTTAGACCACTGAATATATGAGAAAGCTGAAAAAGATTCTTATTATTTTTGGTATTTGGATTAACTGTTTGGGTGGGATTTTGACCTTAGTGAATTCCAAATAAGCTTTGTTGCTGACTTACCTGGGATAGGTCCTTCAGTGTGTGGAAGATGAATAGCTGCTGACAGCTACTGCAGCAAATATTTTCCCTAATGTGCAGTTTGTTGAGGAGTGAGCATTGCAGAGTGTATTGTAGGAACAGACTCTTATCCTGGAATGTGTAGCTCTTATAGCCTGTTCTGTTCCTGGAATGGTTTAAATCCAAGTCCTTTAGTAACAAGCCCATTTTCTACACTGGCTGTGGGTGAATCAGGTGATTTGTTTACAGAAGGTAGAATATTTTGCTTTAAGTCATCTTTCAGGTCAGTGACAATTGATCCACTTCCTTCCCTTTGCAGTGTATAGCTGAGACGTCAAAATGTGGTAGCTGGAGAGCAACACTGCAGTGACTGTGTGTCAAATACCTGTTAAGGAATACTTGAGAAGACAGTAAAAACAGACTTTTTACAAGAAAGGGAAGAACTCGACTATTAATTTTTTAGGAAGATGTGCACGTTTTATTTCTTGAGAATCCTCTGAAAATCTCAACCAGTGCTTCTAAAAGCAACAGTGATGCAGTAAAATAATTCCCTGAAAACTGTACACACTAGTTAGGTGGTGTACAGAATAATCCCACTCCTGTCTTTGTGTCTTTTTGGTTTGTTTTGTTTTGCAGGGTATTCCAGGACCACATGGTAATCCAGGTTTGCCAGGACTGCCAGGTCCAAAGGTCAGTTAATTTATTCATGTTGCCATGTGAATGTATGAACTTGATGACTTTTTGGAAGACACAGAACTGTTTCCTGTAATAGAAGCAATTGGCCTTCTTTGGTTTACAGATGGAGAATGTTACTATAAACATATTTTAATTAAATGTAATCAATCAAATTTAGCTTCAAATTGAAACAAAATAGCAGTTTATTCAGGGGGGGAAAAAAACCCTGTGGGTACAGAATGATGACTTGGATACTGTTATCTATGCAAGCAGTCTGTACTTCCCATATGAGTTTCTGTAAATCAGCTCAACTTCTTTGATAAACTAGAATTTAAGTAAGAATAAATATTTAATTGCTGTAACTATTTGCCTTGCTTAAAAAAAAATAATAAAAAAAGTGACATGGACTGTCATTCTCTATGAATTTTTCTTTTTTTGGTCAATGCTCAACCTTTGATACTTAAATATTCTAATATTGCAGACATTATCACTTGATTAATATGCTAGAATAATTTTCTGAAGATTTATGGATGTGATATTTAAAACCAAAGACAAAATACTCGACTGGAAGCTCAAATTAAACCCTTCAAACTTGTGTAACATAGACCCTTTAAATGGATTTGACAGATTTGTGCAGTTGAAGAATGCCTTCAAATCATATTTAGTTTGAACAATTTGATAGATATGTTAGGAAAAAAACCAGCAGCAACCATGATTTGTTTTACTACAATTCCAAATGGCAGGAATCTGACTTGTCATGACAGGTGTTTAAAACAGCTTGAGGACATAAAAAGAAATTTAATAAAGCTTTCAGTGTCAAACAATGTAAAACCAAGTGACTCAACTTTTTGTGTGCTTTTGTTATTATCTAGCTCTATAGTAACAGTAAAACTTAGAGATTCATAGTTAATTTTTACCATATTTGGGCTACCTGTATAATAAAATGCATTGCTAAGAAAATAATTGTAAACAATTTCTCCTAGGATTTGTTTTATAATGTATTTTTCTCCTCCACTGGATCATAATTCTGATCCATTCTGTAACTATCTCCATGATTTTAGGACCAGAAGGAATTGTGCATGTGTGTGTGTACCTATATATATTTTATATATAAAGTACATATGTATATATTACTAGGTACTTAATGATCTCTTTCATTTGTGTTAGACTATAAATTATCTTTTCAATACAAGCATTTTTCTGTAGCATTTTTCTTTAAATAAAAATTAACCAGGTGCTTGCCAAGGGTTGACTTTGAAGATCCAGTTGACCCACACTGACTGTGTAAACTGAAATGAAACACCATTTTGTTTGATCTTAAAACATTGCAGGCAAGTTGTAACATTTTTCTGACAGTCAATTAATGCAAAATTTTATTCTGCCTTTGAGATACATAGATTTTTTCCCTCTGTGCTGAAGCATCCTTTATGCACTTGCTTTTGAAGCATGGAACAAGACTAGCTAATACCCTTACAACATAGTATCCAACCCTGAATGTGTGTGGGCAGTTCCAAACAGTAACTGATGACCTTGGCATTTAATTCCTGGTAAACAGTGGGTGTTTTTAAAGTAATTTAAAAGTATTCATGAAGTTTGGCTGCATTTTCGGCTCTCTGAAAAATGGATTAGTTAAGAAAACCTAGTTTGTGGATTCTGGCACTGATCTATCTACTCTGTGAAGTTATATAGACTGAACAATGAAGTGCTTTATTTTATCTTCACATCTTGACCTGTAGTGACAGGTTGTTAATTCAGAACTGAAGGCCATGCATAACAATGGCTGTACAAGTTTTAGATTAAAAATAATGAGGAATTAAGCGTGCTTCTAAGGGAAAGAAAAGGCAATGGGTAAGCTATCAAAAGGCCTGTGTTTTAACTAGCCAAGAGATGATCACAATTTTATTACACCTCTTAATGTAATATGCCTACATTGGAAAATGGAAGCAGAAGACAAATTAGGTTTGTTCAAGGAATATAACTACCTTCCAAAAAGTAAATCAGATGGAAAATACTTGGATAAGTCATGCCCTGCTGAAGAACTGTGTTCTCTCTGACCTGACACATCAATTTAACACAGCAGATTCATTTTGCCATATTTCCAGTTTTTATTTAGTATTCAACAAGCTTAACTTCTCAAGTGACCTGGCTTGTACAGATCTTAACTACAGAGGGAAGGATAACTGTGATCAACACTGCCATTCACAAGAGGAGGTTCCAGCCCTACAGCATTTCTTGTGAAAGCCCTGTATGTTACAGTTCTAAAATGGCTGACCCTCAGGAAGCCTCGTGCTGCTTGTTGTGTACATCCCTCTGAGCGTCCAGTGTCTCTCCTGAGACAGGGATTGTGCAGGCAATGTCTGAACAGCTGTTTTTTCCAATTTTAGAATCCTAGAATGGCTTGGACTGGAAAGGACCTTAAAGGATCATTTAGTCCAACCCTACTGCCATGGGCAGGGGCATCTTTCATTAGATCAGGTTTCTCAATGCCCCGTCCAACCTGACTTTGCTTTGGAGGGCATGGAATCTCCAGCCATCTGGTCCTGGAACCACTGGTCCCGACTTGGGACCTTGATTGTGCCTTTGTAATAGGGAGGGAGAAAGAGGATGTGGACTCACTACATGACTGAGATCCCTTCTAGTGAAGGGCATGTATCATTTTTATTCTAGTGTTGTAGTGTGTTAACTAATAGTAATAACTTGGCTACATAAAACGTATTTTTGAGTCAGCAGAGTAGATCTTGATGTTGTGAGTGACACCCAGTGTTACTCTACAACTTTGAAATCAAGAGCACTGTGGGACACCTTATAGTAGACTTCCACTACTTAAAGAGGGCCTACAGAAAAGGTGGAGAGGGACATTTTAGAAGGGCATGTAGTGATAGGACAAAGGGTAATGACTTCGAACTAAAAGAGAGTAGATTTACACTAGATATCAGAAAGAAATTTTTCACTGTGAGGATGGTGAGACACTGGAACAGCTTGCCCAGGGGAGTTGTGGAAGCCCCTTCCCTGGAAGTGCTCAAGGCCAGGCTGGATGGGGCTTTGAGCAACCTGGTGTAGTGGGAGGTGTCCCTGCCCATGGCAGGGGGGTTGGATCTAGAAGACCTTTAAGGTCCCTTCCAACTCTAACTGTTCTGTGATTTATATGAACAGCTCGACAAAAATTTACAGTGCCTTTTGCATGCAGTTTTTAGTATGAATTAGACGAAAGGGTTCTTTGTTTCCTCCTCAGTTACTGCATTTTCAGTTATTAGTGCATGAATGTGGATTCAGGTTATGGCTCTGGCCCCTCCGCCGGGGACTGCTCGGTCAGGGTGAAGCAGTTCACCCAGGCCTGTCCCCAGAGGTGCCGTTTGCTGGTGATTTGTGATTTAACGGCAGCGAATTTGACTCCGAGGGGCATGGGTCTGTGGTGGCAGAGCTGCCTGTGGCTGATGGCTCTGCAGGGTCGGGTGCCCGGCCTGGCAGGACCCTAGCAGCCTTGGCTCCAGGCCCATGGCAGGCCCCAGGCCGCTGTAGGGCCTTGTGTGGCAGGAGGGTCGGGCAGCAGGGAGAAGAAATTGCTGTGGAAGCGTCCTTTCCCTCTCTGCAGCCTAGTCTTGGCTGTGGACAACAATTCCTGGCCAAGAATGATGACTTATCTCATCTGCTAGGAAGTAATTTATAATTAAACAAAGGCCTTTGCTGTGTGTTTACAGCCCTGTCCTTCCAGCTGCGTTTTCCATGCTGCGTGGGGCAGGTACTGAGCAGGAGGAAGCCTGGACCAGATTATAATCAAGGCAGTAACACAGCCCAATAATCTCATGCGGTGTTTGGAGAATAGGTGGTGTCCTGAAGTGGTGGAGACGTGGGGAGGGCATTTCAGCTGGGGTGTCTGCTATAATCCTGCTTTGATTTACCAATAAAACCTGCTTATCAGAAGTTTTTGTGACATTATGAAATTTGGAAAATGTAGATCTCATTTCAATGTGAACACAGGCATCTATATTTTGTTGTAGTTCTTTAATGGAAAAGTTATAAGGAAAAAAAAATCTGTAATAACAAGTACATTCTGTATGAACATTCTCCTTTCACTTGCTACCACAGCTGAAATTATTTATTTCCACATATATTATTAAAAACTCTCTTCCCTAATTATATTAGTGATCTTAATTTCTCTGTGACAGGGCCCTAAAGGAGACCCAGGAATCTCTCCAGGAAAGGCAAAACGTGGAGAAAAGGTAGTATTTTCTTAATTGTAGAAGAATGTTTTGTCTGTTTTGTTCTTTTGTTGAAGGAATATTTTTTAATATTCCAACAAGTTAGTAAATAGAAAGCATTGTGCTTTTATGTGATGCTGCTGTATTTAGACTGTCGTGGTTTCAGCCAAATCCACCAAAACCCGATTATGTGAAACTGACCAGTGCAAACATAGGTGGTGTAATGAACTAAAGACAAATAAAAAAAATTATATTCAAAGCTGAAACTCAAAACATATATTCTATTTCATTTATAAAAATAAAAATTAAAAACATTTAAAGGGAAATACTTTTAGAACAATGAAACTGAATAACGTTCACAGTGATATAACAAAGTACAGATTACATTTTTCTGTAGTAGTTTGCATTACTCCCGAAAGTTGACAAAAGACAGACAAAATTTGGTGATAAGTGCACACATTATTGCATGTCATCTTGTATTTAACCACTTTTTTTTTAACAGACTTGATGTTCCAATTTGTCCTTTTACCTCAGAGGCTCTTTCTGCTAATTTCTCCTAAGCTGCTTCAGTTTAAACTAGTAGTTGTTCTCTCTGCCCAATATATTGGACTAAATATATTTGAAGTGGCTCTTCTTAGAAATTATGGGCTTGAAAGTTTGTGGTTACTTTATTCTTAGATTGCAAATCTAGTGACTGTGTATGAAACTTTAAAATAAGCATGATAATATTTAAATGTTTTTCATGTTTGAATTCCAATGTGTTAGTCTACACTATATCTTTTAGAATATCTTGTGTTTATGCTGTTTTATTAAGACAATTTGCTAGTAGTTCAATTGTGAAGCATTTGTGCTAAGTAGAAAACACTGTAGGAGTCCAGGACCACTCTCTGTAATTAAGCAAACATTAGCAAAAAAGTAGTTTTCTAGCTGATGATGTGTACATAAAATAACATATTTTTTAATGCATATGTTCTGTCAAGCCCTAAAATTCATGCATTTATACTTTCAGTGTTAATGGACTGCTGAGAAAAATTCAGAAGTGTGTCTGTTGATGCAATGATAAGAAATTGAAGTGCAGTGTTTGTAGAAATAGCAACATTATTTTAATCTAAACCGCTTTTGGTTTTGGCAATCTAATCAGTCTTGTAAACTATTAATGTCTAGCTGAAACTCAAGGTATATTCTTTGGCATGAGTTCAAGCTGCCACAGAACAGCCTAAAGCCCACCTGTGTATATGTGTGACCTACACCTAAGTACATGTAGAATGCATCCATAAACAAAAATTTGGGATTGATAGGCATTTTAATAGTTATCACTATTTGGGTGCCTTAATTTTTCACCCTAAATAATGAATTTCCTTTGATGCTATCTCATTTCCAGCATCCGTTCCTTGACTTGTCCT
Source organism: Pedionomus torquatus (assembly GCA_013398155.1). Taxonomy (NCBI): domain Eukaryota; kingdom Metazoa; phylum Chordata; class Aves; order Charadriiformes; family Pedionomidae; genus Pedionomus; species Pedionomus torquatus. Next base: position 115,738 of record VZRU01003259.1, on the reverse strand, counting down.
AAGCAAGGAAAAAAAGGACTGGAAAAACCTTCCCTCCTCCCCCATCTGCCCATCTTCAACCACCATAAAAAAAATAAAATTTCTGTTTCCATCTTCGAAGCATTTGAGGTGCTTTAATTCTCATTCACACATACCATCGTGTAGTTGCAGAGTTTCAAGAGTTTTATTGAGAATAGCCGTGTGCTACTGTAACACAGATTAGATTTAAGCCATGTTTTATGCAGCCCGTACCATAATGGTGTCCTGATTCCTAGCTGAGGTTTGTTGTCATAACAGTAGCACAAACAATAAGCAGTAATAGTTAAATACATGTATTAATTTGAGGTGAAACCACTCACTTCTGAGGGAAGGATTACCTCAAGAATTGTATAGCTTCTTCACTTCCAATTTATGTTGGCTAAAATTAAAAGTTATGAGGTTGTGAACTAAGTGTTCCAGCCATGATTTTGCCACATTGTATGGTGCAAGAGCATGCACATTGCACCAGGTAGTTGCAGTTGAGGAACTGTTGCCTTTTCAGTTTTCTTCCTCTAAAAGAAAAATAATCTATGCCTATTAAAAGAACACTAGTTCTTTTATATACCAAATGTCCAAGAATGCAGAGAAGATATGAAGTCTTACATGTTTATAGACCTGTGTCATGTATGAGTGAAAACAAAGTAATTCTGGATGTTTTTGTTGTACAGGGTGATCCAGGACCCATAGGCTTTCCAGGCCCACCTGGGATCAAAGGCCAGAAGGTAAGGTTCTATTTCTGTTTTCATGTAACCCTCCATGGCCCAAATCAATGCCATCAGGTGGATGTGTGGTGGTCAAGAGGCAATAGAGAAAGGCTTTAGGCCTGCTGTTGGTACTGTGACTCTACTGTGTCAGGCTCCAGGTCCAACAGTGCAAAACATTCCCTTGAAACTAAATTGAGATTATCGCAACAGAATGTAGATCACAGCTGCTTAGGTTGGTGTTCTTCATGCCTGAACAGAATAGGTACTAGGGAATATAGGCTTGCCTGTGTGATACAGCCATTTTCAAATCAATTGTATTCCATTTTCAGTTTTTTAATTTTTTTCTATATTGCATATTTTGTAGTATAGAAAAAGTAGAGGTCATGTGACATAACCCCAGTAGGCTGCTCTGATTAGTCAGATGGTTGCAAACTGGTGAGGTAACAGAAATTAGCAAGAAAGGTGGGGGTAATTAAATGTTGTCTTTGCAGAAGATACTTTGGTGTTGCAAGTGGAATAGAAAAACATGGAGAACCAGTATCGCAGCAGAATTTTAAAATATTGTGCAACACTAAAGGCTATAAAGCTATAAAGTGTCCATCAAAAGGATGGAATGAATTGTTAGAGAGGTAGGCCCTGGTACTTTTGGCCTTAATTTTTGACATGTAGAGAAAGAATATTCATATAATGTTTGCCTGCTGTTGAAACGTAAGAAAAATGGCATTTAACAAAATTTATATTTGGTATTATGTTTTAAGATGGCTTCATTCAACATTGTCCTGTTCTTAAACAATCATTTTACATTTCTTTTAAAAAGTCTAGTCATTCATTTCTAGAATTGACCAAAACATAGTAAAAACGTGACTAGAAAAGGAAGCTATTGCTGAGTTAGCACCAGGAGAAGTGTGGAAAGACATTTGTCCAAAACATGTGGCCCACATTTCTATGAAATGAGAAAACGTAGAGCTGTGACAAGAATTTGTATCTCCTCTGTTGAGAGTTGACCTACAAGCCTGGACACTGCTGGCTTTTGTCACCACTGGTCTTGGGGAATCTCAAGGTGGCCCAAGTACCATGCTTTCTAATTTCATCAGGTTTCTAGTTTTGCTCTGAAAACAAAGTAGTTTTTGTTTTAAGGCTTTTTAGATGGGAAGCAGCTGTCACTTTTTCTGTATCATAAGACAGCCATTTGGGAAGAAGGAAATTAAAATCTTATGGCCTTCATGCTCTCTTCCTGCCACAAGAATTTACTCCTTATCTAGGAGTTAAAGAGACTGTGGAGAATCATGCTTACTTGATCATTGGAAATTTTACTCTGTTTCTGTGTTGTACACATCAGACACTAACTAGAACCATGTTTAAGATAACTTCTGCATGACCCAGACTGTAAGAATACCAGCTTTTGAACCGTGCTACACCTGTGAGCTGTTAAAAGTATTTCATGCTTAGTTTTTTTAATGACAAGCTGTCCTGGTTTGAGGTAAAATGAACCAATTTTCTGTTTTATAGTTTTACTTTCTTAGCTAGGCCTCGTCTAACTAGCTAAACTCTGAAATTAACATTGTTCAGAGCTGTTTCGTCTCACAGTGATAAGACCTGATTATACCAAGGGATGGTCTGCAGAGAGGCCCTTGTTTAGACTTATTGCTAGAAGAACCAAGGTCAGATAATTTTCGTCGTTTTGCCTGTTGGAGGGTCGGAAACGGAAAAGCATAAAGGGGTCCCACCTTCAAGGAGGAGCGGACAGGACAGGTGACCCAGAACTGACCAACAGGGGTATTCCATCCCATCTACTGGACTGTAAGAATACCAGCTTTTGAACCGTACTACACCTGTGAGCTGTTAAAAGTATTTCATGCTTAGTTTTTTTAATGACAAGCCCACAAGATTTTGTTTTAAATAACTGATCTTTACTTATTGCTTTTCAATATATGTAATTAAGTAAATATGCTGTTATTTCATTGTTATCTCAGGAATTATTTTGAAAGGACTGTGAGCACAAGTATCTGTAAAACTGCTGCAAGAAAAAAATGCAGAAAAGTCAAGTCCTTCCATTTTTGTTTTGTACCCCAGGACAACGGGGGAATTGCTGTAATATTGAAAAAATAACATATTTTCTATGTTTTTTCTCATCTAGCTAAAAAGGAAGATTAAAAATCTTGCATATGAGTTAGTGGTGTCCCAAATTCTATTCAATTTTGACAATCAGCTTAGGTTAACTGAGTAGTTTCTAAACAGTGAGTTATTTGATAGTGAATAACATCTTTAATGTTCTTTCAGATATTTTGCATGGTTTAATATCTAAACTTGTGTTTGTTTCATGGCAATTATTTTTTGTCATATTAACTTCGGTTTTGTTTTCCTGAATGACATAGAAATTTGAGTTGTTTTTTTTTTCTTTGTGGAATTTATCATCCATTTCCCATTAACTGGAGTAGTGACTGAAGCAGAAGGGACTGTCGAATGCCTGCTACCCCTCCACTAGGGATGATGTCCCACTTCAGGATGGCTATGGAGGAAACTGCATTTAAACATTTTTTCTGATCAGAATTTGCCTGTTTCTCAACTTCCTCTGCAATGTTATTTGGTGCTTATGCAAAAACACACATGGTGGAAGTTTGAGGCAAGTGTACATATTATTTTCACCTTTTTTTGACAAGGGAGACTTTGAGAAGCCATTGTGCTTTTGGTTCTGTTTTTCTGAATATCTGAGATTGTGTTAGGAGAGTTTCTTGGAAAGATTCATTTTATCTCCTCCCAAAAGAAAAGATTTTGAAGCTTTCAGTGCAATAGAACAGCACTAGTATACTACTGTTCTGGATTAGCATTTTAAAATGATGTGTTTCTTTTTATAAAGCTGAGAGTCTACAGTTTTTTAGTAAGATAGTAAAAGAAACGTATGTTAATAATCAGGACTCTGGGAACAGATTATTGTGACTGACTATTTTTCATTACATGTGTTGGAGTATGTGTCCTTGTGGTTGCATTTGAAAGATGACATATTTCTCATGCCTGTAACATGTACTAGAAAAAGCCAATTTTTTCTCAGAAAAGAGCTCCAATTTTCTCTAGTGTAAGGACAGAAAAATTGCATGTTTATGAGGTGTTTAGAAGTCTTTTGAAGCACAGAAGCAATGGCAGGAGATGAGAGTTAGTCTGGGAAGAGTGCTGTTGCACAATCTCTGTTTGGAACTTCTTTGACAGGACCATCTTTAAATCAGCCCTCAGAACTTTCCTTGTGTCACTCCAGAGACCTTGCAGACCAGAAGCTCCCCTTCTTCCCCCTCTCCCTCAAAAGGGCCTACATCACTGTACAGAGAGGCAAGTACTTGCCTCTGCTAGCCAGCATATGGGGAGGATAGACTATGAGCCAAAGGTCATTCTTCTGGGGCATTACCTTGCCTGGGATCATGCCAGTACATAGGAATGACTGCAGTGCCTTTGTGGTTGCAGGTACTTTGTAATGATATTGGAAAAGATTTTAAAAAGATTGGCTACAGTTTTTGGGCTAGCTTTATTCCCTATCTTATGTGTGTGTAATGGTAAATCACAGGAATCTGAATTTATAAAATACTGATAAAATTCACATACTAAAATACAATATCCCAAGACACATTGAAGGAAGAAACTTGACTACAATCTGAGCATGACTGTGTTTCCCTTTGGTTTTACTTTTGCATCCCGTAAAGAGTAAGGCAGATAGATAAATTTCAAAGCAGTAACTGTAGTGCTGTCAACATTATGCTACGAATTGTCTCCCACTGTTTTTCCTAGAGAGTGCAATTTTCCTTGAGCAGCTCTGTAAGAGAAGTTCCCCTACTGAATTAGATGAAGAAAAAGTCCATCTTCTACACTATGCTTTTTAAAGTGTTTTTTTCTATTCCTTAACATATTCAGGGTAAGAGATGCTAGGTGAAATCTTAGTTGTGTTAATAAACATCACCAAAGATAGAATGGAGCTAGGAAGAAAAAATAAAACAAACAACCAAACCATTTGCTGATGAAGACATTTTTAAAAACTAGATGCTGTGTGGTGACAACATGGAGCTGATAAGTAAGCATCACAAAGGCTCGTGTGACTGCATGGAAATCTATTTATATAGTATACTTACCCCATGCCCAGAAATCTTTTTCCTGGCACTTTTAAAACACTAATATCTCTCTGTAGCTGACAGTTGTATCATTAGGTATAACAGTTCTTCTGCTGATTTTCAGAAGTTAAAGAAACTTCTTGGCTCTCTAGCAAAGTTGCTGGTATTGTGCCAGATGTATTTTAATAACAAATACATAGAAATTTTAATAAAACACAATGGGCGCCAGTCAGATGGAAAGACTCTGGTTCAACAGTCCTTGCTGCTATGATTTAACATCTACCTTTTGCTATATACAGATTTCATTCAGTTTGGGTACCACTGTGCTAGGCATATGGTAGAAGCCAGACGCTTAAACTTGCTATGAAGTCTTTTCTGAGTCATGTTAGTTGGCGGTAAAGATCTTTCTCTCACGTGGACCAAAGTGTTCTTGCATCTTGCTCTGTTTTTGTAATGTGATTGGAGTCTGTATTGCTACAATTGGAAGCTTCAAGCCTTTCTCTTCCACATTGACCTTGTAAGTCAGAGTGTTAATCTTCATTAGAAATTGAGAGATATTTAATTTTGCAAACCAGTTCATGTGAACTTGTACTCTTCTTGTTTACTTCCCTCTTAGCTCAGAGCAAATGGGGTCTTTTTAATATGAGTAAGCTCAAGAGTACAAAACTGAACTAGTGAAAAACTAACTTGAAGAAGACTAGCTAACTCATAGGAAAGGAAGCCCCTGTGTGAGAACTCTCTCGCTGGAATAGTACTTGTTTTAGCATGCTTTAGCTTCATTCCCAATCAGCCTTAAGTGAGTTAGGAATTAAGAAGTGTTAACTATGAATAAGAATATGGGCAAACTGCTCTAAAATACAAGTTTAGAGCAGTTTTCTTCTGGAAGAAGATGCTGTTGTGTAGAAACATGCATATCAGTAATCAGTCCTCCTTCTTCATCTCATAGTTCCTTGTGCGCCTTCTTTTGAGACTGTCCACGCAGGTGTTTATCATTGAAAATGACCAAATTTGAAACTAAATTGTGATAAACTGCTCTTCTGTGTAGAGCAGATTTGCTTTACTTTTCCTTTTGTACAGAAATAATAAACTACTGAGAAATTTATTTTAGCAACGCCTCTTTTAGTTGATCATTGAAGCATAGAGAGAGGATAAAATTCTGAAATGGATAAAACTCATAAAATACAGAGTGTAAAAACTGTAAAAAAATAATATGGCTTTGCAGCACATTTTGAATGCTAAAGATGAGTTACTGGTTTATCCTGTTATCTTTAGTTCTACTTTAGCAATTCAATAAAAAACTTGGCTTTAGGCATGTATTAATATAGCAAATATTAACTGGTTTGTCCAAGATCAGCTCCTGGCTATCTGTTACAGATTTATTTTTTTTTTCCCAACAGCAATGCAGACCTACTTCCTTAGATACAATATAACATATGTAAATTATTTAGGTTTAAGCTACATTAGAGGACTAAAGCCAGGATACATTATAATTTGGCAAACTGGCAATGCCCTATGTGTGTTAGCCGAATGAAAGGACACACCTGCTGTGTTGCATTTTGAGAAAATGAAGACTTAGGGTTTCTTAATGAGCACATTTCTTTTGGATCAAGATCCTTTAAGCAAGCCTATAATAGCAAAATTGCAAATTTTAAAGCCTTTCAGAGGTCATTCTTCTATCATCTAAAATTACCACCAAGTGAAATCATTCCATCTTTTCATTTTTTTTATGATAATAAAATTAATTTCATCCAGAAATATTCTTGTAGTCATGCAGAAGCTTATCCAAAACTTTGGGATACCTGATCTGCTGAAGTCAGTTGCAGAATTCCTTTATTACAGTGGGTCTCAAGTCTCTACTGACTAATGAGTGTCATCATGCTGCAAGGCAGCCAGATGTTTGACATCAGCCAAGACACTCCCACTATTCAGTCAATGTCTTTGAGGCCAATTTTATGATAGATTTCTATCCAGAATAAGAATTGTTTTGGTCTTTCAAGCTGCAGCTTTTGGAACTTGTGTATTCCCAGTACCTCTTGCAAGGGATGTGGAGACCAGACACTTGGCTTCTGCTTCAATCATGCAACTGTTACAGCCTCCCTTTTAGGCCATCTTGTCTGAGTATGTTTAGTACAGTGTAAAGACATCCAAGAACGTTCCCCTTTCAAGTGTACTGATGAAAATAGCAGATTCCATCTCTATTTTTAATTATTTAAGAATTCTTTCTTTCTTTAAGAGCTAAAATATGCGTGAAATGGTCAATGCACAGGGAATAAAGTTCGATAGTTTCATGATTCCAGCACCACAGGGAAGATTACTAGGATGAGGCACGGGCTTTTTTCACTGCTGTTATAAACTTAATATAAGGACTGGAATTTCTTCTATGCTAATTTTTAAAAAATTATATCATGTTTCTTGGGAGGTCTGTCTGTCGTGAGAGTGTCATAGAATAGCATGGGATGACCCTCTACTTATACCCCTCCTCTCAACTACCTTGTTTAGAAAGGGCATCGTGACAAGGATTTGAAAAGGGAAAATACACTGTACCGAATCCAGTTCCTCAGTTCAGCAATAACTGGCAACAGCATCCCATGTACTCATTTGTTTAAAAGAGTACAAGTTTGGAAATGTCTTTAAGCATGCTGATATCTTGAACTGTATAAACTGTCATGAAGATTTCTTACTCCTTTTCTTTAACTCAACTTTCATGTGAGCTGCTAAATGTACACCACACTAATGCTGCAGGCAAAAAGTTTGGATAACTTTTTTCTTGATAAAGGGAGATTGGAGTAGGAAAAAGGTCTGTGTTGGTTTTTTTAACTGTATCACATATCTGTTTCTTTACCTGCAGGGTCCTAAGGGTTATCAGGGACTGCGAGGGCCACGGGGCGAGCAGGTAAGTGATGAAAGAACAGTGCACTGTACTCTACAGAAAAACAACTGAGGATAGAAAAATGTGTAACCCAATGTAAGTGTTCAATATAAGCAATCAGCGTAAATTACTGACTGCTTAGGGAAATACCTGATAGTTCTTGCCCAATAATTAAGATTATTTAGCTATCAGTGTGGTAAAAAAGATGTAAATGAAATGGAAAAGACCACCTTGTTTTTCTTCAGCTACCACACTGACTTGGTGGAATTTGGTGTAAAATTCATGTTAGAGGCACAGTTCAGATTCTCTCAAAACCTCTACAATTTAATGCATTTTAGATCTCCTAGCATGCAGAAAATGGAATGGTTATTTAGTGCTTTTTCTCACTTCGATGTCAGTTCAAGAAGCAACCTGAATGTAAATTTCAAAGGCATGCAATTGTTGATGTGTCTTGTTAGCATTAATGAGGCTCTTAATGACAGGGTATATGGAAGCATTAGACTCTTTGGATGACACTGAAAGGGAAATGATGATTATAATGGATTACAGACACCCAAAAGGAGGTGAAAATCATGAAGATCATCCATGAGTTTTATACACAAATCTTAACTGAATGAGTGGTGATTTTTATTATAGGCTCACAAGCACTTTTCTGTGATTACTGTAATTGAGCTGCGAGGTAGAGGTAACTGCTGAAAAAACACTAATTCTTAAATTCAGGAGATGAATGTCTCAATCTTTCAAGAAGTTGCAGGTGAAGAGGAATCTGTTAGTTATCACGTAAGGGAAAGAGCAAAGCTTGCACTGAAAAGTAACTCTGCTCATTATTCATGCAATCAAACATATAAGGTCATTTGAAGGTGATTCATGTTCAAGAACATGAAAACTGTTGACATGCGACTATTTGACACCTCAGTGCTCACATACTGCTGCTGTAAATATTTTCTTTCATTATTATCACTTAGAAAATGCTCTTATGTAACTTCTAAGACTTTTATTTTGCATGTAGTTCTTATTGCTGGTATTTTCAGGCCTGGCTGGTGAAGGTGATGAGTTAGACCTTTTACTTGTCATCTGTAGCACTTACCTGTGTTTGTAGTTTTTAGAAGCTTGTACAGCAAGGATAAATATTTTTTCTGAATTTGTGACTTGTGGAATTCCTTGAACAGCTGGAAAAGTTTTATAAAATAAATTATAAATGCCATAATTATACTGCTTTTTTAGTTCTTTAAGTATATACATATTTTTGAGGTACAGCTGAGCCAAAATGGCAGACCGTGGATCCTAATTCCATGACAGAACATCTGTCAGAAGATGAATCAGTACCAGTTGAAAGCAGGTGACAGACTCATCTCGATGGCAGCTCATTTAAATGAAAAATACTACAGCCACTTTTTGGAACTGAATTTCTGAGTTCTGCTTCCTAAGACAGCCGTTTAACCATAAATCAGCTGTGAACAGCTCGAAGAGGAAGTCCTGATCCATTGCTATGGAAACACTGACATATGACAGTGGGTGGAAGGGTCAGGCTGGGAGAATGTCCAATTTATGGACTTGGCTTGTTTAAAATAAAATTAACTGAACAGAAGTAGGTGGAGCTTCCTATGTCTCAGTGACAAGCCCATGGCATTTGGCCTCATTTCAGAAAAGCAAATTTTTATGAAAATAAAGAGTCAGATGTGCAGATGCTAAATAATAAAACAACAAAATTGACTTTTGGATTTGATTAGGAGGAATAAAATAGAGGGAAGTTCTATAAGTTTACGACTAATCCAATGCTATATTGACCTGATTCTGGAAGAAACAAAAAAAAATTGACTTTGAAAGGATGTAAGTAGTATTCTTTAATAAAGCACTTAGCTGTATTTGAACAAATGTGTTAAGATCATTGCAGTTACTTCATTTCAATGACCCATCTCCTCTAGTCTTCCTCAATTACTTTCTATGAATAGCATCTGTGCTTTTATTATGGAAATAATAATAAATGCTGGATTTCACAAAATCATAGACTCTTCTTGTAATGCTTTTTAAAGGATATGTAACTGAAATAAGATGAACAAATTTTAGCATGTTGCTCTGTAGCTTGCTCGAAAAGCAGTTTTTCTGTGAGCTTACACTGTGATATGACTAGATGTTAAAAAAGTCACATTTATCAAAAAATGAGAAAATAAAATTCAAGACATGACATTAAANTTTTCCACCTCTTTTTCCACTTAGGGAATTCCAGGAATGGCTGGCAATACTGGGGCAGTTGGTTACCCTGGCAGGCAGGTGCAGTAACTATACTAATGTCTTTGCAGTTTGGGGTGTTTTCTTGTTTGTTCTTTTCAAAAGTACCATATCTTAACTCTTTTGGAACTACTAACAGTATAAATGTATTTGTTTACATCCTGTTATTTATCCTTGAAACAAATCTCATTCACTAGGTAGCACCATTTACGTAATGTTGAGTGTTGAGATTTTCAACCTTGGATGGGCTAGATGCATTAGTGCTGTACCTTTTAGGAATATATAAATGACAATACCAAAGTACTGAATGTTGAAACACTTTATACTCCTTCATAAACCTCTTGTTCTGTGTGGTTTGTTGTCTTCATATTTCAAGTCCAGAAGAAACAGGAAACTGCCTGCTATAGTACAGCCACTCCTGATTGTCACCAATGTATTTACTTCACTGCTCAAACTATTTCTTCAGTCTTTTAGAGAAATAAAACATCAAAAGATGTCTTTGACTTTTTTATACCCCTTCAGATATTTGAGTAGGAGAACCAATAAAGCCAGAAGGGAGCTTTCTATAAACACAAGTATTTATATAAATATTTGTTTTATTATTTTTTAGTTAATGTATAAACCAGCAGATACCTCAGTCCAGTAATACAAATAAGGCATAAAGTAGAAATATTCATTATTTTCCCCATATAAAGGTATATGAGCCAAATTCAACAACTGACTTTCTGGTTTTATGTCTCCTGAAAGGATGAATTTGACCAATACTTCAGTGTTTTATTGGGCTGGGTTTGTTAGGGGTACATATTTTAAAATTCCATTATGATATTTTATATGTTAATGGATGATAGCATGTTTGTGTTGAATCACATAAGATGTTTAGAGCATTTGGACTACATTTTCTATTCTGATACTAGCTTGAAAATAATTGAAACAGTGTCCAAATACAAAAGCTTATGAAAAATATTGTAAAATTACTACACTGTAATGCCAGATCACTGGGTCTGGAAAAAATTTTCCTCCCAGAAGAAATAATTTTAATGTAAAGGAATTTTCAGTCTAAGTTTCAGCCATGAATTAGTGGGAGATCTTTCTGAATGTGGTCCCAGGGAACTGCTTGATGACACCCGCTTCAATTCTAATAATTTTAAGAATGTATTGCCAGTTCGCAATTAACAAGTGCTGTTACTGTTCTTTTAAATAGAGGATATCTGGTTATCAACTCATGTCTTTTTGTAACAGGGCTTAGCTGGACCAGAAGGTAACCCAGGTCCTAAAGGTGTACGAGTAAGTAAGCATTTTTAGCTTTTTGGCATGCATGTCTGTTTTTAGCCATAGAGTACATAAGAAATAGGATAAAGAATTTCATTCAGCTCTGCCTGTTGTATGCCCACTGAACAACTCCATCTTTACAAAATCTGCAAATGAGTAAACATAGTGTTTTTTTGAAAATAGATGTGAGGATGTAAATTTCTTTTTGTGTGGTGAGGAGCATAGAGCAGTCTCCCATTGCTGCCCTTCCTCTCACTCAGAATGTGCACAGGCAAGAGAAGGAAAGCAATACTGAATTGGGGGTGTGTGAGAGCTGGGAGTGAAGAGGAGCAGACATTTCCTGCCTGAAGCATTATTTCCATAATGGAAGCTGTCAAGAAGGGAGACATATCTGGCATTTGCAATCTGTAAGAGCTATAGAAGTTGATAAAGGGAAACGGTCTTGTCACATTAAAACCATAAAAGTTGAGAGTTGATCTTGAGATTTTAGAATGGTTCATCTGTAGTCTCATATATTCCAGGGACTGAAGGCTCTTAATGCTCTGCTGATTTAAGGTTTGCTTTTAATTATTCTTGAAAGTAAAATAGGTTACTTTTTTTTTTTTCTGATACTTTTGCTTGTTTTGTATTTTTTAAAATAAGCACATGTATGAGTACTTTCTCAGACTGACTCTCCCCAGCAAGTGATAGACATGGGTTTTTAGAAACTTGGATGTCACCAGCTGTACCTAGGACTTGAAGGAACCAGAAAAGGAACCTAGGAAACTAGGTGCTTTCTGGTCCTCTGCTCGTGTTGTACGGATTGCTAAGCAGTGTTCCATGTTTTGAGTATCTATTAAAATAATCCTAACGTGTTGCTAGATTTACTTTTGTCCTGTTTTTTACATGTAGTTACTAACAGCCTTTTCCTGCAGCAGCTTCTCAAACATATGCCTGATTTTTTGGGATGGGTTTTTTTATGTCAGTTTTCATTACAGCGATGAGGAAAAATTAGTTTGTCAGGATCAAGTGCCAGCAGATATTGCACCCTCAGGGACTGTGTTTTTTGCATTTCTTAGTTTTTTCTTGCGCAGATTCTCAATGTATTTTGTCTTGTTCTCCCCTCAACCAACAAGACATTAAGTGATCGCAGTCACTTCCTGAAAAGTTACTACTTCTCTGTTTACATGAAGCTAAAAATGGCCAATGTATGAGCAATTTTAGGGAAAAACACCTGTCAGGTCTTAAGGCTAAGTCCTGTATATGAAATCTACAAGCAACTTCCAATAAAAATTATGACAGCCCTGTTAAGACATATTAGTGTGCCATGGGGGGGTGTAGCAACATGATACAAAGTGTATTTAAAGCTTTAAGTTTGGAACATGCCTGCAATCAAGCTATTCCTTGCTTCTCAGGTGTTCTAAGAAGCTGTAGAAAAAAAGAAGTGTGTTTGTCTTCCTTACTGTCTTTAGGGCTGGATGACAACGTGGGCACTGTCTTTCATAATTAAAAAAAAAAAAAAAAGAAAGTAAGCCAAACCCCTGAGAATTGTTGCAATTGGAGGACTGGAGAGAAACAGAGATGAAAACAAGGGATTCTTTTTTAGTAACTAATAATACTTTTGTTCCAATCTCAGTATGAATCTGGTAGTGCAGAATCCATCTCTACTACTATTTTTGTAAATTGTACTATTATTGCTGCTGAGTCAACAGCATGTTTCTATGTCCATACAACTGATTATATGAGGTAGTTTATTCTGACTTTCTGAGAGGAAGGTGGGAGAGAAATCACAGAATTATAGAATGGTTAGAGTTAGAAGGAACTTGAAGATCATCGAGTTCTAACCCCCCTGCCATGGGGAGGGGACACATCCCACTAGAGCAGGTTGCTCAAAGCCCCATCCAACCTGGCCTTAAACACCTCCAGGGATGGGGAATCCACAACTTCTCTGGGCAACCTGTTCCAGTGCCTCACCAACCTCACAGTAAAGAATTTCTTCCTAATATCCAATCTAAATCTCCCCTTTTCCAGTTTAAAACCATTAGCCCTTCTCCTGTCTCTACCCTTCCTGACAAAGAGTCCCTCTCCTGCTCTCCTGTAGGCTCCCTTCAGATACTGGAAGGTTGCTGTAAGGTCTCCCCAGAGCTTTCTCTTTTCCAGGCTGAACAGCCCCAGCTCTCTCAGCCTGTCCTTATAGGAGAGATGCTCCAACCCTCTAATCATCTTCAAGGCTCTCCGCTAGACTCGTTCCAACAGTTCTATGTCCTTTCTATGTTGAGGACTCCAGAGCTGGACACAGTACTCCAGGTGGGGTCTCACGGATTCAGATTAGAGGGGCAGAATCACTTCCCATGACCTGCTGGTCATGCTCCTTTTGATGCAGCCCAGGATATGGTTGGCTTTCTGGGCTGCCAGCACACACTGCCAGCTCATGTTGAGCTTCTCATCCATGAGCACTCACAAGTCCTTCTCAGGGCTGCTCTCCAGCCATTCTCTGCCCAACCTGTATTTATGCCTGGGATTGCCACACCCCAGGTGCAGGACCTTGCACTTGGCTTGATTGAACTTCATGCCATTTGCATTAGCCCACCTCTCAAGCCTGTCCAGGTCTCTGGATGGAATCCGTTCCCTCCAGGGTGTTGACTGCACCACCAAGCTTGGTGTCATCAGCAAACTTGCTGAGGGTGCATTCAATCCCACTGTCCATGTCTCCAACAAAGATGTTAAATAACACTGGTCCCAGCACTGACCCTTGTGGGACACCACTCGTCACTGTCTGCCACTTGGACATTGAGCCATTGACCACAAGCCTTTGAGTGCGGCCATCCAGCCAGTTCCTTATCCACCGAGTGGTCCATCTATCAATCCCATGACTTTCCAATTTTGGAGATTAGGATGTCATGTGGGACAGAAATGCATTGTGACTGAACTTTAAGAAAAATATTCTGCTTTTCACAAGGGAAACTTTCTAGGACTCTTATTCTAGGACTTGCTGCATGTAGCAGTGATCACACATTGTTAATAAAGATGAGAACATCTTTTCTGATGTATTTCATATATAAAATTAACTTCAGCAGCTTTTTCATGTTTCATTTGTTCTAATCAATTAGGTCTCTGATGTAACTTTGTCTTATCGGAACTCTATCTTAGTACTTCTTTGTTAATTGATTCTGTACCCTTATAATAGAAAAATCTGGTTTTGCTGTTGGTTGGAGAACAAATCCTAGTCATATTTAAGTTGGTTGAGCTTCACTAGTAATTTCAGATGAGCCTGAATTTAATCACTGGATCTTGAACCCACAGCTGGCAAATACTGAGGGTCAAGCAGTGTTGGTGGAAGTAGCCTTGTAATCAAGAATTGTTCTTCTGTTTTTAGGGTTTCATTGGACCTCCAGGGGTGGCAGGACAACCAGGACCTGAAGGGGAAAGGGTAGGTTTAATGAAACATTCATGATATATTGATGTTTGGGTAATAATGCAATATTTGTTAGAATGGGGAAAAAATATCCAAAGTATAACCATTTGAGTCTTTGTCTAAAAGCAAAACTGATGTGGAAGAAATAAAATAAATAGGTCATATCTAATTAGTCTAATCGATTAAATGCACTGGTGCTAAAGTTAAGTGGGGAGTAGCTGTAAATTGTTATTTGAATTTAATCTAGAGCTGCAAGGTTTAAGGGTTGGGGTTTTTTTCTTACCACCAAGGTCCACAATAAGTTGGGGTCTTTTTTCAGTTGATAATTATTATTTGTCAGTTGTCAGATGATGTTTCCAATAAAACCAGTCATGGAAATCTTAATCTCTGTCACTCCGTGCTTGAAATTTTTCTTTGTTCCCTTGAACACATCTGGCCATGTACTTTGATAGAAACGGGTTATGGCCCTTCTTCATAATTGTTCTGATGTGGTCACAGAAAAGACACGCAAAGTTTGTATTTCTGTCCCCATGTTGTAGGACATTGTCTCTACCATTCTTTGGACAAATATATGTATTTTTTTTAATATTGCTGCTTTTCACACTGTGTTTTCCAATCAAATATAGTTTTAATTACTTGGATTTAAGCTATTGAAGAAAAGAAAACCTACTTATTGTATGATGGGTTTTTTCTTTCTCAGGGCATCCCAGGCCTCCGTGGAAAAAGAGGTCCTAAAGGGAGACAGGTAAAGCTTCTAACATTTGTTAAAATTTCTATTGCCAAGGTAAATGCACCTGTAATTCACTCTAACTTAAAAAATTTAAAAAAGCTGGAAAATGTTAGTTTTGTATTTTCCTTTAGATTATGTTCTATTGTTTCAAATTAGTACTTTGCAGTATTGTGTATTCTGTGCAGGTTATAATTACCAGATGCTCTGAAGTAAGGTTGAGGAAGACTTAACACAGTGAACCTTGTGGCTGGTTACTGGTATCAGCTACATGAGGGTTAAAAGATGACAGAAACGCATAAATATATTCTGTAAAATTAGTGTTAGTACAAAGTACAGATGATGCAATGATTTTGGTGTTGGTTTGAATGCAAATCAGCTGTTTCTAATGTCTGACATTTCTGGACTATGGTAAATTAAAGCTGTCCTCTACTTACCATATATGTCTACAGCTGAGAATCAACACAAATCTGCCAAGTATACAGCATCAAGTTTTACATATTTTCTGTGGTATAATTTCAATGCCAAGTGTTTTGTTTTCTGCTGCAACCTTATTATTTTCGGTCTTTGAAGCTATCTAGGGGTTCCCAATTTTAACTTGCTTGTGGTTTGAGATTGGAACTGTGATAACATTCTCCAGTTTTGCACTCAGTTATGCTCAGCAGTTCAGATGACTTTAATCTAACATGTTGAACATGCTTGTTCAGCAGTTGTAGTGTGATTACCATTATTTGGCCCTTGATGTATGCTATGATAGTTGTGGAGAATTCTGTTTAATTATGTTTTGTTTTGTGTGTGATCCTGTACCAACCACAAAAGGCACTAGCCTGCAGTAGTTTTCCTTTTGATGTAAAGAAAGGCACAGAGAAAACTGTCAGTATTTGATAGACTGCTCTTTCTGAAGCTGTTTTCAATTTATTAAGGTATAAAATCAAAGTAAGAATCTCTTTTTTTAATTATTCAGCTAGCAGGACAGGGTGCTCCTGTGCTCTTTGACCATATGATAGTTTGCTTATAATTTGAATCAAATGCTACTTTGTGCATCTGAATGTTGGGCAGAGGGGTCTGTGCCATCAGTACCTCACAGTAGTTGGCAGGATGCTGTGCTGGTGAGTCACTTGCAGCATATAAAAAGGAGAACCCGGACGGAAAGCACAGGCTTTTGTTCAGTGTGGAAAAGGAAGAGGAGGTGGCAGCAGGGAGATTTGAACACATAGTTTGCATTATAAACTCAGTGGCAGGTTTCACTGAGGCTTCTGATTGCCAATTTAGTAGTTTGTTTCAATGTGTAACGGCGGTGCTCTGCATACTGTGGTAAGCAGTTATTTTTCATTTGCATTAAGAGCACTACTTCTATCAGGGTCAGGCTATGCTCTGATAAGGAATTTTACTTATATAAATCAGTTCAGAAAGGTTTCATGTAGGTGACAAAACACCAAAACCACCTTAGCACAGTGTCCATGTTTACCTTTGTGCAGTACAGATTCCTCTGTAATGTCATTTTCTCAGTCCCAAGGCTCATACCAGATACTTTCTATGATCTATTAAAGTACTTATTTGACTAAAGCCTACTAATATAGGGAGAAAACCAGGAGAGCAGTCACATGGCAACCTGGCTTGAGGTACTTCACTGGATCACAAGCTTAACAAATGTGTGTAATTTTAAGTCTAGACAATGCTAGCTGTGATGCCAATGTCTTTTGATGCAGCATCCCAGAGTTAACAACACTGGTGCTTTGTGGCAGGGCACTAAAGGAAATTTAGCATGGGAATTGCAGAGAGCACTTGTGTAGTGCCAAGTCAGGCTCATCACCTTGTGTTCTAGTATGCAACATATTTCATTGGAGAAAACTTGTCAATAATAAAACTAGGGGGAAAAAAAAACCTTTCTGACTGTGAGGTCCTTGTGAAACAGATCCTAAATATCATCTCATTTTTGGAAAGTAATATTAAGTATAAGGAAAGTGGATTGTACAAGGGATTGTATGCTTGCAATTCAAAATGCTCCTAATTAAAAGGTTTATTTAATAGTTAGTCATATTTATAACATCTCTGGCATATTTGAAATGGATCACTTACCAAAATCTTTATTGTGAAGATTATACAGTGAGGATTTGTTTGAATTTTAGATTAGTTTTGTGTAAAACATGTTTTAAAGAATAGATTTCATAGTAAAAACATATGTATTTAATTTCTTTCCATTGTATGCTTGTATGAATATGAAATTTGGCTAATTCTGCAGTATTTTTAATGCATTGTCTGTTCTTTTAAGGTGATGCATAGTGCTTTTACATACATAGTTTGACCACATTTAGGGGAATGTTTTTGCATAGTTTTCTTCTGTATAGGATTAGTTACATCAAGCAGTCAATGTGACAGAACAGACCTTGTAAGTTATAACAAGACTTTATTAATCAAGTTCATTGAACTTGTAAAAACATGCTCTTTAAAAACATTAAAATTATGTATAGTTGAATAGTTATCCTTTGTATGCTTAATAGTAATGTTAAATGATAATAATGATGTAATAAAACACTTGTTGCACAGTAGTATTATTATATTACTTTCAGGTTTAGACTCTTTTGATGGTTTTCCTATGTTTTTTCCTTTAACTTTTCTACTTACTGAGATAGTTTTATCAGCATCAGTTAGAAGACGTACACTGTTCAGCATGGCATTATGATGGCAGTGGGTATTCTGTCCCTTTTGTAACTCATGTATGCTGAGTTCCTGCTGTATATTAACCATCATCTGTGATATGCATCTATGATCTGGTGGCTGGTAAAACTGTTCCATTGCATCCTCCATTTCACTTTTGATGCCTCATTTGTGTGTTTTTTTAAAAAAATAATTATGTGTATTATGGCAATTGTACCTCTTCCAACATCTACCAATGGTAAGCAGTACAACATTATGCTGTTAAGGAAAGGATAGTAAATTCATCTTGTTCTATATCATATCAGCTGATATCTTTTAACAATATAAGTACTGTCAAATACCCAATTTGCTTGTGTGAAATTTTATACTAAGTTTTCAGAGCTGTGCAAAAATTTGGCAGTGGTGATCAGATTGAAAATCAATGAAATCTGCTTTGTTGACTTCTAAACTATCAACCTTTACTGTTTAAATGATAAAACAGTAACATAAAAAGTACTGAGAGATCTTACAATTATGGCTCTAATTCTTATTTTTGAGTTGCATGACCAGATCCTGAAAAGAAAGTTCATTGTTGTGAGAGGTGTTCCTATCTTTTGGTTTCCTGAAGGAAAACCTTTGGTTTTTCTTCAGGACAATGCAGAAAAAAGCTCCAACCAAAATCACCCCTAATGATGGTACAGGGAGTGTTAGGCATGTCTCAGATTAATTCACAGTGCCATGCATGAGGATGGGAATTAAGAGCCTACTGTTTCAACACATTTCAGCAGTGTGTATGCATATATATACATGTAAAAAGTAGTCTTAAGTTTTATAGAATCTTGGTTTAAGTTATTACTAAAACCAAATATGGCTTAAGCAATGCTTAAACTACTTTGGTTTATGATACAATTTTTCCACCTCTTTGACGTGGTTTTACATTGTCTTCTGGATTGCTGTTCAGTGTAATACTGTATGATGATGCATGACACCCATTCCATTAAGGAAAGACAATATTAAGTCCTGAGCTGGATGGCCATGCGAATATACTCCAAACAAGGTAGACTGAAAAGGCCAAATTAATTGTAGCTTTGACCTACAGCAGGTTTGAACAGAGTCTTACAGAGGTGAAAGGTTAATGCCTCAAAGTACTGTTCCTGATGCACAGGGAAGGGTAAAGAGACATTCAAACCTTGAAAAGACAATGAAGAATATTGCATGTAAAAAATTATTCTAAGGGTGGAATTGGCTCCTTTTCCCAATGGAGATCAAATAGCAAAGCTCTGGTACTTTGTAGCTGATTGGTCAGTGCATCTATCAGTTATCTTAATACTCTAATACTGTGCAAGATTTCTCAGTTCCAGGAAAAGTCTCTTTCCTGTAAGTGCCTTAGACTGGATTTTTTCCAGGCAGAATCTCTTTCCAGCTTGGTATTTTGGAAATTTTTTTATAGGCTCTTCTGGACCTTACATTGTAATTAAAAAGCATATTGATTTTTCTGTAAATCTTTGCTCCATCCTTTCCTCCAAACTTTATACAGTCATAGGTATCATGAAAATATTGCATGGTGCTGCTTCAAACTAATAGTGTGAGTTTGCTATTAGCTTCGTGTAGCTCTTCCAGATAAATAGTGAGATCTTCCTGGCAATATTAAACGGATAAAAATTGACTTAAAAAAAAAACCAACAACCAAACCACAAACAGAAAAAAACAAAAAATGCAAACCACTTTCCCCCAGCAACTCCTGTGCTTCTGCAGTGGGCAACACCAGAAAGAAGCAAACCTATCTGTTAAGCCCTGAGAGGAAGCAAGAAAGGTTCCAGCCGGTGAAGTGGTGGATTTCCATTTCATTTTGCTTCTCAAGCAAGAAATAGAAATTTGGCTTCAAGCTTTGACGCTTCACTGGGCCAGTCAGATTTCTTCCCCGTCCTGATAATCTAGTCTCTGAAGTCAAAATGCTGATGAAATGAATGAGGCTTTTCCATATCTTGTTTGAGTGATCGTTTCATTTTCTGGATGCAGACTAAGGCAAATGTTCACTTATTGGTAAAGACAGTGTTGTGACAGAAAGATGAAAAAATTTACTTTTAATGAACGTGTGTCACAATGACATTGCAAACATTAATAGAATGAGGCAAAGAATAAGGAAACAACAAAAGACAGATGTTTAAGTGACTGCTGCAGGTAACACAAAAAGAAAGATTTTGAAGTAAAAATACTAAATAGGAAAAGAGACTTGAAGCAAACAATTCAATTAATACTCGCTTAATATTGCTTTTAAAGCATTCCGTCATGTCATTTTTCCCTAAGCGTACATTTTATGTAGTTATATCTCTTTTGCTTATGATTTTAGGAGACAAATAATACCACTATTCTATGCTATTCGTTTTAACTGTGTTGCTGAAACTTTGTGCTTCTTCCATTTGTTATCTCCCTGAGTCCACTTGCTGATGTCCTAATTCCTAATAGTTATAGGGATTCAGAGTTCAGACCACCTTTTGTATCTTGGACAATAAAAACCAAGCATTCTCTCTTTTGCTTTAGGGTTTTCCAGGTGACTTTGGAAACAGAGGCCCCCCTGGTCCAGATGGGAATCCTGTAAGTATCAAATTGTGTGGATTTTAACATGGTAAAATTTGTAACACTCAATATTAACTCCCTTCCCAAAAGGAAAGGAGAAAGGAGACTCTTGCCTCACAAGCAAAGTCTCAGAAGTCCACAGAAAAATTTTGAGCTTTTACTTTTCCATGGAAATTGCTACAATAGTAAGCAGTGGGATAAAAAAAGAGAGATAAAAGGATGAGGAAGCTGCTGAGAGCACAGAGTTTCCACTGCTTCATGTGCTGACTACCTTGAGAATCAGATGTTTTGCTGTCCTCATTGCACTACTGATGAATGTTTTGTCTTCAGAAATTCTTGCACTGGATATGAGTTTGCATTGTTTATTTAAACCATTATTCTAAGATCACCTTAACAAAATGGGATTATGCATGCATGCCAAAACCCTAGCTTTTGTATGCTTATGCATTTGATAGTTGATTTTGTCCTTTGAACTGTTGCTGAATACAATTATACTAGTATGTCATTTAATGCATTATAATCAGTATGATAACAGCTTTGTCCTTGGCAGTGTGTGCAGGCTAAAGTGCTCTTGTGGTATGGTATTCAAACCGTGGCACAGTCACATCACTTCACTGGCTGCCCTCAAAGGAGCTTTGCTGTCTTGTATTTGCAACTCTGGCTGCAAACCCCAAATTCAGGTTTCTTTTGATATGAGAAACCGGTGAAAGGGCTTTGGGCCAGACAGGGGAACAGCAATAACTGCTGGATAAAAGAACAGCTGATTTGAATCTGCTTTTATTGTTGGATGCTCCTTTGGAAACTGCTATCAGTTTTTGTCTAAAGGCTGTTCTGATATGGACCAGAGTCAGTAACAGGGCAGAGATGGTCTCCTTGTTCAAAGCCTGCCCTCTCTTGATACCTATCATAGAAACTTATTTTAGAAAAGCTTACTTGAAATTTGCTGGTCGGTTATCAACTTTTGGTGCCAGCATTTTGGAACATGCGAAGAAAATGATTTTGCTTTTCTGGACCCTGTGGTAAAGTTCCCGTTGTGAGAACGTCAAGCAATGTCAGTATGGTGCTTTTCATCTTGAAAGCCCTCTGAGGGGTTGTGAGTGCCACCAGCTGCTTTGCAAATGATACAGAAATGGTTAGTTCTTCCTTCCCCTCCTGGTGCTCCCAAGTCTCCCTTCATTCCTGATAAAGCAGATATCGTCTTTCCACAAGTTCTGCAGAACAACAGTACTATAATAGAAACAAGCTCAGAAAGCCTGGATCTGAAATTACAGACTTGCACTTTACAAAGAAGCCTGTTTCAACACAAGCATTTGCAAATGAGTTTCTTCTAATCTGCCAAGACAGCTGCTGATCTTACTGCCTTCTCAGACAGGCAGCAACCCCTCTCCCCTCCTCCCCCAAAGCTCACCCTCCAGGGCTTGTTCAGGCAAGGGGCCAGAGCTGCAGCTGCAGGGGGCTGTAATGCTAATGGGATATTTACAGATCTGGCAGTGGAAAACAGGGGCTGCCTGGGAGGCCTGTGGTGGCAGGAACTTGAAGGGAAGACATTTCTTCCCATGTGCTGACTTGACACTAATGACATTTGTTTCCATGCCTAATTTCTTCTGCTTAACAGAGTAATGCCATCCTTCATTTCCACAACACCCTCTCAGTTCTCTGAGGATGTCAGTCTGCTTTGCCAGGTGTTGCTAGAGTATTCAATGTCCCCTAACCAAACGTGGTTAGTTTGAAGCAGGTTGAAGATGGTGTGTAGGCACCAGAGGAGGGAGAAGAACACGAAGGTGTCCTCTGTGCCATGCCCAGCAGCCAGGCCCTGTTGAACAGCTTCAGAATGGCTTCAGATTTGCTTGCATAAAAATTCTTCACTATCGTTCCAAACAGGCTGCATTGAACCATATCCATTGAGCAGCAAGTCCCAGGTGTTGGGACAGCTTGCACAAAGCATGCTAACCGCGAAGGCTACAAAACACCTTTCGCACAGGGAAAAGATACTTGGCAACTGTTTTCCTTGGTGTTTGGAATTTTAGCCTTTGCTGAGTTAAACTTCAGTGCAACAGAGGCAGTAGTAGAGTCCTGCTGAATTTGTTACTTCTATGAAAGTACGATCCTGTAGTTTATATCAAGAATAATTTTTCATAAAGAGACTGTAGCCTTTAGTTCTGTGAACTGAGCTGGTGTTCCATGTATGTTTTAAAGAAATCTAAATCAATGCTTGTGGGTTTTTTTCCTCCCCCAAAAATTCTTTTTTCTTCTCACTCTAAATATCATAGGAACAGATCTCATATTCATGAATGATTTCATGATACAAATATCTTGAATCTAGTTCCACAATCATGGATTTTAATAAGCGTGTTCCACTGTACAGTGATAAACTGTCATTCTTCAGGAACTCTTTATAAAAATCCCATATGACTTGCCTTGCAGATTAGTTTTATTTATCTTATCACAGGGTATTTTCTTAAAGTGGTAAAATGCAAATAATCTAAAATTCATTTTCTTTGAAGGGCATTGTTGGTGGTGTTGGTCCGCCTGGATTTCCAGGACTAAGAGTGAGTACACTTTTATTGCTTTGATGTGGCTTCATTAGACTATCTTGTATGTTTGTGAAATAATAAAAAGAAATATAAGAATTCAGAGATTTCAAAAGATTTTGGGTTAGTTAGTCATGATGTTAATTAAAATCACTCTATAAAACTGCTGTTCATATTGCTGGCATGGAATACTTCTATACTGGGTTTAGATTTGTATGCTTTTTCTGATCTGGTGTGTCTGGGTTTTTTATTTGAAATACCCCTAAAGCCAGTGTTACTTTTTGAAAAAGTGCAGTACTTTCAAGCATTTTAACATCCACAACCCCATTCATTCCTGTATATGGCTTCCAAATTCTAAGCAGAATTAATTCCTAATCAAAATGACTTTATCTTGTATACAGTATCATATTCAAAATTTTTTTCATATTTTTAGAATAATTTTGTGGTTTTCATTATGGTGTTGCAAGCAATAGTTGTATAAATGCAGCTGTGTGAGAGAAGATCTGTGACATGATAGAGTCCTGCAGGAGACAGGAAAGAGTGATATTTTCATACTGTGTAGACTT
Organism: Pedionomus torquatus; assembly: GCA_013398155.1. NCBI lineage: Eukaryota > Metazoa > Chordata > Aves > Charadriiformes > Pedionomidae > Pedionomus > Pedionomus torquatus. The sequence goes on along the minus strand of VZRU01003259.1, from coordinate 92,126 downwards.
ACTCCCTATTTTAAGTAATTCATGTGTTTACTGGTGGTGGACATGGATTTGATTCTTGATGTTGGCTCAGTCAGGGCTGGCTACCCAGCTGTGCTCATAGTTCATAATGTGGGAGAAAATAGCATGTTTACACTTGAATTAAGACAGCCGTGATTGTCTCTAATGGGATTTTTTTGTTTGATATCTGGAGATCTGAAACAGTCTTGATAAGTTTGTTGGTTTACACTGATGGTCATCTAACTTTTCCTTTAAAGTATGGCAGTTGAGTTCCATTATTATTATCTTTCTAATTATATGTTCGTAACAAAAAATATTCCTATAAATTGTCCCTTGCTGCCTGATTGGGATTGTAATGGCATTACTTTAGTGAAGACACACGCACTCGACCAAGAAACTTCTGTGGCTTCCAGCCTTCATCATGCTGTAAACGTGACTCATTGTGTTCTTGTCAGTTGACATATGTGAGCCAATTGAACCACTCATGAGACTAGAGGTTGCACTCTTGAGAATTTGCTTTAAATTATAGTTTGCTTTTCTTTCTTACATGACCGTCTTTGTAATTCTGTCCCAAGGACTTCGATAATTGTGCAAACGTATCTGAAGTTTTTATAAAAGCCCATTGAATATCACTTCTAAAAAGATATTATTTCTGATTATTTTGACTAAACCTTAGTAGTTTAGCCCTTCCTAGAATTCACGAGTGTAAATGTTTTCATGGTCAAAGCTCCTTTTGCATTGTTGCTGCGTTACAGTCTCTTACACTGAATGACTGAGTGTCAATAATGTTTTGTGATACACAGAAATTATTTTCAGTCACCAGCCCAAAACCTTCGCCACTTATACATTGCTGAAATATAACCATAATGAGAGCTATTTCTGGGGGAAAAAAAAAAGGCATTTTTAGATTTTGACCAGCATGAAATCAATAATTGTTTTGCCTGTGAACTTCATTTGAGTGGCCTGTCATCTCTCATTTATATGTGGACTCTTTTGTACAGTTCCAGCTGTGTAAAAAAGCATTGATTATGTTCCCATGTGCTCTACATAATTTGTATTCAAAGCAACGACAAAATAAAGGATAGAAACTGACATATTCTTTCTTCATTATGTACAATTACTAAGCTAATTCTTCTTGTGTGCAGTTTTTAGTTTCACAATGTGACAATTTGGAACAAGAGTTTTGCAGGGAGTGCGCTGATATTCACATCTTTTGTTGGAATTAGAGTTTGACCTCCAGAACTGTTGGAAACTTTACGTCATCTGCTGCAGCTCCATTTGACTGCAAGTAATTGGGAGTCTTCTATGGAGAAGAGAGCTTCTTTGATCCATACACTTGTGTGTTTGTAGCTGAGACACATATATATGCTGAAAAACAATGACATTTTTGAAGGCAGAAATAATTTTGCAAACAAGCTTCTGGTCTTAATGGGGTTTAGTGCTTGGGATGGCAAATGTGTGAACAAACATGTATGCACAAGTGCTTGCAATGTAGAAATGCAGCTCTATAAAGTTAGGGTCATTGTACATCCTTCTGACAGTTTAATAGAGTTTATAGATATATGAGGGTGTTTTCAAAGGTATCTTCTTTTATTTGGCCAATTCACATTAGATGTGCCACTCACGGACAGTTAACTCACCAGAGTTAATAGAACCTTTCTGGTTCAGTGAGATTTTGCAGTTGAATGGCCCAGCAACATTTCCTCCAGATTTCTGAACACCCTTTGGAAGCTTCCAAAGCATCAGCAAATTTAGTTGGGGTTTTTAAATAGGGTCAGAACACCATTAAAGAGGACATCAATTTCTAGTTGGCACAAGTCTTTTGTGGATACTAACATAATGTGTAGGTATCATCAGTAAAATTATACACTCCTCTGTGTCTCTGCATTACATTGAATTAGTTATTCTAGTTCTCGCTTTCCCAGTCAGTAAGATAATGGGAAGAGCTGTGCTTTGTTCCAGAGTTTCTTTATGAGGGATCATTGTGCTCTTTAAACTGTAGCAGAGTTTTACCAAGACCCCAAGGGGAATATCGTGTGACCCTTGGCATTCCCCAAGTACAACTTGTGTGATGCAGTCCTGTTCCTTGACCACACTTGCTCTCCAAGTGGGCTTGTGCACACTGTCCTCTGTTTTCACGTGGGCCTTATTCAACAGATGCTAGTTATAATCGAAAAGTGAGTGAGTCAAGAACTAGAGACCTTGATGTTTGTTCTAAAATAGTTATAACACATTAAACTATTAAGAGATGCCGATTTGAACATGAGATTAAATATATTATTCTGGCAGAAACCAACAGGATTAATTCAAGTAGCTTGTCCAGTCCAGCTGTATGCAGTGTCAAGAGCTAATTACATTTTTGTATTTGTTCAGAAGAACAATGGCAAAGTGAGCAGTATCAGCAGGCTGAGTCCAATAATTCATTCCTCCCATGATTTTTTTCAATATACAAAGCTGTTGCCAAGTTCGTAGTTTTGGCTGGCTGAGCAGTCAGTCTCTCAAGATTTGGAAGGCCATGAGTTTTAATAAGATGAAGATTTTCAGAAAATTTATGACTACAGTTATAAGAGCTAGCATCACTTTTTACTATTTTTTTTCCTTTTAAAAAAACCCTACCACCAAATAGTAGGAAGCATTAGTTTTCCTCTTCTGGTATCTTATCTTTTTGGCAGGTAAAAACAATTTGGTCTTAGTTTCACCTGTCCCATAGAAATAGTAGAAAAGGTATGCTTTATGTACTTGAGGTAATTCTTGTTTTCTATCTATTAGCAAGTTTTACCCAAACCAATAAGCATGTGCTAACATTTAGCAAGGATGTTGTAGATGGGAGATTATTTAAAAAATTGACCAACTTACTAATTCAACTCTTTTCTTATCAGTGACATCATTTTTCAGTTTTTTATGTAGTTCCAGTTCTTTGCTGTTAATTAGGTCACCCAATATCTCTGAAGACTATGACAGGTATTTCATCAACCAGAATTTTGTAAAGCTGTTTTGGAACTTCTTCCCATTGCTTTTGTAAGCTGTATTTCCCAGCTCAGTATCCCTCTGTGATTTTTCAATTAATGCTATTGTTACCATGTGTATATGTTTCAGCTTACAGTATCACTAATACAAAAATAACCTGCTGAACTGGAATATATAGCATAAGTAAGAAACAGTAAACAATTTATCATAGCATCAGCTAACATGATATAATATACCATTTAGGTAGTCATGGAAAGCTAAATCAATATAGAGTGGCAATTTTCCTGGGAGTTTTAACAAGCATCATTGAGACACTAAGTCATTGGTCTTCCTTTTTCTTTGGTGAGCCATGAGTCTGATGATGGCTGCTGAAGAGTGTTTTTGCTAACATTGCTGAAAGAGTCTCAAGAGCATAATGAATGTGTGCTGAACTGGATATCAGTAGGTGTCCATCTCATCTTTTTAGTGACGCTCTCAGCAAGCGGCAAAAGATTTCTGTATTCATGTATGTAGCTAACTTCTTGCATAGCCACAGAGATGCCTTTTTTCCAGATGTAGAATAGGCAGAAAGTATGTAGATTTTTCCCTTTGTAGTATAGTTTTAGCTATTGCTAAGTCATTCCTCATGTTTAGCTCATCATTTTTCACTGATATTATTGCTGTTGCTGTGTTGATCTTTTACGATTCTTCATTTTATTCATTTCTGGTTCACTTTTCTTTTTCAAGTCATAAAGCTGTCCATATAAATCCCAAAAAGGTAAGATTAAGCAAGGGCTTTGAAAGGTACATGAGAACAGGAAAATTTAGCATGCTCATAAGAAATTTGGTTAAATTTGCTCACTTGGTATTTCGGAAAAAATGTTCTCTCTTTTTTTAAACTTGCAGAAGTCACTGAGAATGAGAAAACCTAGTAAAAGTCACTTTTTTATGACACTACTTATGGTAGAATAATTCATTTAAGCTAAATTTGATGCTTACAGAGTAGTAACATCATGTAAACCTGAGAACAGAGGAAATAGTCACTGAATGTGCAGCTGCAGTACAAAAGAAAGCTTCCTTAATTCTGCATTGCCTAATGGACTGTCATCTTGTCTTGAATATATAATCTACAGGAAAAGAGAGAAGTTTGGTTCCTGTGTTTCTGCTGTTGTGGTTGGGAACTGTGAAGGTGTAGGGCTTATAATACAGATACTTTTTTCCCCCAAGAAATGAGGCTGAAACAGATTTTTGGTTTCTCTCTGTGGTGCAGAAGGTGCCACATTCTGTTACCAGTCTTTAATTTAGTTAATTTCATCAAATGTTTGATGCAGTCACCTTTCTTGCTGTCTCGTAGGGTGCCATTGGGCCAGCAGGACCAAGTGGACCATCAGGAATTCCAGGGCCCATGGTATGGTGCTAAATGATCTCACAGCCTGGTGCCTATGCTGCTTCCTGAATGATAGACAAACATTGGATTTTTGATTTCTTCATTTTAATAGGGTCTCCCAGGGAGTGTGGGACAGCCTGGAATGAAAGGTGATAAGGTGATTTAAATATTTCCATTATCTTAGAGTTATATGGTTCTTTTGGATTCCTTTCATTAAATCTTGGGCAAAATAATGTAATTAATAAAGCCTTCCCTTTTCCTTTTTAATTTATTTTCTCTTCTGACTTTTATTTTGTAAAATTACTTTAGTCTCACAATCTGGTACTTTAGACAAACTTGCTTGTGAACAGAGCACTTACTATTGGCATAACAGTATCTCGTGCTGTGTCTATAGGGTTTCCTAAGGGGGTGCTCTGTTGCAACATCTTGCATTATCATTCAAAGATCTGTGTTAATTTTAAATACTATTGAATTAATCTTTCTCATTTTCCAGTTCTCATAACTTCCTCATTTTAAGCCACATACGTATGTCTGTATAAAATAATATGTTGTTTAGGGTGAACATGGCCTTGCGGGAGAGCCGGGAGACCAGGGATACCCAGGAGACAAGGTAATTTATAATTGCATTGTTTTACAAAATTGTCCAATTTCAGCAACTGTCAAGCTTCCGAGTCTCTTCAAATGCAACAAGTCAGTTGCATAGAAGAAGAACCCATCATGAAAGTTACTGCATATCACTGAATTAATATATTTTTAAGAAATGCTCTGCTAATTAAAACTTATTTATGGAAAGTAGTGAACAAAGATGAGTAAAGGGCACGGGCAGAATTCTGGCTGCCATGTGTTCAGAGATGCATCAAATGAATAGAATTATGGTATGACATGAAACCTTCCAAGAAACTGTTGTAAGATATTTTTCCTTTGAACCTTGTGTTCATCTGCAGCTCACCTGGACTGACTATGGTTAGCAGTAGCACATGGTCGGGTATGCTCCTTCATATCATGAAACTGAGATAAATGAATATCTACTTTCCCGTTTGGCTTGTGCATCAGAAGTCACTGAAATAGCACATCCTGTGAGAACTCTTTTGATTTAAATTGAATTTTAGAAGACATTTCTTATCCCACAGAACTAGTCCGAATCCTGTTTCAGGTGGCAAAGTGTATCAATCTGTTGCTTGTAACATAACACAATAATACATTTTCATGTGTATTTAATAGCTTTCTTTTTCTCAGGGTGCTCTTGGTTTACCAGGACCCCCAGGGATCAGAGGGAAGCCAGGACCCCCGGTAAGTTTGCACATCAATTTTTGCTCTCAGTATATCACTAGACATTGTTACATTTGATACTTTTTTTTTGTATCTCATGTTCACAGTACATATAATCCTCTAGAAGCTGACTAATTCAAAATGAACATAGAATACGGTCTATGCTGCTTTTATTTCTAGTGACTGCTTTGTGAGTGAGTCAGATCCTAACATGAGATTTTATCGTAGAGATCAGTATATGTGTCAAATTTTAAAACAGGAGTGTTTAGAATATTAGATGTTCTGTGACAATCATTTTGTGAGGGAACAGAAATGTTGGTAATGTTTGAAACAAATCCACTGAGACCTTTGAAAGCTCTGAAGATGACCACTTGGGCTTGGTAGATTTGGAGAGAGTGTGGGAAATCTCATTAATAATGGCCAGTCTTTTCTCACAGGCAAGGGGGTAGTCATGAATTCCAGTATTTTTCTGATATTTTAAGCAATTTTAAAGACATCTGTGCGGGGTTGCCACTTCTGTTTGGTTTGTAAATGCTGAGGCAGAAAAGGCATTCCAAGGGGTTACCTGGATTTTTCCTCACGTGTTCTTAGCACTACTATTTGCCTCTTTTCAGTGTATAATTAAAAGCTGCCACTACTTAATGCTGTTAAAGAATTAACCAATCCAGTCTCAGTTTTTCTCGTACACAATCAAGCCACTATCTGATAAACCTACTTAAACTTCACAAATGTCAAATGCCCTTAAACTCAATACAAATACTTTATTTGTCCCAGAGAATTTATAGTATAAACACTAATCCTGAAAAAGCTTACACAAATTTTCTTCAGGTTAGATGGGAAAATTTGGCATTTTTACCTTTAAAGAGATCCACAATTTCATTAAAAATAAGCATGTGAATTAGCCTATTCCTGAACAGTTATGAATTTTCAGCACAAACTGAATGTGACCAACTTTAGATCTGATATTAAGATATGAGACCTCAATCCTGCAAGTAATATCACAGAATCATAGAATGTTTAGAGTTGGAAACGACCTCAGAGATCATTGAGTTCCAATCCCCCTGCCATGGGCAGGGACACCTCCCACTACACCAGGTTGCTCAAAGGCCCATCAGGCCTAGCCTTAAATATTTCCAGGGATGGGGCATCCACAACTTCTCTGGGCAGCCTGTTCCAGTGCCTCACCACCCTCACAGGAAAGAATTTCTTCCTAATATCCAATCTAAATCTCCCCTCTTCCAGTATAAAACCGTTACCCCTTGTCCTATCACTACTCTTCCTGACAGAGTCCCTCTCCAGCTCTCCTGTAGGCTCCCTTCAGATACTGGAAGGCT
>VZRU01003259.1:0-85010 GCA_013398155.1 Pedionomus torquatus | reverse complement strand
ATGTTGAGCTTCTCATCCATGAGCACTCCCAAGTCTTTCTCCTCAGGGCTGCTCTCCAGCCATTTTCTGCCCAGCCTGTAATTGTGCCTGGGATTGCCACGTCCCAGATGCAGGATCTTGCACTTGGCTTGGTTGATCTTCATGTGATTAGGCTTAGTTGAACTTCATGCTATTTGGCTTAATTGAACTTCATGCAATTTGCATTAGCCCACCTCTCAAGCCTGTCCAGGTCCCTCTGCATGGCATCCCTTCCCTCCAGTGTGTTGACTCCAGCATGTCAACTGCACCACCAAGCTTGATGTCATCAGCAAACTTGCTGAGGGTGCATTCCCACTTTACATGTCTCCGACAAAGATGTTGAATAGCACAGGTTCCAGTACTGACCCTTGTGGGACACCACTCATCACTGTCTGCCAGTTGGACATTGAGCCGTTGACCACAACCCTTTGAGTGCGGCCATCCAGCCAGTTCCTTATCCACTGAGTGGTCCATCTATCAAACCCATGACTTTCCAGTTTGGAGAGTAGGATGTCATGTGGGACAGTATCAAATGCCTTGCATAAGTCCAGGGAGATGACATCCATTGCACTGCAGTATAGTGTAATAATATAGGGTTTAACTTTGTAGAACATGTTTAAAATAACATAATTTTATAATAAAAAATATAGTTTTCAGGTCAGGCTTTAATTTTGCTAAAGTAACACCTAGTTATGGCTTCAGCAGCAACAGTAAATGTTTGAAAATGTGGAAGAATATATAATTTAGAGAAATATTTGGTCAGTTTTTAGGTGTGTCAGTATTTGTATATACTGGAGTCACTATAACAAGTGAATAGGACCTAATTTTACTCTTATTAATCACAAAACTGCCATTTCTTTTGCCATCATTAGATACTTAAACTATATCAGTAAGTATGTAAACTGATATCCATACTTCCTGAGCTTTTAAATAATACATAGTTTTTAGTGTGAAAACAGTTATATATTTCAAGAGGTTGTTTTTTTTTTTTATTTGGATCGTACTAAAACTCCCGATTTTATTTGACTAAACTAATTGTGTTTTTGTTGTGACTTCAAAGAGAGATGAATAAGAGCTAGTCTTAATTGAATCCAAAGAGATTCAGTTAAAAAATTGAGATCCGAAGAGGGACAGTTATAAAAATTCCAGTTTAGTGGAAAAGTAATCTCAACACTTTTGTTTGCTTTGCTTTTGATAAATATTTTAAAATCTTCATAATGATGTGATGAAACAAATGATCATCAAAAATATAATGGTTTCTTTGGTTTTTTTAAGGGGAAAATTGGAGATCCTGGATCCCATGGACCATTGGGTCCTCCAGGGCCAGAGGTAAGAAATGGATAGAGGTAAATTGAATGTCATTTAGTTCTTAATTACAAAAATCAGAGAAAAACGGGTTTGCTTCAGAAAAGATTGTCTTAGTTGAATTAGGAAATACTTTTTATTCAGTTGTGTCCAGTGAATTCATTCTCCTCCATAAAATACAAAAGACACTAGCACTTTTAATGCAAAATATAAATATACAAGATCTTTGAATACAAAGTATTTCCTCATTTGCCTGTGTGATTAGGATTTGCTCTCTTTTGAATTTAGGTGTAATGGATTAAACCTTGAACGAGGCTCATGTGATTTCTCAGGCATACTTCCATTCATGAATTCTATGGAATGTTTACAAATGGGATTTTCAAAGCCTGGTTGCATTTTTGTCTATTACAAAATGGCGTTATTTGCACAGAATGCAAAGAATAAACACCAGTTACATAGGAAGCATTGCCAAGCACTTAAATTTAGCATTGCAGTTGCCTAAAAGCTGTATAGTACTATGGAAGTCTACACAGAAGCTAAGTAAGTCTCTGGATTATTCCATTTTTGTGCTTTTTGGCATTTATACCATGGGCTATAGGAAAAAATGCGGTGGACTGTTAAGGACAGACATACCACATGCACATATACAGACGCGTGTATGTTTGCTGGAGAACGGAAAGCAAGAAAAAATAATGCAGATTTTTCTTTTTAATCAACCTCTTCCAACAGATGATCCTCAGTTGAGTTTTATTACTTTTGTTGTTTTAGGCTCCTCTAAGTCCTAAAGAGCACACTTGCTTATTGGAGATGAGCCCTCATTAAGAGAAAACTCATGGAGAAATGCGTTGTAGCCACACAAGATGGTCTTTTCAGAATAATTCAGTATTTGTCTGTCAGTGGGGACAGAATATTTTCATGCCCTTCAGTTAGAATGCAAAAGGCACAAAAACCTGTGCAAGCTGCCTACAGCTGCCTCCCTCTGTGGTTTAGGATTTCAGATTTTGTGAGTGTCTTCATTAAGATCCTTGTATCATCTCTTTAATATCTTCCAGCCAGGGAGACCTGTGGCAGGTTAATGTCTGCTGACTGTCATGCCTATCCTAGTCATCCTTCACAGTTCCTTATTCCAGACCAGGCACACTATTCCTTTGAGCCTGGGGAGAAATTCGTCATCCGGGACTAGTACCCTGTCGTGGTTTCAGCTAAATTCACCAAAACCTGAGTGACAGATGTCCCCCCCTCCCCCCTTTTGGTCAGAGAGGAGAGGAAGGAGTTAAAGAGATTCAAGAGTTTAGAAAAAACTAAACTACTTTAATGAAAATATAAGTAATATAATAAAAAGGGAAATTAGGAAAAAAGGGAGTATACAATATATACAAAACCGTATCAAGCTCCCAGGATGACGACCACGTCACCAGCAGGCTTCAGGAAAAGTCCCAAACTGGACTCGGTGATCGACAGGAGCCAGATCTGGAGTCAGGAACGCTCGGATCAGGATCAAAGGCAGACGAACAGGCAGAGTCCTCCTTGGATGTCAGCCATCGAGGAAAAAGGCGAAAAGGGCGAAAAGGAGAAAAAAAAGGGCCAAAAGGCCGAAGGGGGTTGACCTGTTGATCCTTCAGCTTTTATAGGGGGCATGATGCTGATGGGATGGAATACCCCTGTTGGTCCGTTCTGGGTCACCTGTCCTGTCCGCTCCTCCTTGAAGGTGGGACCCTCCAACGGGCAAATGCTGAAAATTATCTGACCTTGGTTCTTCCAGCAATAAGTCTAAACAAGGGCCTCTCTGCATACCATCCCTTGGTATAATCAGGTCTTATCACTGTGAGACAGAACAGCTTTGTACAATGTGCTGTTAATTTCAGAGTTTAGCCAGCCAGAGGAGGCCTAGCTAAGAAAGTAAAACTGTAAAACAGAAAATTGGTTCGTTTTACCTCAAACCAGGACAACCCTCAGGGCAGATATAGGTGAAAAACTTCCCTTTTGAAAAGTTCAGCATTTTTGCTTGGGGGTGCAGAACTACTTCAGCCATTAGAGGGTAAATAAGTGTTTTATGTTAGATAATTAAAGTTTGAATTTCCAGGTATTTTTCTTTGAATAATTCTCTGCAAAATGTGAGGTTTAAAGCTACAAAGCAATGTTTCTCTTAACTTTATTCACTCAAGACAAATCCAAATCAAGTAAAAGTTGTTTTGCCTTCTTTTACTTCATAAAAACATGGTAATCATGTGGCAAAACAGTAGAAATGGAAGGCAGGCAGGACAGCAGCATACCAGGATCTTGAATAAATTGGAAATTCTAGAAGCTCTCTAATAAAAGGAATTTTAAAAAACAGCTTAAAACTGAAGATTGTATCTTACTTTGTCTTATAAAAAATAGCTAGTGCTTGTTGCCAGAAGCACAACTGGATATATTAGGTATGAGCAGTTAGTGCAGATTTTCCTACAAGCAAAGCCTACTGTCATATGTCTAATCGTGTCTTCTAAAACCAGACAGCTAACAGTTGGATCAGTTGGATGCTTTACATGTTCCTGTCTCATTATCTGGATGGTCAGACTTCCTGTGACTGCATGTAGAAAACACACATTGCATCCTATACTCCGTGTTCACCTTGATGTTTCTGGAAACAGCAAAATGTGATGAATTAGTTTCTTTCAAGGGGAGTACTTTGAATTTGGTGTGGACAGGACAACCCATACCACATGCCCTTTAGGGAAGATTTATTAAAAAAAATAGAAGGGCAACGTTGGGATTTGTTGGGCATTGCTGTGAGCAGGAGGAACAAGGCTGTGTCTGCCCACTGGTAGAACCTGTCAGATTCCACTTCAAACTATGACTCTCCGCTTTTGTCCAACACTAAGACAGTGGGATTTATAAGTGTGCCTTGTCCCCAATTTCAAGCTTGTTTTGGGTACATGTGAAATGAGAAACTGGGCATCCTTTGGTCTTTCTAGTTACACGTTTGAGCATGTATTTCATTTCCAATATAAAGAATAAGCAGTCCTATCTCTAAATTTCTTCCTGCATAAACTGCTGTGAATCAGGCCCTATAGCTACTAAAGTCTATAGTTGCCTTTGTACAGAGCAGTGGGAGCAGGCCTGGCGGGCTTCCTTCACCCTCATGGGGTTTTGGCTTTTTATATGCAGGTCATCACTGAATTGCTTCCTAAATCTTTCCTCTGCAGCTGTGCAGCCTAGGTACAGCAGATCAGAGTTGAAATAAACCATCCACTCATAGTCAGGGTTCACTTGAGAACTGCATTGCTGATGGACAGAAGCGACTAGAGGGAAGGACGAAGGTCTCATGCTTACTCTCTGGGTGACCATACAAGGGATGGCTTGGCTACCAGGTGCATTTTTTCTTTTTTTCAGGAAAGTAGTCCTGCAGTGTCAAGCCAAATTCTCTTCTGGGTATGTTGCTGTAGAGCCAAGGTCTGTTGTGTGCCTGAAGGTGTGCTGATCACAAAGAACTGGATAACTTTAGTGAGCACTTTATGGACCATATTCTGTATCATTTCACACATTTTCCTGCTTTATCCTGCATCTAAAAATCAAGGGCCAAAATTTCAACTTTCTATAGAGCTTTATTTTATTGGTATGACAACTGGGAAGGGCTGATCTGACTGCTTTAACCCACAGTGCCTGTGTTTACTGTGTACAGTAAAGTATGTAATGCGTATTGGTAATGTGAATAGACTTAGACAAGGTTTTAACAGGATTCCACATGTATTCAGAATATTTTATAATTAAATTTCTCTCTACAAATCACATTTAAGTATCCCCCAAGAATGAGGATGTTAGTTTCCTTCAGATGTGCTCTCAGTATTATAAATAGGTTTCATCTGGAGCAGAGGGAGCATTAGTCATTATCTTCAATTGAACTTTTTTCATCTCTGCAGTATTTTGATCTGATGTTGTTAGTTTATGCTTTCAGGAAGGTACTCATATGGGATTCAGCTGGTATGCTTTATGCTCAAGGCAATAGCATTACAAAGGAAAAGTATACATTCAAATAATAGTAAACAGTCATAAAGGCATGTATTTTATAAGTGAATCACTAGCTGTTTGAGTTGTTAATTTAAAAAAAATGCTTATTTTTAATGCATGTTTTATCACATGATGTTTAGAGATTGTACAAACAATGACAGTGCAGTGATAACAGCCTTCTGTTTCAGTAGTGCATCAGATATCTTGCATGTAAATAACTTGAAGGAAATATAGAAATAAAGACAATCTTGTAGCTGAATTAAATGCATGTTCTGACATACATGTGAAGAACTGTTGTTGTAGAATTGCTTATACTCTCTGCTTGGTTTTGCACAGAATCTTTGAATAGTCCTTTCATAAGTTGATTTGACTTAAGTACATCTTTCTCATTTTTTTCAAGAAATATGTATTAATTTTGCAGAAATATTCAATTTACCTTGACTTTTTAATGTTGAGCAATGCTTGCTCATGTGACTCTCCTGTGTTTTATATTTTCTTTAGAGTGGTTATGATAGTTTGGTCTGTGCCTGTTAGGTCCTAGTCTGTTTCCACAGACCTTCATATGTTCTTTGCATAGAATGTGTCATCTTGGAGATTTCCCTTTTTCAGCCAGAGCTGTGGTGAGACTACACTAGAAAAGAAAGGACATGCAGATAAACAAAACTTGATTTGTGTTGCTTTACCAGGGTGCTATTTAACTCCTAACATTCTGAATCTACCTAGAGTAAGGCAAACTAATATTTAAATGTTTTTTATTTGATTTTAAATACATATGTTGCTTTGGCTCTTGGGTTTTGGTGTTGATCTTAGAAGAAAAAGTAGTCTGTGAGTAAATTTGAAATTTCTGCCTTACTTTTTTGGTCTGGCCTTAGTCTAGATGTGATCTGGTCTGTGTGGGCACGCAGTTGTTAGCAGCATAGAAGTAACATACAGTGAAAAATAATCCTCCTGCAAGAGAACAGAGTTCTTGCACAAGGATTATTTAACTGACTCTTCTAGACTCACTAGTCTCTTTTCTAAGGGTTAAAGTTAGGAATATTTGATTTTCAAAATGAATACAATTGTTCCTGATGGTTTTCCTCTGTACTCAGGCTTTGCCTAACACCATTGTCACTTATATCGTTAGAAGCATGCCTGAAAGACGACCTGTTCTGCAGATCTTAGTCATTTAACTCTTACTGGATGACTTCTAACATAAAACTGAGCCTGAATATTTTGAAATAAGTACATAAACTATTATTTCTACCCCTTACGAAATGCCTACACTTGATGCTTGTTTTCATCATGAATCAGAACAAAACTCTAAAATATACATCTCTCTGCTTAGCATTGTTGCATGTATTGGAAAGTTCCACAAAAGTAGCTGCGGGTATTGAAGCACTGGCTTGATTTTTGAGTCTTGTGAAAGTAATTGATCAGGTGGCTGGGCCATGATTGCCCGACAGACCAGCTCTTCTGCGGTACATCTACCATGGGTTGACTACTAGAAGTCTTGAGGGCAGACAGGAAGACTGAGTTCAACACCAAGTGTAGCTCCAACCAAACTGTGCCATGCTCCTTCTGGAAATCCTTGGAGTTGGGTCTGCATTGAAGTTCTTACCAAAGCTCTTAATTTTTTCATGCTGTAGACTTACATAATGCTTCAAGACTTGGGTTTTAATATATTTGTTGGTGGCCTGTGTTGCTGTGCTGGTCAGTCAGGTAAATCACCAGTGACCTTCGTGACCATCAAGCAGCCAATCAGGTCTGTGAAGGACATGTTTTGAAGAGCTGGTGTAGGGCCTTGCTTGCTTTATAAAGTGGACTACACTAGATACCATTTGTTGTAAAGACAATTATTCCAATGTGTGTTGTGTATAATATGCAGATACAGTAGATGGCTTTAAGGGATGATCACAGATGCATCACATTTGGAAAACTAATGACTAAGCCTCACAAGAAAATCAATCACTAGTGTTTTGGTCAGCATGGCTGAGCAGATCTGCCATGTGCAATTAGACAGAAGCACACAACATCAGCATCATTTTACTGACATTTTAGCAACAGTAAATTGCAAAGCTTTCCTGTGTTTTATGCTATAACCCATGATTGCCTTTTTTTCTGCTCTCTGACAAATTGCAATTGTACGGTTGTAATTTGTACTGTTAGATTTCTTTCTCCACCATTCCCAAAATCTGAACTGAAGGTTTGTAGGAAAAAAATAAAGTTTTGTCTCTGCCCTTTAAAAATGCTGGCATTAAACTTTGGCTAGATCGACACACACAGAAGAAAGCTCATTTCAAGTCTTTCTTTTCTGCTTGGCACATTATTGGTACTATCACATAGTTGTGCAGATGGCAAAGAACAAAGTCCTGTAGCTGTGTGAATATTGATGTTTGAAAAATTGTGCAAAGAACAAAACGGATACTTTTCTAAAAAAAAAATTGCAGTTGTACCTCTGCATAGCATGTCCTTTCAGAAGAATAATAAAAACTTCTTATTCGAGAAAACAAAATTACAGCTTTTTTTCTCAGTTTAGAGACATTATAATTTTATTCATAAATATTCCTTTTGTAATTTGATAATAATTAGTAATATAGCTCTAAAAAGATATCTTGTTGAAGTTCAGTAGCTGCATCCTGTCAGTATTGCTGCTGATAATTTGTTCTAAATTCTCATTCAAATGAAACACAGCATGTGATTGAATGAAATAATACTGGAGCAGGGAAATTTGGCAATTGAAGGGACTATTAAAGTCCATGGAGAGGTTTTGCTCTGTGGTGCTCTTCCATGAGTCCTCTGTCCTTATCTCATTGAGGGCTGATGAGGAGGATACGAGGATCCATGACTAATAGAAATGCTGGCAGATGTTTTGTGGAAACAGCTTGGAGTGTGTGGGATTCTGCAAATGTAAGAGAATTTCTGGTGAAATGGAGTGTGATTTCCAAAAGTTTCTGCTCTTCTGCTTCCATGCTAGCAGCCACACAGGGAAACAAAAGAAAAGCAAAAACATTTCAGGTCATTCATCTCTGAGGCACTGACTTTAGTAGAAAAAGATGTGCCCTGACATAGCAACAGCCTGATCACCTCTACATTTTTTGTTAATTAAAGATTAGATAGGTAATTGAGAGCAAGAAATATGTTAAATTTGTATTTAAATATATTCAGTACAAAACCCAACACTTTCATAGTAAGGTTAAAGTGCGTTTGTGTTGAGAATAGCTGGTTCTTCAGGTTTGTCTGACACAACATCTAGTCTGAATGAAATGAGTGAACTCCTAAGTGCTTTACTGGCAAAAGGCCACATCTGCAGCAAGATTTTGAAAATAATTTGTAACCTACCAGCTGCCAGAGGCTGATGGGAAGATAAGAATCTACACTTTGCATTTCCTTAGTAGAAATCATAATACTGAGTGATGTTTTGTTTGGAAGATTCTCTGTTGAAAATTAGGTTGCAGCTGGAAACTGTACATTGATCTCCTGGCCATTCACTTATGGAGGAATAATGAATTATTTTATAATGAAGTAGCTTCACAGGGAGCTGGCTGTTGAATAACTCTTGGCATATTTTTTCAGATATAGGTAGAAATGTATACCACTTCACTGCTCGTAATCTGAATCTGAGGTGTTTTAAGATTGTTGTTCTGGTTCATTCATTTTCTGGAATTGTCTTAAGTGTCTGTGTCCTGGACTATTACAGTTACTTCATAGATTATTAATGTGAGACCATCTTGGAAATAGTGTTCTAATACTACCATAGCATCTGCATTTTGTCTGTGATAGTGCTTGAGAAGAAAAGATGAAATCCTGCTTTACAGGAAAGAAAAAAATGATGACTTTTTAAAAACTTTTAGATGCATAGCTAGTATTGATGCTGTCAGACCAGTAGCCTTCTCTCATACAAAGACTTTGCCTGACATGGATAGGTTTCCAACTGTTGTGATAGTTCTAACTGTGATAGTGAAACACTTCTGTTTCATAGTTCTTACTGAATTCCTTCTAGAAGTATTTATGGGAATAAAGTAGACATATTCCCTTATAAAAGTGCAAGAATATGTTTAAATAGACATTTTTCTTAACATTGTTTTCTGGAATGTTTATTGCCATAAGGGAAATTGTCTCTGTGTCAGCATTTAGTAGCTGTTCCCATGTTAGAAAGTTAAAAGATTTACAGACGCACAAAATAATCCACTCCTTGGTAACTATTTAATGTCTCTAAAGAAAGAAATTTAAAATGAAGAAAGTATGAGTTAGCAACTTCCAAAGAATTGACCTAACTCTTTCAGTATGTGTGTATTTCAGTATGTAAATGTGATCAGGATTTAAAAAAAAAAAAAAAAAAAAAAAAAAAAAAAAAAAAACAAACAAAAAAAAAAAAAAAAAAAAAAAAAAAAAAAAACACAAACAAAAAAAAAACAAAAACAAAAAAAAAACCCAAACAACCTCTTTTGAACTGTATAGAAATCTAGGTTGATTATGTGAGTATTTTAATTGTCGGTCTGGGTGCTGTGGTCATATGTGACTAATATGTTATGTGCCACCTAGAGGCATGTTGGAGTTGTTGCACAGCTCTACTGGTGGTTACTGCTTTATGGCAAAATTACCACTGCAATGTTTTGTGAAATGCTTTGTGTTAGGCTTGTTTCACTTATTCTGAAAACTCAGATCAGTTCCTTTTTACTCTTTAGTGGTTTGCTTTAGTACTTATTAACATTCAAGTGCTAAACCTGATTTTTAAAAATAAATTGTAGTTCTGTTTTGTGTTTTGGTTTATATGTATTTTTTAATTTCATATATAAACACACCTAAAAATACTTTCATCCCATCTAAGTCCCTACGTATGAGTCTCTCTGCATCCTGTTAAGAAAAGGTTATAGAAAGCAAACAGAAGAAAGCCCTACAAGTTAGAATAGCAATGACCTAAATTATCTTAAAATTTTATTATAATGTGGTAGTTGAAGATGAAATAATATTTTCTTTAAACTTCTTGTTTTATAATTTCTCTTTACCTTTATGGCAGGTTATTTTGTGATTAATGTCAGTAATTATTATCAATGGTTATTACCTGTATTGGAAGCTCAGCTGTTCTGGAATAATATAGTTAACTATTATCCACTTAATAAGTCTTGGTTTTATTTATTTTTTAAAATTTATTTTTAAAAATATCTCTTTCCTTCTTAGAGAACCTAAAAAGTGTCTCTTAGAGCTTTAACGATGACGTGTATTAGCCTGTATTAGTATGGAAGGATATCAGAGAGAATTTCATGCTGGAAGGTCTCTATGAGATGTTCTTTAAATCGTTCTGATCATGTAGGATACTTTCATTTCCATTATTGGAAAAGTATGCATGCAAAAAGTGATATTTATAATTTTTAATCTGCAATGATTTTCTGTTAAGGAAGAAGAAAACAAGTTTTTACTAGTATTAGGCAATGGATGAGCACGGATGTAGTAATAAATAGTTTACTCAGAGGAAGAACTTTTCAGTGGCAGTCTTTCTATTTTCAGGGTAGGCAAGATTTAACAAAAAATTTAAAAGTTTATAAAAATAAAATCAAATACTGCCTTAGCAAATGATTAAGTGAGCCCCATACTAACTGAAAAGTCAATTACCAATGCTTTATTTATCCTACAGATATAAAGATTACACTTATTCACTGGATGTTTATGATATTTAACTGTATTGCATAAGCATTAGCTGCATCATTTTTGTTTCCTTTAAATACATCAATTCCTTATAAAGCAATCTAGCTGTAGCACTGGATTCCTCTAATGTAGAAGCATCCTCATGGTATCCCACTCACTGCCTAACGGACAGATGGATGGGGCGATACTTCTAGTTGATTCATTTCCTTTGCATATTCATATTTTCTTTACCAGCATCTGGACATCTACCACACACTATTTCACAAAGGCTTATTCTGAATAATGCTACATGCTGGTGACCTTCAGTTACTGGATTAGCACCTGCTGATTTGGAGGCAAAAGGCTTCTTACCCTTTTCTTAATCTTGCAGTGATCTCGTCCTTAAATTGCAGCCAAGGATTAATGGGCTTTGGCTGCTCTCTAAGCTTTTTTTTTTTTTTTTTTTTTTTTTTTTTTTTTAAATAGTTGAATTCATGGGTACAGGACCTGGTGCTGGCTGCTTTGTGGGGATTTTTTTTGGTACATTTTTGTTTAATTTTAAACGTTGCTTAGTGGATAAAAAGTCTTATCCTAAGAGAAATTAAATCCATACTGACATCTGCTAAACTGAGTTTAATAAAAGCTGCCTAAAATCTGTCACTTATCCAAGTCATTTCAAGGAAACTTAATGGATTTTGACATTTTGGGGATGGTAGAACAAATTTATTTCTTGTTTCTGTGATTCTAGTTTGTTAAATGAATTAACAGAATCAAAACAAGTCCACTGGAAATATTCCTAGCCTGTAAATAATTTGTATGTATGATTTCTTTAGGGTTTTCCAGGAGATATTGGTGTACCTGGGTTAAACGGCCCTGAAGGTCCTAAGGTAAGACTATATGAAAACTTATTCATAATAACAATAAACAATATAAATCTCTGAAGAAAAGCTCTTGAAGATGGACTCTGGCATTATGAGAAGATAATCTTACTGTCAAAATACAGATACTTTGCCTTAAGCATTTATAGGAGGAAGTCAATTTAATATCTAATGCTGTCCCTGCAGCTATGAGGGTAATTACTGTGTCACATGGAAGCATGTAATGGTAAGTTAAGTGCAAAGAAATTTGGAGGAAATGCTGTGTAGCAGGAAAGTAGCATATATTTCACTTATATTCAAATAAAATGTATGCTGAATGCATGCAGATCTCTGTAATCTCATCTGAGTAATACAGATTTTATTTTTTTTAAACTAATTTTTAAAGAAATAGTAGCTAAGAATATGGAAAAAATGGGTAAAATTCACGTGCCAAACTGACTAATGGGTAGTAGATATTTTTTATCCATTATAATTATTATTATATCTACTAAAAAAGGGCGTGCCAGATTAATTTAGCTTCTCTTCTTTGGTAGGCTAATATTTTAGACCAAATTTAGGGAATAATTCTTACTCATAGAGTTTTCAATGAGTTTTGGATAGTGGCATGTGTGGGAAATCTTTGTTTAAAATGGAGACTAGTACACGAAGTGCAGATAGGTCAGAAATTAATACAGAGAAAGATTATTGAATATCTAAAGATTGACTACTTCTTGTTGAAAGGCAAGTACCAGTTAAGTTCTTCTCTCACCAGCCTTGGGAGTATTTTTACGTTGTATTTTCTCTGATAATAGGCACAAGTATGATGTACTGAAATTTGTATATGAAACAAAGTTTAGCATCTTCAGATGATCTTAAAAACTGCCATTTATACTAATTGATCCCACTTCTGTTACTTCAGACTGATGCATGCAAAGCCTAAAACAATAAATCCTGCTGAAAACTTAGAGCTTTGCTCCTGGCAAAAAGGAAGGATGCTGGCCAGATGTCTCTAAAAGAGAAGCGCAGTAAGGTGGTTAGAAATTAAGTGAAATTCTAGAACTCGTGAGGCAAGGTGTCTTATTAATACCACTGCACAAAGCATGAAAAGACTTTATCTAATCAGTACAAGCAGTTCTGGGCATTTGTATTCTAGAATGACTCAATACAGTAGGACTAGATAGAGAAAAGGATACTTGAATGACTGTACTCTGAGAGACAGTTTATCTTACCAAACCGAAGGGCCTCTTTGAACTTTGTAAGTAAACTGGAGGGCAGAAATGGATGAGGCAAAAGAACTGTACAAGGCCAACAATACCATTGGTTCAAGGACAAAACATACAAGTTGTCAATGAATAAACAGAGATGCAAATTACAAGATTTCGCATCAAGAGTTGTGAACTTTTGTGGCAGACTACTCAAGAAAACTCAAGAAACTACTCCTATGGGACAGGGAGCAGTAAATAGTTTAAAGATACAGTCTTATTTGTATCTGAAATATTGTAACAGTGCCTCCATCCCAAAGCTATTCCTTATTGAGAATATCTCAAATAATCCAGTTGCCAAAGCCATAGATATTTTTTTATGTATCTTATATCTTTCAACTATCACAAACCTTGTCCCAAAATAGTTCAGATGTGAATTCATTAGGAGGCCTGAAAACTCATCTGATATGGCCAATTGGGGAAAAGCTAAAATACATTTCCAGGAACAGGTGTGGACTTCTTTTTTTTTAGTTCTGATTTATTGCTTTGCTAACTTGCTTGTATGTATAGTGTTAGCAGCCTTATATGAATGAGTTCTATCTGACCGTTGCAGTGGAAGTTGCTCTTGTGTTTTTGAATTACAAGGACACAAAAAAACCCCTTTGACGCAAGACTGGGTCTAGGGGAAATAGGAGAGAGAAATAGAACAGTTCTTGAGCTGTGGATCAGATCTAATCCTCCAAGACGATACATGAATGATGTAACAGAGGTCTAATCCCTGCCACTCAGTTTCTTCACTAAGTGAGAGCATACTATTCCACGTTATATCGAAAGTATTAAATTAGGTGGTTTTGATAGAATTGGGTTGATGTTTAAAACATACGTTACTGATCTATTGCCTTTTCACAGATTCTAGAAAAAAAAAAATGCTAAAAGGTAGCTTACAAAGTTAAAGAGTCTATTCCTTTGACACAGAAATTACATAGCTGAACGAGATTCAGTACTCTGGCATGTTTGGTCTTAGGGACAAACGTGATCTTAGACAGCCTGCTCTAATCAGGGAGAATTCATGCCTTACATTTGAGAAGGAAGATTACCAAACTGGAAAAATTCTTACACTGCTCCTAGTACCAAGGGAAAAGGGCTGCATAACACTGGAAATGTTTGGCTTTCAGGATTCCCAGCTGTCTTGTGTTGACTGCAGTTTTAAAAAATTCCCTCCAGCTGTTATTTTTAGAAAACTCTTCCCACTGTGCTGCTCTTTTCCTCATGTTTTTGTTTATGCTTCCTCAGAATACCTGTTTTAAAAGCCAAGAAAGCAGGGTAAGATTTATTTTTTAGCAGTTGGTGTGGAAGAATTTCAGCTTCTTGGTGGAATGTTTAAGGTCTGAAAGTGATCAGCCATCTCTAAATATCAGTTTGAAGTTTTGGATTGTCAATTTTTCCCTAAATTAGTGCAGTAATCAGTAAATCTGATCTCTCTAATGTTCAAAGGATTCATTACGTAATTTGGTCTACAGCACATTACTCAGCTTAGAAACAATATTTTAGAAGGTGTTTGATCTTGATCCACCACTTCTTATTAAAAAAAAAAAAAGCACACTTACATTTAAAAAAAAAAAAAGTAAATAAGAATGTTTTTAAGAAGTTCTGAAATTATTTAGTTTCCTGTGTTATTCTTATGCTCTGCAACTGACAAAATAGAGAGGAACAGATTGTCAGAATACGCTGACTGCAACTGCAGTTTTTCCAGTAGTGTGTGTTGTACCGTGGAAGTCGTTGAGAACTTACTTCCTCTACTCATTTATGTTTGTTCGGATAACACATTTAATGAAGTGGCTATTAGGAGTTTCACTACTTCTGGAAGGGATGGTCAACTTGGAATTTATATATGTGAAATATAAAAACCCTTTTGCTGACTCCTGCATTATTTTCCAGATACTTTGGCACATGTCTAATGACTACCCTCATTTGCTGTTTTTTGCCTGAAACTTCAAAGGGAGATGGGAATTTCATTTGGTCTTTATATTCATTTTACAGTTCAGGACTTTTTTCAGGATCCATTTAATTGCAGCAGAAGGGCGTGTACAGTAGCAGTGTTGCTAACATTTCCACTGTGCAATTTCGTTGCCTGAAACCATATCTCCTCATGTGCTTTGCTATTAGAATAAAACAACAGGTCAGTCAATTAAAAATATTTGTGGCTAACTACACAGGATTATTACTTACATACTGTGAGTAAAAGCCCTCCCGTCACTTTTGTGGTGGTATCTGCAACAATCCACCCCAGTCTTCCTTAGCCTGATGGGGTCTTTTATGAAACACCGTAGCTTTAGGTGTCCTGTTCTATTTTACTTTGTGTGCTAAGTAAACTGTTACTGGACCTGTGCCTGCACCTTCTGTCTAGACTTCAGCTTCATTAGTAAGCCATTAATAAGGCTTACACTTGGAACTTTCCCACCATTGCTTTCTTCGGAGGCTAATCATATCTCTCCTAAAGGGCAGTTTCTCTGTCCTTGTTGCTTTATCTGATATTGTTAAGCTTAGTTTTCCTAGAACATTAATAATATGTTTACACAGATTTATTTTTTTTTATTTGTTCCAGGTCGAGTGCTTTTCCCAATTACTGCCACAGTAATTGGGGTGACTGAGATTTTTGACTCATGGCTAGCTGTGAAGTCATTTTAGCAAAATTTTTAAAATGTTGGTCTGAGCAGTCATGAAAACTCAGAGCTGGCAGAGTATAAGGTGATTTATCTCTGGGAAGCTGATTGTAATCTTGATAGAAAAGTAAGGGCTGAAAATCACAAGTAGTTTTGGACAAGCCAGTAGTTTAAATTCACTTTGTAGGTCATTTCCATTGCAATGTCACCACATGTTGTGCTAAAAACTACCTAATCAGAGATCTGTAAGAGTAACATTGGTTCTGCGTTAATCTTAATATGATGGTGTACTTTATGTCTTCAAAAAAGAGGAATTGTCCTTGTGTGAGTGCCAATATAGTCTTATTTCCTTTAAAAAATAAAAAGCAAAAAAAAAAAAACCCCAACCAACAAACCCAAAAAAAAAAAAAAAGAAAAAGCTTCAGAAAAATCTGTGTAGTAGAAGTTTGTAAGATACTCAGTTTTCCAGCAGATACTAAAATTCTGCTGCATCTTCTCCTGGCTTCCCAAGGAAAATCCTATGAACAGTGGTAAGAAATGAGGTCTGCTTCCTCAGTTTTGCATTTCTGTCCTGGTTAGTAAGAGGAGAGAAACTAGATCAACCTGATTGTTTGCTGATATACGTTCTCACTCTGTGTGTTTGTATGTTTAGGGACTTCTGGGTGACCGAGGGCCTCCAGGGCCACAAGGCCCCAAAGGAGTTGAGGTAAGATGGAAAAATAATCCAATCAAGATTTTCTGTTTAAAAGAAAAATTCATGAGGGGTATGATGGTTAGATAGCAGTGGTTGGGTGTTTATGGTGGTGTCATGAAAATTTTCAAGTTTCTTTTTAATTTTTGGTGGGTGTTACAAAGAAGTTTTAGTAGTCTTATGAGGCTGTGCATCTATCTGTGTGGTTTATTTTAGTTATTTCAGTGGAATCTCAGATACTATGTTTATGGACTCAGTTTTGGTTCTTTTAGGTAAACTGGGGACATGAGTGTGTATGTGTGGGGAGCGGGTATTATGGAGATAGAAACTATATATCAAGTTAATGACAATATCCGAGATACACTTAAGTAAACAAACCCCTATTAACTGAAGGGGAAGGAAGGTGGCTTTTCATCTTATAAATTTTTAAATTTTTTGAGCTAAACATCATAAAAATAAGATCTCATGTTTCTAAGGCTAAAAGTAATTAACATTAGAAATATTTTCATCAGTGGTTCTGGGGATAGACCTCTAGACTTCTAAGTAGCTTAATTATGGGCTTCTAGAACAGGTATTGAGTGAGTAAAAGCTAACAGTGTCAAAATAGGATTTCTTAATTACTCTGTTCCCCATTGCTTGTAATTGAAAAGGTTGTGTACTAATTCCTTCCAAACCTGGAGAAAATCTTCCAGATTGAGGAGGATCAATGAACCATAAAATGATCACAGCATGACATCCCAGCACAGCATTGATACAAATCCATGCTTTAATAAAAGCATGTAGTGAGTCAACCCTGAACAGTTACTGCAATGCATTGAGCAGCAGAAGCACAGTGTCTCATTTCTTCACTTAACACACCTGACAAGCCTGACTCCCAGACAAGGATAAACACTGGCAAGATGGCTTGGCTAACTTGGTGACTGTGCCATAGCAACATGGAAGAGAAAAGAGGAATGTTCCTGCTTCTTTTATAGTCATGAATTGTCATATGTTGCTAGAAGAGAGTAAACTGCAGGACAGAAAAAGTAGTTGACCTGTCATTGCTGAGCCTCTCTGTGCTCAAAATTGTGAAAATATTGCTAGAATGGTAGGTATACCAAGAGTTCCACAGCCCTTCTGGCTGCATCTTTCTGGCTAATGAGTTTTTCTGAAATCAGATTATTCTCTCTTATTGTGGTTCTATCAGACTTGGACTCGTACAAACACATATGAAGCAAATTTAAGATGGTATAATATATGGAAAGTTATCTACAGATTTTATTCTTTAAAGTTAAACTTGTCATCAAGTTTATTCAGTCCTGATTTCTTTTTAGGGAGAAGTAGGACCAGCTGGACCTATTGGAGGAGTTGGCCCAAGAGTAAGTATAAAAAATTTTGTTAGGGCAGACTATTTTTCAGCAGATGCACTGCTTTAAAAGGTAAGTTTACTGTGAGAAATGACTGCGTTAAAGTGGTACCTCCTGAATAAATATGTCTCTTCCCTCAGCACATGCTCAAAGCAGAGCTGGAAGGAGAAAGGGTTTTCCATATGAAGTATTTAAGAGGAAATCACAACCATGGTCCACAATATATATCAAAATATTGAAATTCGGGAAAAACCCACCATGAGACTTGGCTCACAGGAAGAAATATGAACTATAATGATGCTTTAAGAAATCGTTTTCAATCTGCTACGGTAGATGCTGAAAATAGTAAAGCTGGAATGTCACAATGCTGTTTGTGCTGACATTTTAAAAGAAAAAAAATTTAAAACTAACAACCAGTTTTCTTAGTTATAAAAATATACCAATGTCTAAGTATTTTAGTGGACTTGGAGCTTATTTTTAGAAAAATTCTCAGCTAAAAATGAATACTTAGCCTGCATTAGGAACTATGGGAGTGTTGCTAAATTTATTAAACGCAGTATGATCTGCCTATACTTGATTATTTTGTGTGTGTGTGGTAATCATTGGCTTAGTCATTTTGGATGACTTCCCATTTCTTGCATGAACTTGGGAAAGTCCCATTGTGGATATACTCCTATGTAATTTTTCCAGTTTGTTAGCTAGTCAAAGTTGGGAATTTGCTTTCCGTTAGAAATAATGTTAAAATGCTGATTTTTGGGTTAGATGTTAAAAAAAACCCCAAACAAACAAAACCAAACCCCAAAAAAATCATCTTCCATTTTCAGCTGAGGAAAACATGCAAAACATTGAACAGAATTTCAAAACACTTTGTGACTCAGTTCAATATTCGGTTTAATCTGCCTAAGCTTCTGCCAAGAGCCTCATGGAAATTTTTATTTTGGCTGCATCTTAGGTTGAGTCTCCTCCTTGGGCAGGGCTTCATGGCTGGACAGCATCTCCCATGTTGTGCTGTGGCAGTCGGAAAAGATGCTGCTGCAGCGGGTGACTCATGGGCAATGAGACCCCTACCTGCATGTTCTCTGCATCACTAGGCATGCAGAGGCCACCATCAGCTAGTGTCAAAGTGACCCAAGAGGAAAAATTTCTCTGTAACCTAGCAAACTGAAATATTTTTAATGTATTTTGGGTCAGTTTGACCTAAATTATTTTGGTTTTGATTTCTCTCAGTGGGAAATGTGCAGACCATTGGCATGTCTTATGGCTCCTTAGTTTCTCTCTCTCTCAACAAACTGTTGAGAGAACAATGTGTGAATCTGAGGTGAGCCCCATGGTTGCTGTCTCCAGAGATTTTTTTTGATTTTTTTTTTGTAACTTGCTGGCTAACATCCCCACCTGAAATGAGAGGTAAGGCAAATGGGAATTTTGCTTGATGGTGAGCCCTGCCAGTTTTTACCCTTCATCCCGGTGCCCATCTGCTCTTGCTTGGATTCTACAGCTTCTGTTGCTTCCAGCCGGTTCACAGCTCCAGGCCAACTTGTTCACACTGCTGCTCTGAACTCCATTCGCATCTCTGCTTTTCCTTGCTTTTTTACCCCCCGCTTGTAAGTAGACTGAGTGAATACATTGGAGAAGGAGAGTCCAGATCATGAAGCTGTTAAATCTGATCTGGTTTAGCAGGACTGAGTCAGTAAGCTGCTGAATACATCTGTCTTTCAAAATTACACTTACTTGATCGTAATTTCACGTGTATTTGATGTATAAAGGCTTTGTTTCCATTTTCTGTGAAAGGAGTTAAAAAAAGTAAATGCTACATCTGAAAGTAAATGCTATCAAAATTGTTTTGTCACTGTACTAATTAAGTAGCCATGGGGGCAGGGGAGGTCTCTGAGAGGGACCTGAAGAAGTGGTCTGGCCATGCGTGGCCCCGAGGCACTGTCAGATGTCACTGTGCCTTTAACTGTCTAATATGTCTCTAACTTGTTTTTTGCAGCCCGGAGGGGTGGGTATTCTTCATTCTCATTGTCAATCTCTTTCAGTCCTGTGCCTGTTTTACAGACCGTTTTTCTAGTGTCTCGCTGTTCTATCTTGAAAGTCTTGCCTGCATCTTTCTTACTATAACCCTTCTTCCTGTCCTACAGACCTTATTTGTAGGCATGGCTGATAGGTTAGTCCTCTTTCCAGCCAATTGTCCTGACTTTCTTAGGGTTTGTCTAAACTAGGTAAAGTATCCTTGCAGGTGATGTATTTTAAACTTTTGGTTATTCTTATGAAACTGTACCAGTTTTCCTTTGGACAGTAATAGAACAGGTTTCTAGTATTTCTGGAATTCCTCATCTCTTCTACTATGTAGTTTTCAGGTCAAAGTGTTCAGCCCCCAGCTCAGGTTCAGGCATGCACTAAGCAGGCAGGCATTAATTTTCACCTCATTATTCTCCTCCCCTCGCCCTTACCATTGTTCTAACACTTGCTTTAAAAAAACATGCATGAGACCAAAACCTCTGGCACTCACTTGACCAAGGCTGCCAGCAAAATAGATCATGCTCTACTAGAATAGGAGGTTAATGTAAATCTGCACTCTGGTTCTCAGATCCCAGCTTGGAAAAGTATTCTTATATGTCTTATATGAACCTGAACCTGCAAAAGTCCATGGGACTTGATGAAATCCATCCATGGGTCCTGAGGGAGCTGGCAGGAGAAGTTGCTAAGCCGCTTTCCATCATATTTGAGAAATAGTAGCAATCTGGTGAAGTTCCCACTGACTGGAAAAAGGGGAACATAACCCCCATATTCAAAAAAGGGAAAAAAGATGACCCAGGAAACTATAAGCCATTCAGTCTCACCTCTGTGCCTGGCAAGATCATGGAGCAGATCTTCCTGGAATCTCTGCTAACGCACATGGAAAATAAGGTGATTGGAGACAGCCAACATGGCTTAACCAAGGGCAAATCATGCCTGACAAATTTTGTAGCCTTTAAAAATACTGCCAGACTTGGTGGACAAGAGCAGAGCAACGACATTATCTACCTGGACTAATGCAAAGCATTTGACGCTTTCCCACGTGTCATCCTGGTCTCAAAATTGGAAAGTCATGGATTCAATGGATGGGCACCGCTGTGGATAAGAAACTGTCTGGATGTCCACATTCAGAGAGTTGTGGTCAACAGCTCGTGTCCAAGTAGTGGCCAGTGACAAGTGGTGTTCCTCAAGGGAACTTGTGGTACTGCGACTGATGCTATTTCACATCTTTGTTGACATGGACAGTGCAATAGAGTGCACTCTCAGCAAGTTTGCTGACAACACCAAGCTCACCAACACCAAACTTGGTGGCGTGGTTGATGTGCTGGAGGGAAGGGATGCCATCCAGAGGGATCTGGACAAGCTTGAGATGTGGGTTAGTGCAAATTGCATGAAGTTCAACCCACCTAAGTGCAGGGTCGTGCACCTGGGACATGGCAATCCCAGGCACAAATACAGGTTGGGGAGAGAATGGCTGGAGAGCGACCCTGAGGAGAAGGACTTGGGAGTGCTGGTGGATGAGAAGATCAACATTAGTGAGCAGTGCATGCTGGCAGCCCAGAAAGCCAACTGTATCATGGGCTGCATCAGAAGAAGTGTGACCAGCAGGTCATGGGAGGCGAACTTCATGCGATTTGCATTAGCCCACCTCTCAAGCCTGTCCAGGTCCCTCTGGATGGCATCTCTTCCCTCCAGGGTGTCGACTGCACCACCAAGCTTGGTGTCATCAGCAAACTTGCTGAGGGTGCATTCAATCCCACTGTCCATGTCTTCAACAAAGATGTTAAATAGCACGGGTCCCAGTATTGACCCTTGTGGGACACCACCCATCACTGTCTGCCACTTGGACATTGAGCCGTTGACCACAACCCTTTGAGTGTGGCCATCCAGCCAACCATTTTAGTATTGGTTTATTTGTCATGTGAAAATACAGTAGATGCCACACTAATGAAGTGGCTGTGTTTATTCAGTTTCCTCCCAATTAACTCTTTCTCAAAGGCTATCCAAATATTAACACTGTAACTGTCAGTGTAGCTCATATCAGTCAGAGCAGGCATCGGTACCTTTTATATATATATATATAGGGTTGTTGTTTTGGGGTTTTTTTTGTATCTTCATAGCTAGAGCAGAAAATGCCTTTAAAAGGGAGAGGTTGCTTTAAATCAGATTGTAAAAAGGAATGTAAAAAGCAGTTGATTCCTTTCTGAGGTACATGTGTAAAAAATTATTAATATAAACATTGAGTGACCTGTTCCTCCTGAAGATGGAGCAAAGAGCTTTCAAAGATGTCTTGCTTCCACAGCATGGTATTTTTTAAAGGTGGCATGTGTTTTCCTGAATGCATGTGAGGAGCTTGTGGAGGGATAGGCACAGAGAAGAAATATTTATATGAAAATATAAATACCTGTAATCTACCCATTGTGAGGTGAAGGGAAGTACAGGTGGTTGGTGTTTCCTGAAAGGGAAGGACAGAACTCTCAGCTAATATTTTAGGAAACAGACATTTCCTTTGGGATTACCCTGTCCTGGAAGAGTAATTTTCTCAGAGGTTTACAAGGAGAAAAGCAGCAATCCCTAATTTAACCTTCTGTCAGTGGCTTTTCTTCCATCTGTAATTAACAGTTGTATCAAATTTCTGTTTAAAGCAAATCTGTATGTTTCAAATTGCTTTACCAGTTAAATCCACCTGTTCTATTTTCTGATCAACTTGCATCTGTTGCATTTCCTTTGCAGTTAGTGTATAGCTCAGGTACTACAGCCAAGAAAACTTTACAATTAGTAACTCCAATTCAGTTCTGGTATGACTAAAATTATCAAGGCAGTTAGTAGTGGCCACTTGTTTTCTTTCAATGAATTTATTTTAAAACTTTTGTGTGTTACAGTCTTGCTCTCCAGAAAGACCTTATGATTCTTTACAGCAAAGCAGTTAAACAGCATGTAGTAATCTGCAGAAACCCCTCACTTGTTCTTTGCTAAACCTTGTGGAAAGACGTGGTTTCCTTTATCTGGGTCTCTCAGAACTTATCTTCATGGTATTTTTTCCCTGCATTCCTGGCTATACCATGTTTTAATCCATTGGCAAAACCAAAAATCTGTTCCTAAAGCAGTGATATTTGTTGGAACTTGTAGAGCAAAATGAAATCACTCAGGCAGGCAGTGAGAGAATGAGTGAGATAAAAAGGGATTAGTATGAGAAGGTGTGGAACCTACTAAGACAACATAATTTTAAGCCATATAGTTTCTGGGCATCTGGGAAATTCTCTAACACATTATGCTCTGAAAGAAGGCACAGAGCAGCCAGAGCAAAACAGCCAAGTGGAAAAGTCCCATCTTTTTTTGTTATCAGTTGCTCAGGACAGCTAGTTTGGAAAGGAAAGTTCTCATTAGAGGCCTGTGATGGCAATTATTCTGTCTGCTGAAACTTATAATTTCCTTTCAGGAGGATTTTCATTTTTTTAATACTGAATCATTAAAATATTAAATTAATTTTCTTTCTTTGGTTGTCAGGCTTCAGCACTCTCTTCCCCAAGAGCCACATCCAGCCCATTGGACCTTTACATCTGATCTTTGCCTCAGAACAGATGGGGAAAGTTTGTCTAGGCAGGGCTATGCTATTCAGATAACAAAATGGCTAGGCCGTAATTTTATATTGTAGAGGATGAAGTATGCCTGTAGGGAAAACAACCTCCTAAAAGTAGAGGCACAATTAAGTTATAAACATCTCATTGG
This sequence comes from Pedionomus torquatus, assembly GCA_013398155.1. NCBI lineage: Eukaryota > Metazoa > Chordata > Aves > Charadriiformes > Pedionomidae > Pedionomus > Pedionomus torquatus. The sequence continues at coordinate 61,592 of VZRU01003259.1, read as the reverse complement.
GAATTCAGGGGAAAAGCATTCTGGTTTGTATGTCTTTGGGGGTCTGTGTGGGTGACAACAAAGAGGGATGAATGTTATTAAATGCTTCAAAGATCTTATCATTTCATGGCCTCTTGCTCTGATTGATGTTGCCTTATTTCTTCCAGGTAACAATAAGTTATTAAAAGACTATCATAGCAACAATATCTGTCAGCAGCACGAGGCTTAAAATAAAGAATTCAATGAACAAAGAGGCGGGGATATTTGCGCTGATTTTGTCTGGCTGAAGAAGTACAATTATGACACCAGTCCCTGAAGTCTAAACATCAAATTCTGTTAGTGTGATTTGCTATTCTTCAGGAATTAGCTATGAGAGAATGTGAACTTGTCTTTTCTTTTGGTCTTTAATAGGTTTTTTTAAGTGAAATTGAAATGTGTTTGATTCTTGGACTGTGACTGTTTTCCCTCAGTGCTAACTGATATAAGAGTTAATACAGATTCTGCTTGTTGTGCTAGTATTTGCTGTAGTAATCAACAGTGTATTTGCAGATGTAGATTTATAAATACAATTGGTTCAAATGTTGATATTAAATAATACTAAACAGTATATGTTGGATTGTATATATTTTGAATATTTACAATATTTTATTCTAATCATTGTTTTAGGGAAAGCCAGGACAGAAAGGTTATGTAGGTGATCCTGGGCCAGAAGGTCTAAAGGTAAGTGATGGTTTTATGTATGGAAAAAAAAAGTGTTTGAAGTATGAACTGTGTACAATTATACACTGCAATATACAGTGGGCATGTCAGTGAAAAGATATACTACACAAGCTTCCATATAATGTAGATGTGTATCATACTGGCAATTCTGATTTTTTGCAACATCCCATTTTGGAAAAGAAGGAAATAATGCAGCTGTAGGAGATGGGGATGTGTGAGCAAAGACACCACCTGCTAAAATGAGACCTAGCTGTCTGAGGATGTGAGCGTCTGGGCCTGGGGGTAACAGAGGACCCAGGGTAGTTCCTGTAGCAGGATTTCAGGGATGTGAGGTGGGAGGTGAGATAAAGTACTGCAGTTTGAGAGGAGATTGTGGCAGCAAAATTTATCAGTGCTGAGTTGCAATCTGAGTAAGAAGTACCCAAATCACTGTTCATCAGGGCACTGAGACTATAATCCCTGGGCAACCTGGTCTAGTTGGGGGTGTCCCTGCGACTGTGGGGAGGACCTTTGAAGGTCCCTGCCAGCCTGGATGATTCTATGATTATAATCACAGACAGATAATTTAATAGTGAATATGTTGTTTCCGTGACCTGGAGGAGGGGACCAACTGTATCCTCAGCAAATTCACTGATGATATCAAACTGGGAAGGCTGGCTGACACTCCAGAAGGCTGTGCCACCATCCAGCATGTCCTGGACAGACTGGAGAGATGGGCAGAAAAGAACCTAATGAAGTTCAACAAGGACAAGTGCAGGGTCCTGCACCTGGGGAGGAAGAATTCCTGGTACTGATACAGGTTAGGGGTGGACCTGCTGGAAAGCACTTCTGAGGAGAAGAATGTCAGGGGCCTGGTAGATAGTCAGCTATCCATGAGCTGGCAATGTGCCCTTGTTGCCAAGAGGGCCAATGGAATCCTGGACTACATAGAGAAGAGTGTGGTCAGTAGGTCGAGGGAGATCATTCTCCCACTCTACTCTGCACTGGTGAGGCCACAACTGGAATACTGCATCCAGTTCTGGGCTCCCCACTTCAGGAGAGACAGGGAACTACTCCAGGGAGTCCAGTGTAGGGCAACAAAGATGATTAAGGGATTGGAGCACCTCCCTTATGAGGAAAGAAGAAGAGAAGGCTGAGGGGAGACGTTATTAATGCTTGTAAGTGTCTAAAGGGTGGGTTGAAGGAGGATGGAACTGGACTCTTTTCAGTGGTTTCCAGGATGAGGGGCAACAAACACAAGCTGGAACACAGGAAGTTCCATTCAAATATGAGGAAAAACTTTAAGGTGAGGAAGACGGAGGCTTGAAGAGGCTGCCCAGGGAGGTTTGTGGAGTCCCCTTCTGAGACCGTCAGGACCCACCTGGACGCAGCTCTGAGTAATGTGCCCTGGGCAGTCATGCTTTAGCAGGGGAGTTGGACTAGATGGTATCTAGAGGTCCCTTCCAACTCTGACAATTCCGTGATTTCATGGTATCACCCAGCTTCAGCTTGAAAAATACATAGCAAAATGTTCCAGGGTTACTTAATGTGAGTTGCAGTGCTGTGAAGGAGAATATAATTAATTAATCTAATACTTAATGCTAGCTTTTGGGGAGAGAATAAGTTTTATAAAATGTCATTCAAATATCAAATTTCCTAATATTTCTTAGTAAAATTAAAGTTATCAGTAGTGGTGTGTACAACATTTACTTCTGAAGCACTTGTGGAATAAAGGTAACTTGCTGAAAGGAACATGTAAATAAAAACTAAATCAATCTTTTATAGCATTAGCTGACTTAATGTATCTAGTTAGTCATTGCTACATAGTTTTCATTTTTGGGGGGAAGTCCTAAATATATTTGGACATCTTTTTACAAAATTGAAATTCACCACTGATAAAATTAAATTTTTGCTGGTTGCTTAATTTTAGCTTTGAAAGTTTTAATTGGAAGATGTAATTTAAAAAATAAAGAGGCTCCTAGTAAAACAGAGGACTTAAAGATACACACATGAAAGAAATTACTTTTCTAATGAACTACATATGCTGTTTTCTACTTTTAACAGGGAGAACAAGGAGACCAAGGAAACCTTGGAAAAACTGGTGAAGCAGTAAGCTTAAATTCTCATTCTGGTTTTATTTTTAATTCTATATTTATTTGAGAGAATGAGTAATTCGTGCAGTAACTTTGTGATGAAGTTTACCTTTCTTTGAAGCTGTAGAATGTTGGCTACACCTTTGTGGTCTTTCAGAATCATACTATTTAAAGAAATTCCCCATTTTAAGTATTTTCCAGAGTTAGTTCTGCTTTTGTCCTAGTAGGTTGAGTCAACATTGCAGGTAGTTGTAGAGATCTTCCAAAGCACGTTCGAGTAAGTGAACAAATGATCATTTTCCAGTTAAATCATTTGAGAGGCTACATTTAGTGTAAAATATATTTTGCAGACTTGTTCTGTCTAAACATCATAAAATCACAGAGCTCAAGGTGACCTTGAAGTGGCACGTAGTCCATCCTCTGCTGCCTAGGCAGGATCAGTTATCTCCTGAAAAATATTTGGCTAACCAGCAATTTAAAAGCCCCAAGAATGAAGGCTCTATAACTTGCAGGTGGCCCAGGGCTTCTCTACCTTTATTTTTTAAAAGTTCTTCCAATTGTGTAACCCTATCTTCTGCTGGAAACAGTGTTTTACAGATGAAAGTGGTTGTTGTTGTGTGCCTCCTTAATTCTTTCTTTTCAGGCTAAGCAGTCCCAATTTACTTAGAATCATAGAATGGTTAGAGTTGGAAGGGAACTTAAAGATTGCCTATTTCCAAACCCCCTGCCATGGGCAGGGACAACTTCCACTACACCAGGTTGCTAAAAGCCCCATCCAGCCTGGCCTTGAACACTTCCAGGGATGGGGCATCCACAACTTCTCTGGGCAGTCTGTTCCAGTGCCTCACCACCCTCACAGGAAAGAATTTCTTCCTAATATCCAATCTAAATCTCCCCGCTTCTAGTCTAAAACCATTACCTCCTTGTCCTATCACTATGCTTCCTGACAAAGAGTCCCTTCTCCAGCTCTCCTGTAGCTCCCTTCAGACACTGGAAGGCTGCTATAAGGTCTCCCTGGAGCCTTCTCTTCGTCAGGCTGAACAGCCCCAGCTCCCTCAGCCTGTCCTCATAGGAGAGGTGCTCCATCCCTCCAGTAATCTTTGTGGCCCTCCGCTGGACCCGTTCTAACAGTTCTATGTCCTTTCTCTGTTGAGGACTCCAGAGCTGGACACACTACTCCAGGTGGGGTCTCATGAGAGCAGAGGGGTAGAATCACCTCCCGTGACCTGCTGGTCACACTTCTTTTGATGCAGCCCAGGATACGGTTGGCTTTCTGGGCTGCCAGCACACACTGCTGGCTCATCTTGAGCTTCTCATCCATGACCACTCTTTCATGTTTTCTAGATAATTTAAGTCATATTCTTACTCTCCTGTAGACTGTTTCTAATTCATCTAAACATTAATGACTCCGGTTTACTGTTCAGCCTGTTCAGCCTGTTGACAGTAAGGAAAAATTGCTTCTTACAAGCTGTATTCCTGCATACACATGCCCATTTTTGCAATAAGGGTGTTGTTATTCAGTTTGTGATCCACAGTCACCCATCCTTCTTTTTAAAAGTCATTATCTTTTCCAGTTCTTCCTTTGTGGGTGCTTTTGAAGTTGATAATTATCACTTAAATGTACTGCCCTGCAATTCCCTCTGCATAATTTAATCCCCTGCCCTTTTGTATTTTTAACATTTGACTGGAAATTATGAGAAGGTATGAGCATGTTGACCCATGCTTGAGTTACCCAGATGTTTCTTGAGTTAAGGTATGCTGAGGAGAGATACTATAGACTGTTCTGGGCTGAGTCCTGTAGTACTCAGATATATTGTACGAACGTAATAGCATTAAGTGCTAAATGACCTTCATTCTAATACAAATGTAATATTCACTAGCTCAAATAAATAATTAATTATTATGTGTTGCAGTGATGATTCATAAAATAATTATACTAACTATCTAATTGTAGTCAGGAACAGTCTGTAATAATATAAAAAATATATTATTTGTGCCAAAAGATAGTATGTTGCAGAAAACTGCCTTTCAAACACACTCAGCAGAACTTACAGGAAGACCTTTCAAAATCCTTTCCCTTTATTCATCAGTATAATTTGTAACAGTTAAGCTTTTTCTAAGTAAATTGAAAAGTACTAGAAGAAAGAGGCTCTTTTTTCTCATGTGTGGAAAATGTTTTTCCAGACAAGAGTCCAGTTGCAAAATACTTCTGTACACTTTGGATGCCACTTTTACTTCCAGCTTTTCAGTAGCCTTTGTTTGTAGCAAGTAATTTTTCTTTTCCTTGGTGTACAGAGAGAATACAAACTTTGAAAATCACAGGTAAATCCACTCTCTTCTATTCAATATTGGCTCTGGTGGCATACATGATGATTTTTGGATATCTCTGGAATTAATCATGCCACATGCGCGCATACACACACACACACACACAAAAAAAAGTGTGAAAGACAGAAGTACAGAAGTACAAGAGCAAAGTAGAAATGCTGCTAGCTGCTATGACAGATTTTGAAATGGAGCCCCCAAAAAGGTATGTAGTAAGGTATCTGTTGTTACTGATCCTTTGTGAAGTTTGTGTTACCGAATTGTATTTGGCAATACCAAATACAAAGAGGATTTGTACAAGTAATGCTAAAAAATCTGCAATTACTGTACAATTAATTTAATGGTAAAGGCAAAGGGAAAATGAAATTACTAAAATGTTTGTAGGATGTCCAATATCTAATAAAATTCTGGGTGTATGGTTTCTTCTCTCTATGCCACTCATTCTCTCTCCCTCGCCTTGTTTGTTGTTAATTCATGATGTGTTTTGGCTGAGTTTTTCAAATTACAGAATATGACGCATACTTTTAAGTCTATGATGAAATAAATTCTACTGTTCTTCTAGCAATGGGGAATCTATCACAGTATTCCAGTTCTCCAAAACTAGTGCATTTTCTGAAAAGCTGTCAAAAAGAAGCAATTTTGCAATAATAAATCCTGTAAATGTTGAATTCATTGCAAATTAGTACATGAAACACATGTGCATATCTGCTATTGATATCGAAGTGTTGCACAAATATTTATTATTCCATTTTCTTACTTTTCCTGGTATCATCCGTCTTCTCTCTTTGATTAAAACATCTGTCACTGCTGCCTGAGGTGCCAAAATAGTTATTGCTTTTCTCTAGCAGCTTTTCCAGGTCAACTACTGCTTAATATCTGCTTAGAAAAATACAGATGGCAACTCTGCAAAAACAGGGAAGTTTTAACTTAATGCTTGGACCATAATGCTTGGTTATTCAGTCTAGTAAGATGGAATATGTACTGAAACACAGCTTTGTCAATAGGCTAGAAGCCATATTGTCCAGCATTTCATAGGTCACATGAAGCTGCTGACTCTTCAGAGTGCATTTCTGCCGGAGTATTTTTGGATGCTTGTCCAGTGTGGAAACTGAGTAGACTAAATTTACAAAATGTTCACACTGCTCATAAGTTTAAAATAACAAAGACTTTAATACTAGATCAGGAATGTGCCCAAGATCAATCTTTAGACACTATTCCTTAACTAGGTCCTGTGATAAGAACTTGTTTCTTAGCTTTTGCCCTGTTTAAAGGGGAATGTGGGCAGGTTTAGGTGGTGCAGCTTGGCTAAGCAGAGCCCAAAGCTGCAGTAGGATTCCATGGCTGTCTTTTGCTGCAAAATACTTAGTTAACAGCAGGACCATCAGGTCCAATTGAAGAGTGATTGGTTAAGATAGTGAGAAGTAAGTGACAGCAGGCAGAGAAAAATTATACTGCTGATGAGACATGGAAGTCATACCAAAGGAAACAACCACTTCAGCTACTGAGAAAATTGTCATTACATTTGGGGGAGGAAAATCTCATTTTGCTGACATGTGCAACTAGATTTCGTGTGCTTAGATCAGATGCTATCCAGAGATGGATAGCAATATTTGAAGCATCTCATACAAGTGACCTGTCTGTGACACACACCCCCTCCCCCTTCCCCCTCAAAGACTGGTGAATGCCTCAGGTGTTTGCCAAAATTGCCAAAAGATTCAGAAGAGGGAACTAGTTCAGTTTTTTTTCAGAAACATATTAGAAACAGATCAATGTAAATTCTATTAAGATTTTATAGTGAATGGTAATAATGACAGTTCTGTATCTACGCTGTGCTTCTTTTTATCGTAGGTGAACTGATATACTACCATTGCTGCTAGCTCGTTCTCTCAAGAAAAGTGGAGAAACAGTTTACGATATCTGGAGGTTACCTTTTTCAGGCGGTTGTTCATTTTTCGTGACGACTTTTTGCTATTAGTGCTCCTCATGGACTCACAAAATTGTCAGAGTTGCAAAGGACATCTAGAGATCTAGTCCAACTCCCCTGCTAAAGCAGGATTGCCCAGAGCACACTACTCAGGACTGTGTCCAGGTGGTTCTTGAAGGCCTCCAGAGAAGGGGACTCCACAACCTCCCAGTTCCAGGGCTCTGTCACCCTCAAAATAAAGGTCTTCCTCATATTTGAATGGAACTTCCTGTGTTCCAGCTTGTGTCTGTTGCCCCTCATCCTGGAAACCACTGAAAAATGTCCAGTTCCATCCTCCTTCAACCCACCCTTTAGACACTTACAAGCATTANAGTCCAGGATTCCATTGGCCCTCTTGGCAACAAGGGCACATTGCCAGCTCATGGATAGCTGACTATCTACCAGGCCCCTGACATTCTTCTCCTCAGAAGTGCTTTCCAGCAGGTCCACCCCTAACCTGTATCAGTACCAGGAATTCTTCCTCCCCAGGTGCAGGACCCTGCACTTGTCCTTGTTGAACTTCATTAGGTTCTTTTCTGCCCATCTCTCCAGTCTGTCCAGGACATGCTGGATGGTGGCACAGCCTTCTGGAGTGTCAGCCAGCCTTCCCAGTTTGATATCATCAGTGAATTTGCTGAGGATACAGTTGGTCCCCTTCTGCAGGTCATTGATGAATGTTGTCCAAGACTGGACTGAATACTGACCCCTGGGGCNTGGAGATGACATCTAAAACAAGTTGCTCTGTTACCTTCAGAGGGATGGAGGGTAAGACTAATGGGCCTTTAGTTCCATGGGTCCTCCTTCTTGTCCTTTTTGTAGACTGAAGTAACATTTGCCTATCTCCAGTCCTCAGACACCTCTCCTGTTCTCCATGACTTTTCAAAGATGATGGAGAGCAGCCCAGCAATAACATCTGCCAGTTCTCTCAGCACTCACAGGTGCATTGCATCCCCCTTCATCAGTTAGTTTCAGCTGCCTTGTAATGGTATCTGCACATGGCAACTGCAGTTTAGCTTCCAAGGTTTTGTCAGGGGCACTGTGTGCTTTGTAAGCTTCCCTCCTTTAAATGCAAGTGTTTTTTCTGCATAATGCTGCCAAACACAATTACCCTACTTTACACTGGTCTTACTGGAAGCAAAATTTAACCTGTTTATTTCTTTCCTAAAATTGCTGTAAATTAGTGATGGTTCGCGTGCATTTTGCCTTTCAAATATTCATGTAGTTGAATTTTTGTGTCCATTCAAAAATTGAATGAAACATCAGCTGTGAGGTATAAATCTGGCACATCTCTGCTTTCATTCATTTCCTCCACTGGCAGTAAAAAAGCATAGATTTTCACTCAGATTATCGCTTCTGATTACTAAGTGACTTTCTCAACAGACAGAAAATGTTTGTGAAACAGATGTCCAGACCTCAGTGTCAAAAAGAAGAAAATAGGAGCTGCTTTTCAAATACACTTCTCAACAAAATCTTGGGTAAAGCAGCTACAGATCTCATGGTCGCTTCATAACACTTTTAGTACCGTGATTATGAGGTAGGAAATAGTTTCTAAGCTTTGGAGGTGGAACCACCAGCTTGAATAATAAAAAAGGACCACACAACCGAAAGCCAGTATGTGGAATATACATGCAGCAGATTGCATAGCTGTCAGCCAAGAGCTGTTCAGATGCCAAAGTCTAATATGAGGCTATTCTCTAGTCTACTCTTGGATTTTTATAATTCAAACTAAAGTTTCATTAGAAGGCAAACATAGAATTAGTCACTAATGGATTCAAAAGTAATTCAACAATTGAAATGGCAATGAATTGTAAGTAAACTGGCATCAGTTTACTTTATATTCTTTATTTGGTCTTCCAGATAACCCAAATTGCTGAAGTTTCTCCTTTCTATGAGAAAAAATATCCTCAAAATGAATCTTGTTCTGTTCCCCAAATATGAAAATCCTTTTTAAACACTTCAAGTATTAAAAAAATAAAATTTGAAAGAGTGATAAAAGCCACAATTTTGTTTTTCTAAGGTGCAGTTCAGTTTGTACCCATGTCTTGCGCGGCATTAAAAAAACAGACTCTTTGAAACTAAAGTGTAATTTGGTGACATTTTCAGAACTGTTTTCCCAGTTTTTATATCAGTTAGTTTTATTCAGCTTTCCCACTTGTTTGGAGACAGGGCTTTCTTTAAAGCTTCATGTTACTCTTACCTCTAAGCGTAGGATGTTAACAGCTGCTCCATTCAGTTCATACCTGATACTGATACCATAGTAAGCAAATGTTCTGCAGAAAGGCTCTATTGAATGTCTTTGGTTTCAAAAGCCTGTCTGTGCCTCAGCAATATACTATTTTTGATTAGATCAAAAATAGTCATGTGAAAAGCTCTGATCTGATACAAATTCACCCAGAAATTGATGACTAGCAAGGTTTTTTTTCCAGAGCAGGTATCAACTATCCATGACATCTTTTTTCTCATAGATGAGTTACCTTTTGTTCTCCTGCAGGTGCTCTGAAGCCCAAGTAGTAGCCCGTGTAAACCCTGTGTCATGCTTTCTTCCTACTTTTTATCCAGGCCTGATCTGGGTCACATTTGTTAGAATGCATGAACATACTCAGTGTCTATTATACCAGGGTCCAGATGGACTGATTTTACAAATAATTGGTTTAGTACCATTATCTCTGGCTAGCAAAACAGAACTTAGATTATTATTTATCTCTTAGAATTTAATGCTTATAATATCATGAGATTTTAGTTTTTGTCTTTCTATCTATGAGCTGGGTATGAAACAGTAGAGGCTGTTTGTTAGATCATCCACTTTTCTTCCTCCTCCTGTCTATCACCTTTGTTTGTATTTTTACCATAGATATTTTGCTTGAAACTTCAAGGATCCTTAAGTAGATTTTGATCTCTTAAGATCAAACCTAAATGCTGGCTCATTTGGGTTTTTTTAAGTACTGTGCTAAAATGTATGAAGTACAAGGCTGATGGGCTTTTGAGGAAATGTTTAAGTGCGACTCTTAATAAGCAGGCAGAGATTACGATATTGCTGAATGGTGGATCTGGAATGAAGTGATTCAGCACAGCTTCAGATCAAATTTTGATTAAAATTCAGTGGAATACCAAAGAAAGTTTAAATTTACTTACCTCATCAAAAGAATGTTGAATAAAAATATTTAAAAATACTGAACTCCAAATGAAATAGCATTAGATTGGAAAATTTTCAGTTATCACAGAACAACATGTTAGTGTCAGACCTGACAGGTAAGTGCTTCCCACAGGAATGTTTGGAACGAGCTGAATATTAATTTCTCACTTCCTAAGCTTTTCGATGAATTACTCCATACTTGGGTTTTGCATTAAGTGTACAATGTGTCTTCAATTATTCAACTGCAGTCTAATTTCTAACAGAGTATATGCCCTGGCAAGATGTTTTTGTCATGTGCTGTTTTGTGTCATGTGCATGTTCCCACAGGCATGTGCTGTGGGATCTGGTCTCTGATTCATTTTCCACAAAAATGTTTCTGTTGAGAAGGTTTCTAAAATGCTGTTATTGTCACTGGAGATTTTTACACATATCCTTATAAATGAAGGTTTATGATTATATTTGTAATAAGGTTTAAAACCATAATGATTTTTGTAAACATTTCAGGGTTTTTTTAATTTACTGTTCTGCTGCCTGATACATTCAGTTTGATTCCTGCAATCCACCACTGCACCCCAAAGGATTGCTGGAAGACACTGTGTCAACAAACCTGCTTTGGATGACTGTATTCATTCTCTTACATGAGGACAGAAAGTTGAAACCTCAGTCCAGTCTTAGTGGCTGGTTTCTATAATAAACCAATCCAAATCTGGGATTTAAGAGGCCACGTGATCTTTAGCAAAGTCCCTGATGAAAACAGCACTTGATGGCTAATGTATTGATGGAACAGGATCTTTTGCTCTTGGATTGTGCTTTCTCTTCACTGTACGCTACTAATTGTTTTAATGACCAAAATTATGTTCCTAAGAAAGCTTTTTTTCCCTCTCTCTTGCCCTCTGCATGTACCTGCCCTAGCTTTATCTCGGTGTCAGGCACTTGCCCTCCATTTTGGATGGAGAAGTGGAAGAGCATTCAGCCCTGAACTGTCATGAACTTTTTTCCCCTTTATTCCTCTTGAAGTCCCTGTTGCCTATACTGTTCACTGGCTTCAATTCTTCTTGTCATCTTGACTAATTTTTTGCTTTCCATATGTAATCTTTTCCACTCATGCAGAGGTTTTTCCCATCTTTTGTATCAACAAAAATCCACTTTCTTCTTTTAGTACTTTTACTGTAAATTTTCTTACTTAACTAATTTCTTCTGAGCCAGCATCTAGGAAACTTGCTGCTTAATAGCCAGGTATTTGTCCTCAGTATGGAAGACCATACTTGTAGACCAGACCTACCGTGCTGAGTAATACAACAGCACATTCACAGTCACTGCCTCTAGTCATTCCTTCTCTTTCAGACCAGAGCAACTAAATCAAAAATACTTTTGAACTGAAAAGGGATCTTGACTGGGAGCTGTATAGTAAGTAAATGGTTCACTGCTGGGGTAAGACACAGCTACCCGTCTTTCTAATCTACAGACCTGTAGACAGTGTGACATTGACTGGGAGATCAGGAGTGTCTCTGGAAGGAGAATAGGTCTGGGTTACATCTTGGCTTTGATTGTGTCTCCTGTCCTTTCTGGAGTAAGAGAGTCAAAGTGATTAGTCTTTAGGCTTTTGAAACTGTACATTCACACCCCTTATCTTGATGAGCAAGAGTACAGGGTAATTCTTTGTCTCACAGCTTTCTGCCTGGTGTTGATGCCCACTCTTGGCCGTGACTGGTAGCAATGGCAGCTCGCAGAGCTGTCACGAAAGTCCTTCATTCCTGCCAGTGACGTCTGGACATTCCCTTAATACAAGTATCATATGAACAAATCTTTGGCTGCTGCCAGGAGACATCTCAGTTCTGACATATAATACACAAGTTCTCACACATAATGCATCAGTCCAGCAGCTGTAGAGATCCTCATTTATCTGTTTAGCCCCTTCCAGAAAGTAGTTTGTGCCAGTATTGTCAGCCTCAAAGGCAGCTCTATCAAGGGCTTATTGCAATACTTTTGAACTATGAGATATAGAGTATAGAAGAGCTAGCAGTCCAAGAAAATGTAAAAACATCATAAAACCTTAGTTACTTTTAATCTGTTATGTTAAGGTGCTTGAGGCTGAACTCTATTGAAATTATACTGGTAAAAGCTAAAAAAAACCCTGTTGTTTTTTGTTTTTTGTTTGTTTTTTTTTTTTTCCAAAGGCAGAGATCTCAAACTGCAACATTGTCTTTCTGCTATGACTTTATTTTTATGGAAAAGACCTACTACTAGGGTCTTGAAAGGAATATGAGCTGATTATCAGCTCTGAAGTAACACTTTAAAAAAAACCCTCACTAGAGGGACAGTGTAGTGCTACTTAAGCTACTGTGTTCCTACATGTGTAGAGCCAATGTGTGAATTGCCATTTTATCTGCTTTTTAAAGTGTTACAAAGATGCTACAGTTGTGTATTATGTCACTACTAGTAACTTCTACCTTTCTGCTACCTTTCATGAGTAGTCCTGCAACATTCTCTGCGCACCTATTGCTTTTTCTTCGAGCTCACTGTTGCATGCTCTTCTCAACTAGGGCCTTGCACTGTAATTAGTTTGGTTTTTTTTCTTTTCACTTGATAATAAATGGTGTATTGCCAGCACTTGGAAATAAGCTTTTTTAAAGTACTTCCTCTCCTGTTTCCTATTCCATACGGTGGTACTAGTTCTATTCAGTGGAAATTTGTGGGAGAGCCTCAGGAGGGAGTTACTTCATTTTTAAAAGGACTTAAAGGCTCTGATCCCTTTATTTCAAAGGCATTTGGGACTACAATGCTTAAAAGGAAAATTCTGACAGCACCTGATCCAATATCATTTTTGTTTTGACTGGCTTTTGCTATGTTCCACTGAATTTATTCCCTTGAAATTTGTGGTCGGACTGAAGCGCTAGCAGAGCAATTATCACCTTTACTTGTGTGTTTGTAAAGCTTCTAGCACTGCAGGGCTGAGCTCACTGGCAGGCCTTAGGTGGTAGCACAGTATGATGATTAAATCAGTGTAAATTTTTTTTCAAGCAGTAGCCAGTTACTCTTGGTGTGTCTAGATGCAGTGATCTTCCTGCATGGATATTAAGCCATGATTGTAACCGGTCTTCACTTCCCCATAGGATCACTTAGACAAATAGACCAATAGTTCTCTGACATGAAGAAATTTGCTGTCTTCTGCTTCAAGGTTGCTGGGGAGCTGCCAACCAGGAACTTGTATAGATATCATGCTAATAAAAGTCTGCTTACATTTTGTACAGGGATCAGCTGGCTTACCTGGAGAAACTGGGCCATCTGGAAGCCTTGGTGAAAAGGTACAATAACGTATCTGACTAATCAGCAGCAAAAATCAGCTTTGAAAATTATAGGGATTGTGAAATTTTAGTGAGAGATCATTTAGGGACCACTGACAAAGCTAATGGTCCTGTAGCTATTTCAGGGCACAGGGATGTAGTAAACGGTAATCCAAATGCTGATATTTGAGTTATGCATCTTGTATTCTTGGTTTTACTTGACAATTAATTTAGACCTGATAATTTAATATCTTGTCCACTTACTTTATTATCCACTGCTATAGATTCACAGACACTGGCACAAATTATACTTGTTTTATATATATATATATATATATATATATATATATATATATATCAGTAACTGTTTTTTCGCTGCTACAAAATGAAAACAAGAGCAGAAAGATAAAATTTGGCTGTATGCGTTAACTGAGTAAAGAAGACAACATCATTAGTTTTGTCTCCTGTGTAGTAACAGTTGTGTTTATGAAAGCAAAGTTTTGCAGGCTTAATGTGAGTAGAGCAGAATAAATAGCTTAAGCATATTTGACATGGTTTTATTTAGGTGAAGTATTTTAAAACTGAAAAACAGGAAACTATTACTGGACTGCATGTCAGCTTCAATTATAATAAAACCATGATTGTTTGTCAGAATGATCCAGCAGCATTTGTATGTTTCCCTGCAGGGCTGAATTATTTCACCTAGACTGATGGCTGCTCTTTAGATATTTTGCTGAGAAAGTCTTAATAATGTATTAGAAATTGGATGAAAATCTAATTATAATTTATATAATCTATGAAATACATCAGTGGAAAGCACTGCATGTTAAAACTAGAACTCAGACAACCCATGTTTAATCATAGTGTCATCTTAGAATTCAGTGTCAAAGGATTCTTGTTCTTTATAATTAGACTTGGCCCAATGGAAATTACCTTGGGTGACTGCTGCTAGTTTAACTAGGAGGGAAAGGGCAATAGAAGACTAATTAATATTTCATCAGAAAATGGAAGTGGGCTTCTTATTGGTGCAATAATTGTCATTATTGCTATGCTGTTTCTCTACAATTTATTGTCTTCCCCTTTTATGGATTAAATAGTAATGTAAACACGCTATGTGGATTTAAATGATAAACATACTTCCAGCATAATTGTTTCAAAGAGACATATCTTTACATTAGATTAAAATAGAGTGTTATCACTACATTTTGCATACTCTCTGCAGTAGAAGTGTAATCTTTGTATGGGGGTAATCTACTGTCAAGCCTGATGCTTGGGCTGGGTGTTATATGAATAAAAGGTGAAAAAGTATGCAAGGCAAGAAAGAGTCCCTTTCTACCTCCCCTGCTCCTATTGTTTCTGCAGCTGCTGAAGGGCTGGCCTTGCTTTTAGATCTGTGCTTTCCTAGCACATACCGAAGAAATGAGGGAGACAGGAACATAATTTTCTTTTTTTATTCATTTGCTGTGGTGAATTTTCTAGATTTAAGAACATATAACTATAAAAGCGATGCACCCAACAGAGAGAAAAGGGATATGCTAGCTGCAGTTCACAGAGACTGATATAGTACCATCTCTTCCTCAGTCAGAGGAAGAGGTAAGTAGATCAAGAGCCTCAGAGAAACTTAGTTGTATTGTCTTCTCAAAATATGGATGGGCTTGTAGGAGCAAGGAGCGCAGAAAGTGATTCAACAGAAGTGAAAAAAAAAGTCTCTGCATTGTTTCTCGAGGGCAGTCCCTGAACCAATGGTGTTGTGCACTGAAAAAAGTTGTTCCCTTTAGCAACCAAATCTCTTTGAGAGTATGTGCTACAGCCCTCACAAAAGACCTCTTGGATTGCTGAGGTATTGGTATTGCAGGTTAGCCTGGTTTGGCAGGTATGCCTGGCTCAGTGGATATGGCACGGGTCAGAGAAAGAGCACTCACTGTTATTTTCTTTTTAATTTTTTGTTGAAGGGAGAGCGAGGCAGCCCAGGACCAGTAGGTCCTCCTGGAGAGAAAGGTGTCATGGTAAGTCACAAATAACGTAGAATCCATAATTATGTTACTTACAAAGATACTTTAATTTCCAAAACAGTAATAAATTCTTAGCCTTCTAGCTGTCTTTTTATCTTATGGAAAAAAACAGTATTTGTGATTCCTAGGAATTTTCATTTGGCAGCTTTGCCCCCTCTCTGTGGAAGTGACATTGCAAAGCGATCCACTGAATGAAACAGCAGAGCAACTGCAGTTTTGAAAAGTGGTTCTAACCAGCCTTTCATTAAAATAAAATCAAACACAATCAACTGAAAGGAGAGATAAATAAAGGAGGGAAAGTAATCAATCTCGTGTAAACTGGGATAACACAAGTTTTTCTAATAGACAGCTGGTAACTAGCATCACATCTAATTCTACTGCACAGCAGTACCCAGACAGCCCCTGGGTGCCACTCTTACAGGAGGACTGGCTTCCTGACAACACCACGTCCTAAATCAGGATGCAATGCTTCATGCAGCATTGGACAGTCCAAAGGCTGCTGTCATGTTGTTGGCGCGCAGAAGTAAAAAACTATACATATGCCCATTGACACAGTCATGTTTAAGTTCTTGAGGAACAGCAGTTAGGGTTTGGTTCTGTGTTTGCTAGCGAGCACTGTGATGGCTCCAGAATGTATAGAGAACACTTACAGACTTAACCGTGTCCAAAGAGATAACAGGAAGATTAGAAACAGTGTACTACCTGTTGCATCCTGTGCCATCTGACAGATGTGGTAGGCAGTGGAGCAATGTCAGTGGCCTTTTGTAGGGGCTGGAGATGCAGAACTAAATATGGTGCACTGGGGAATGTTCTTGTCATGGAAATGGACATTATTGTTGAATATTTGTAGTAATTCCTCTCTGGGCATCTCTTGGCAAGGAAGAGGTCAAGTACCTCCAGGCTACAGACCAACTTAATGATCCATGCAGCAAGAGACAATAATTTTGAAGCATTCTCTGCTTCATTAAATCTCTCTTATCTAGATTTACCTTCAACCAGCTGCTTTAGATCTGTGAAAAAAAAATATTAGAGAGATTAATAAAGGAGGATTTATTAATACATGATCCAGTCTTACCAATTACGTTTTCAACTGTTAATAATGCTTATTGCCATGGGTAAATCCACTTGAGTCATAGCAGTGAGAGTCCTTCCCTGTAGTATATCACTGTAGCCCTCAAAAGAGCTGTTCTTACCATTTTGTCTTGGTCAGTTCTGCCCACACCAGGCTGTGTCCACTTTCTGTTCCTATTGTCACAGCCTTGAAGTGAGGATTTTGAAATTCATTTAGAATTCAGCAGCTTTTGTTTTGGTATAGCCCATATCTAGTGCCTCTGGGGGGGGGAAATCTACATTGATTTAATGGTTATTATGATATATCCAAACAAATATATGTTTTCTAAACAAAATTTGGGGAATAAATGTTGCAAGATTAATAATTTTATTAATTTACCTTCAGTTTTTCAGGTAAGTAACTGGACTTATTATTGTTGTTATAATAACAATTTTGGTAAAACTGTTCTGACTTTTCTGTATTTATTTCAATTCTAGGGCTATCCAGGACCTCCAGGAAGCCCTGGATCTGTGGGGCCAGAAGGATTACCTGTAGGTATAGAGTGGTGCTTTCATTTGACATAAAATGTACCAGTTTCATATTATCTTTTTGAACTGCTGAAGCACAGATTGGTTTCTAGTTTGCAGTGCAGTCTATAACACTGTCATGAAAATTTACCTATCCAGATGCAAAGTATGTTCGCCAAACTTTTTCCCAAGATGATCTATGAGAGACTGGAGAACTAATTATATTGTTGACTCATCCATTTCAAAGTCACTCATTTGAGACAAGTAGGGGAATAGAATTTTTTAAGGGTGACTTATAATTGCCCAACAATTTTATTTTTAATATACTGATGCCTAACATAATTTAAATATATTTGTGATGGGTTTAGTTTCATTTTGAATTAAAAAAAAAATAATTTGCTGTGTATAGCCATGTTATAATTTGGCTACTATGAGTCTTTAGTACAGACAAAAACCAAATCTTATATATAATGTTCTTAAAATACAAATATCCTTTAGCAATTTAGGAATGTTGAACAGAAGTAATTTCTCCCACATTCACATCATGATTTCTTATTCAGAATAAAGTTACATAGACTCTCTTATTTAGCTTTTTCTAGATAAATTGTACTAACACAGTTAATTGAATTTCAACCACGAGTGAAAGTGGTTGATTTGTTTTGGTTTTATTGACTATTGCTCGATGCACATGCCTTGTAATTTTCAGAAACCTGTGTATAGAAGACAATGAATAATAAGTTTATTTGACATGTAGGGACCTTCAGGGGCAAGAGGACCACCAGGGCCACAGGGACCTAAGGGAAGAAGAGTAAGTGATATTATTGTTTCATGTTACTTAAGAGCAGAGAGTAGTGCGTTGCCAATAAGAATCTGATGTTTAACGCATGTACAGTTGCTTCCTTTGAACTCTGTCCTCCAGACTCAAGCCATTTGTACTGAAATCAGACAGATGATACATGTATTTCCATGCAGAAAATGACATGAACCTTCATTTCTCCTCACACACTTAAATAAGTTTTTGACATCTGTTTCATCTGAGAAGCAGGATCAGAACCAGAATGACTGCTAGCCTTATATTCTGTGTATGTCTATATGCAAATATTAGCATTTATAACTATCATTGGACAGTTTCAGAGTTTTAAGGACTGTTTTCTTCCTCTGCAAGCCATTTATGTCTTTGGAAAGACAATCAAAATCACCCAAACAAATTCGAAGAGAGGAGGAAGCAAAGTCAGAAGCTAGTATGGGCTAGAATCTCAAATCTCTGATTAGATTGTCATTTCCATTTCCTGGATTTTCATCAGGGAAATGGGAACCATTTTTTCATTGTAAATAAATCTCTAATCCAAAGCCCACATAAGTGAAGAAGGAGCCTGTCCTCATTGATATGTATGAACATTTGATCACAGTGTATAAAATCAGTACCAATGAAAGTATTGCAGTTTGTTTACCTGGAGATGGTTGGCTACATGGTTTTCATAATCACTTTCTTTCATAAACCCCACCAGTCACTTGTACTTCCTGTCTGGAGTATTTTTGGTTATGTTTTTGCAGTCCAAGCTCGAGGTGCCTGCGGGAAGTGCTTCCCATTTGTAGTGTTAGTTCAGTTGCAGCATGAGCGAGTGTGTTCTCACTGGGTTTATGAAATTTGTCCAGAACAGCAGTGAAGATGCACCCTTCTGCTGGCAGTTTGACAGCACGTCCAGGCTTCCTGCGATATGTGTATGTCAGTGGTTAGGCCAGTGTGTCTTCACAGGTGGTGGTAGTATACTGCAGTGTTTATCATTCATTCCTGATAAAGTCCCTGAATCCTTGTCAGTGAGATAATTTTGTTAGTTTCTTTCTGTCACAGGGACCAGAAATGTTTGTTGTTTCAGCAAAATACAATTACAGCCTTGTTTTATCCTCCTTTATTATTGTGATACGTATGTTTTCTAAGAATATACATGGTAAAGTTTGAAAAGTTGTAAACTCTGAAGGTTTTATGGCAGTTAAACATAGGTAGTTGAGAAACACATAACATTGCATTTGAAATAAGGTTTTAGATTAGTAAATATTGTGATTAGCAAACATGGCAATACAAAATTTATTAACTACATGTTCTACATTTTTCCTGTTGATGAAACTGTTAAATAAGAGACTGGATAAAAATTTATATTTTCACTATATTCAAAATAATATATCCAGATATATTATACATATTTGAATATTACCATAGTACATTTGAAACTATATTTTGAGTATTCATTATATCTTGAGATAGACAGTATTTTGCGTGTTCTATATAGTCAAAATACACAATGCTTAGCAACTTCATGGTATACTAACAGGTTTATTCATAAGACAAACTTCAGAGTTTTCAAGTGAATCTTCCTTCTTTGGTATGTTTTCTTCCTCTTTTAGAAGAAATCTGTTTTAATTTACCTCTTTGTTCATGATGCAGTTTATAGGAACAATTTGTGAAATGCAGCATATGAAATGTATAATTTCTGTTCTGGGTTACCCTGTGTTAGAGGGCTTTCTAGCTGTCAATGCCAAGTGTTTGGGTTGGTTTTTTTTTGTTGTTGTTCTTGTTTAATGTCAGAGTATAATTTATCCCAGACTTCTGTTTCCTTAAATGGGTGAAGCAGATTTGACCATATATCTAGATAGAAATTGTCCGAAGTACCTATCAGTCAAGAGCCTGGGTTTTAGGATTAAGGAAGTTATCTCAGCAGCTCATGGAAAAGGACATACCTACCATCATCAGAGAGAATCTGTATGGTCTTCTGAAGATAGTCTTCATTTTTCCCTTAGTACAGATGTGAGGTTTTAAAGTCTATTTAAAAGGATAAATTAGGAAAAAAATCTTTCTGGGAATTCATTTGCTAATTTAATTATAGATATTTTAGTTTAATAATGAATTATCTGTTAAAAAAAAAAAAAACAAAACAATCCACCCACAAAATTATATACTCTAAGACATACACAGTGTTACTTTGACAATTTTACATGCAGAAGTGGCAAATGCTGCCCACACCTCACGGGCACCTGCCTAATATTCTGAACTGAGTATGTCACATATGTGTGACAGATCATATCAGTGCCCAGAAAAATGAGCTTATTGAGACCTGTTTGTCAGGCAAAACTGAAATTCAGTTATTTTGTTTGTGCAACACATCTAACAAAATTCAAAGAGAAACCTTAATTAGCTGCAGAGGGCAAGAATCTACCCCCACTGCCAAGCACAGGGAACTCATATAAGCAGAAGCTTGGTGTAAGAACTGGTGTAAGTAGGGGCATCCAACCCTAGGCACTGGTTGCAGAGAAGTAGCTCCTGAAGCATTCAAAAGGTGCTATACAAATATGCTCAGTGGTGAGAGGCTGTAGGGGTTTCTGGGAGCACAAAGTTAGTAACAAAGGCAGCCTTCTGACAGAAGGGTGAATTGCTGCTTTCGTTTAGAGGAGTGAAGGGAAAACCAGCCTTTTTTCCTGCACGGGTATATTTGAAAATGTAAATCAAAACAGAATACAAAACAATTGTGAGACTGAAAAGAAGTAGCAGCTTGGCACCACTTTTTCTTCAGTGGCCCAATTCAATGAAAAAAACCAGGTGCTTTACCTCTGTCTGATTTCAGTAGGAGCATGTCAGAAAGTAAAATACATGTTGAAGTGTTATGCTGAATCAGGATGCACACAAGCCAGCGGCACCAGGTGAGGATTGCACATATGCTGTCATTTTTACAGTAAAATGGTGACGTTTTGTCTAAAAAGGAAAATCCTTTGAGGCCTATCAGTTGACAAGAGCTTCAAAGACTGATGGCCTATAGGATGCACTGAGTTAGAAGGCTAGCTCAAAAGTAAATAGTGTAAATGGTTGTCTCCGAGATGGGTACTGAACTGCTGCAGGTTGTACGTTTTAGTTCTGGGCATAGCATTCCCCTCTAAACCCCTCTTCTGATCATTCTGTCCTGGTAAGTCTGTCTGCCAGCATCACCAGAGCTGGAGTCAGAGCGAAGCTACTGACAAGGATTTGAGTCCTCCCCTGCAGGCTCTCTTCCCTTCCAGCAGCATCTACTACCTGGTGATTGTTTTTATGAGGGAACAACTTATTTTAATTTAGATTCTGTTTTGAAGGTAAGAGATTTTTATTTAAGGAGTGTTACATCTTCTGCCAACTTAGACAGGAATCTTTGAGGGAGTCTGTCTCTATGATTTTGGCGGCACATCATGGAGTACATTGCTTATAATTAAAGATCAGTCGAAATAAATCCCAAACATCTCAAGCTCTGTGGAAGTCCCAGTTTGGAGCTGTGGTTTATGCCTTGCCTCCATCCAGCATGACTGGGAATGCTTCACGGAAGGGGGTCTTAGAGCAGACCTAGGTCTTCAGGCTCTGCAAACAAACTCCCACTGAAGCCACTGAGAATTTTGTCTGCTCTCAAGATCAAAATATCAGACCTGAAGTGGAATCTTCCTTAAGGAACATATCTGGGGGGCCCTGAAACCTGGGATTTGTCATCACTGGATTCAGAAAGAGATGTGCCAGAACCCTGACAGGCCTTGGAAAAATGCATACCACAGTCCCATACAGAAGTTAAATAGAAACATATGGAAATTCCCCTTTGTTGTGTACTGAAATAAGAACGCATCCCATCTTCACAGCTGGAATCTGCAGGAAGTCTTAGGAGTGCTGACCCTTTGCTTCTACTGTCACAAAATAGAATTCCTTCATCTCATAAATTCTGGACCTTTCAGCAATCCGTTCTCATCCAAGATTACCCAGCAGCCTACTTCTGCCTGAGAGTATCCAGCTGCTCAGTCTCCAGTACACCAGGGAGTTCTGGCCAGCTGAAGACTGGCTGTCTAGGATTCTATGGAGTAGCTCACTGTCAGGGGATTTGGGGGGATATGCCACTGAGTGTAGTGCAAGCACAGAGCTTCCTCAGCTCCTGCTTGAGACTTGATGCACTTCAGCTGGAATCATGTGGCAGGTTGGGTCCTTCTGTGGCCCACATTTTCCTTTTTAGCATTAATTTCCTCTTCAAAGGGAGGACTGTGCTTTGTAGATACTTTAATGGCAGAATGACACTCTGAGGGGTAGGAATATCCACATCCAAATGAAGGAATTTCTCTCCATGACCAGAAGGAAGAGATACATTAGGCTGGAAGGCAGGCTGGTAGCAGTGTAGACCACCATGAAGCCATTGTTGCACGTTTTTTTGTTGTTCTGGTTTGCAAAAGTATGGAGAAGAAAACTACAATGTCAGAGACTGGTTCTGCTTTTAGTTCACACCATAATTTCCCACTAATACAACTGTAGCTCTTAATCTGAGAGGAAGAGGTCCTGTATCATTAGATTCATTTAATGAGTGGGGCCTAAGCAAAATTCTCAATAGCTGCTAAGATTTTTAGCAGTTAGTATTCTGCAGGCTGACGTTTGGTGCTTTAAAGCTCAAAAGCAATACTTTTTCTGCTCGCTCTTTCCTGGTATGCAGGTCATTAAATTAAATTTCAAGAATGCAGATAAATGACATAGTGAAGTGCTGTAGATTTCGGATCATGCAACAGCATTTTATGTCTGTAGCAGCCAGTAGGGCTATCTCTGCCTCATTTGTGCCTGTACTGGCATGAAGAAGCTCGATTACCTAAGGACATCATTGCTCAGTTCTAATGAGTGGTATCTTTTGTATTTCTTACGGCAGGGAATATAGAACCTAGAAAAATGTGTGCACTTCAGCGTTATGTGAAACATGTGGCCAGTGTGCTGTGTCATACATCAGTAACTGTGTTTGTCTGTCTTAATTGTTCAAGGAAAATGAGACTAAAATTGATGTCATTTTCTGTTATTCTTCCATGTCGACCACCAAAATAAAGAAGTAGCTGCATAGTGTGTTCATGTAATTTTCACTCTTCTGTTTTGGAGTCTGGGTGAAAAAGGACAAAAATAGTTGACTGGTGCTTCTTGCCTTCTTAGATGAACTTTTTCTCAGCTTATCATCCTAGAGTTGTCAATGTGATATGTTCCAGTTTAGAAACAAAGATGAACGCAAGCCAAAGAAAAAAGTAGTAGCAATTGTTTGGCAGCCTTACTCCTCAGCTCTGTTGCAATCTAAATTAAATAACAGCAGGCAAATCATGTGTATCTCTCATTCTGTACTATTCCTCATAGTAGGAAATGATACAGATCCAATTAATCTGTGCCAATAATGAATCACACCATACTATTTATAGAAATGTTATGGTGTGCTTTTGTTAGAGTATTAAATTGCCTTTCCTTTGGATTCTTGCACTCCTTTCTGTGTCTGGCTAAAGGCAGGCATCGTTGGGAGCCAGAAGCTGAGCATCATGTTGGTTTCCGTTACTTTGTTTTTAATTCAAAATTATATAGTAGAAGGCTGTTTTTTTTGAATGGTGGGCCTTTTCCCTTGATTATTAGTGATCAAATCAGTTGTCATTCTCCTCCTAATGATTGGGCTGTGGACTTCTCCGTGGAAGTGGAGAACCATGTGACTGCTGTGTTATGAACATAACACAGACTGAGAATCCTGTGCAGTGTCCCAATGGGACCATATCTCAAACTGTGGGCTATGACTCCATTCATGACTATAAGGAAGCCACAAGTGTTCAAAGACTGTGTCTAGTAATATTATTAATGACGGAAGATAAAACCTAGAAAAAAATATCTTTATTACAGAAATCTGTACAATCAAAACTTGTCCCTTTTCCTTCCTGAATATTTCATCTTGAGCTTCTAGGCCCTGATCAGCCTTGTGGAGGATGCACAAAGACAAATGACAGGTCATGTCTCTAAAAAGTCTGAAAAACACTAAAACTGTCCTGCAATTGGTCAGCTTAACATTCTCAATTTCCTGCTTCCTATGTGGCCCTAGGCATTTCCTCACAGCTCTTCCATGGACTTCTCTTCTACCCCACAGCTTAATGACCTGTCCTCACTCCATCTTGGAGTTTCCTCCTGTCCCTTCTCCTCTAGTTCTTTCTCACCTGAAAGGACTATAAGATCACAGGACTTTAAGCCTGCTTAGTCTCCCTTGAGTTTTCATCACAACCCTTTTTGTGTATATTATAGATAGCAGTTACAGAAAAAGCCGAGAGCAGTAACCAGACATTAATTGGATCAAGATGTTTAACTTCCTTTTAAATTATGCCAGCGCAGTTACATAATCTTAATGTGAGGCCCAGTCTTCTTGTTCTTATAAAGGCCTCCATCACTCTTGGAAACTCTATTAGTGTTTTGGTTTTGATCTCCAAGTGCATTGAAGTCACCAGGTTTTTTTCCACAGAACTCAGTAGCATTTGGTTTGGGACCTTTCTCATTGAGCGCCATGCAGCAACTAGGGAGTGTCTTCTTCTGTAGCCTCTTTTTATCTCTAACTTAAAAAAAAATGCCTGTAAGTAATCACTCCTGATTTAGACCAGAACAGGAACGGTGGCCAGGCTTACCCTGGCCTCACAAAAGCTGTCCCATACTACTAAGGTACCAAAAAGTATTCAGCCAGCCTTTGCTGCCTGTTCGTTTTCTTTTTCCTATTGTTTCTGTGTGTTCCCTCCTGCTGGCCAGAAGCAGCAGTGCCAAAATGCTTGACAGATAAGTTTTTTGTGGGATATTACTGGCACTGCCAGGGGTTGTGATTATATATCTGCTCACAGGCCTTTTCTTGAGAGGTTTTCATTTCAGGAGGAAAGCCCAAATGATTCCAGATACATACTGTTCGTGAGTTACCAGTCAGATGTTTTCACTGTAGCTCCAAAGAGAAGAAAGTGGGTGCTCACCATCTGTTCCGACAGAGGTTTTGATGTGCACCTGTAAATGTGAGAAATAACTGGATTCTGCTATGTTTTGTTTCTAAAAATTCAACAGGGACATGTAAGTCACTGATATTGTTGAGGGGAAAGTAATCTAAATAAAATCAGACTTGTTTTCAACAAGGTCATTTTACAAGCCCCTATTAGAACAGTATCACAGCTGTCTGGAAATCAGTCATGACTTCATGCCCTGCATTATAAACCATGACCCCAGCTGTGAAGTTCTCTACAACTTAGAAATGCACTCTGAAAATGCAGATCATATGCTTCTAGGCACTGCCACTGCCATAGCAGCGTGCTAGTTCCCTCTGATGCCAGCCCGGCCCAAATACCATCAGGAAAGCTGTTGTGTTTCATCCTCCCATTGTATGCTGTTGTGAAGAGGCTGGTTCTGTCTTGATACTTATCTAGCTCTTGCTTTAAAGTGGTCATTCATTTGAGGTTATTATTAAGTGGATTGAATTTTATTTTCCACAGCCAGTCAGTCATGGTGTTTAGAATTTTGGAAATAAATTCCTAAATCAGCATGGATAAAATATTCTTTTCTATTTTGCTCATGATCTATTTGAAGGATTCTTCATTTGCTTGTAAACTAATTCATTTAGATTTGCAATCTTAAATCATCATTTCATTTTGACAATAAGTATTTGATATATTGTAATACAAAAATATAGCAGATTATCTTTATCTAATGATTGTAAAAAGTCAACGTAAAAGACACATTGTTAGTCTAACGAGAGATCAGTTCACTATGCAAGATTATAAATTGCTTTTAATCTTGCATCAAAGTGGTTTACTAATGGAAGAGGTTTTTCTGCCTGCTTTAGAGTCTTACTAGCAAGCTGGGTTTTTGAAATACAAGTTA
The DNA here is from genome assembly GCA_013398155.1 of Pedionomus torquatus. NCBI lineage: Eukaryota > Metazoa > Chordata > Aves > Charadriiformes > Pedionomidae > Pedionomus > Pedionomus torquatus. The sequence goes on along the minus strand of VZRU01003259.1, from coordinate 35,855 downwards.
TTACAACAGCAAGCACTATGTATAACCAGTGCTCATGTAAATTCTTCTAAATATGTGTCTGTTGCATGCATACAAAGTAAATGGAGAAGAGAGCAGAAAATATCAGCCTGCAGGCTGGTTCCAGCAGAGACCCTGAGCACTTTGTTTGCATATTTTTCAAAAAAATCTTCCTTCTTAAATTTGTATCTCAGCAAACCAGAAATAATTTTTTTCTCTGAAAATTGGTTTTCACGCTAACAATGTTTCCCTTCTCTTAAAGCTTATCTTGTACCTCCATGATGATAACAAAAAATAATGCATAAGTAATATTCCAAATCACTTTTTCAATATTCAGGGGCCAAGAGGTCTAGACGGTCCTCCAGGAGAACCAGGAACACAAGGCATTAAGGTGAGTGCTTGCATTGCTCAGTAATATACAGAACATTGAGATAGACCATAACAGATAAGGAAGGAAACAAACAAACAACCTAGCATGTCGGAAGCCATAAAGTTCTATTTAATCCAGGAGGAGATTTTTTAATTTCTGCCTTCTTCGGGTACTTCCTTATTATGTTATTAGCCCGTCTAAGCCTGAATCTGCACTTTCTGTGGCGTTACCCAGCATTTAAACTGAGAGCAACTGTATACAGCTTATTTAGCAAATGCACGTAAAATTCACACGTTGTTGGTTGTTTATCAGGGAGAAGGAGGAGATCCAGGAAAGAGAGGTGTTCCTGGGCTCATTGTAAGTATTGGAGCCAATCTTTGTAGTAAAGTCTTAACACACTTCTGCTGGTTTCCAAACAAAGCTCAGAAATTATCTGAAACCAGCATTGTCTTCCTATATTTCTCTTTTATTAGGGTAAAGCTGGAAATCCAGGAGAAAGAGGAGATCAGGGTGCACTTGTGAGTATGAAATTCTCTAGTACTTCTTCCAAATTAAAAAAATCACAGAATCTCATACTTTGTTTCATTCAGTAATGAGAGAATTTGTCTATTTTAGGGAAGCTGGGAAACGCTGACAATATGATTTGCATATTATTCATACAAAGAATTATGCATACTTGCATAGTATTCATACAAAGAATCAAGGGCAGAAGTGAGATTAAGTGTGAATATGGTCTAGTCTGTTATAAAAGCAGTGTTTCCAGGGATGATGGTCCACAGAATAAGACATGATAGCAAATTGCAGCAGAAGAAATAGTCATTGTGATTATTAGGGGGAGTCCTAGAAGTTGCTTTGGGTTTACTTCTATTGTATTTTTAAGGGAGAAAGCCATTGTGACATAGAAAAAGTATTCGTTCATAGATTTAGAGTAGATGTGTACTATCAATGTTGGGATAAATGTAGAAAAATGTGTAAAATTTATACCACATATATAGGAGAAAATTCTTCCTTGTAGAGCTTCTTTTAATGGAAATCTAATATTCTATTTAAGGCTTCCATTTACAAAGAAAGTTACCAGTCAGTCCAAAGTGTATCAGATTTTCAAGAAGAAAGGAAGCAGAAAAGCAGAAATAAAGCAGTAATGGTGGTGATTTTCTGCTGAAATTGAGATTCAAAATGGTGTCACTTCTCTTACCTCTTCTGCTCGGGTTTAGAAGCTTATTGCCTCTGACCTTTGACATGATGGGTTTTCGTTTCATCTTAATTCTCTAGGACTTTTAGAGAGGTTTTGTTGTTTTTTTTTTTTTAGATATATATTTATATATACAGAAATGAATGAAGCAAAATCTTAGTAGGTTGAAATTATGGGAATTAGTGCATTTATTGTGAAGTGCAAGATACTGCTCTATTACTCCTACAGCTGCAGTTTCTAGAAGATAGTACAAGGTAGATACACTATGAGGCAGGTTAAGCAGAAAGAAAAGTGGACTGTAAACCTTACTGGTCATGTCAAATAGACTTTGTGGGGCAGGACAGTCATAACATTATGTTTAGGCCCAATTTGCGCACACAAGCAGCACGTAAGTCTAAGGAAAATGATGAGGAACTGGTAAAAGGTGGGTCAGCTAGTGTCCATCCATTTGTAAAAGAAACAGAGGGAGTATTTATGCAGGGCTCCCTCACCTGCCACAGGAACTAGGGATATGACAATGCATGTCCACCAGACAAAAAAGCTATACATATTTCTTGGATGTTTCTGAGCAAGTATCGAGTGAGCAGAAATAAGACGTGGCTTTTCACAGAATATGAAACAGCTTGTTTCCAGTGATTTATTTTATTTTATTGTAATTTTCCAGGGTTTGGTTGGGCCTCCTGGGACCACAGGAGACAGGGGACCGATGGGGGAGCCAGTAAGTTGATCCTTATGCCTGCTAAATTTTGTCCGCATACTATACTGAATTCCCTGGTAATTCAAGCTCCGTTTTACCAAGACTCAGTGTTGCCAGCTGTGGTTAGAGAGGAATCGTGTGGCAGTTGTTCCAAAACTGCAGGGCTAGAGTCTACCTTCCTTGCTTTGTATAACTTGTTCATAAGGAGACCTGTTGATCGTGTTGAGGAGCACTGAAGTAAGGAGTGCACAACATAAGAGAGCATGACAGAATTTGGATCGCAATATTATCTGACATTACACTGCACTGAGGTAGAAGTCTACATTATGGATTATGTAAATGTATGTGCCAATACAGATATTGGTGGTATTTTTTTCAGGCAAATTTTCCTATTCAGGAACTCAGGGACCACGTCTATTTGGCAGATTAAGTTTTCAACAAAAAAGAGACTTACAGTAAACTTCAGACATTCCTCTGATGGATGAATTCTTGTTCTGATTGTTTTATTTCAAAGCCATGCTCACTTTTTGTGGCTAATATTGTAACAGAAGATAATGCAGAATATGCAACAAGTATATACAAAGTGCTGCAAGGTGTAGCCATGACAGGAATAGCATTGCATCACCACCTCTGGTGGTAAATCAGATTATATAAATACAGTGAAAGAATGTGTACTGCCTTAGGGGGACTTGGGAGAAGGCTAGTGCAAAAATCTAATGGAATTGTAAAAACTGTGTTTCTTCATTACTTCTGAAAAGTTATTTTGCACATCAAATGACATATAATTAATTCAGATCTTGAAAATGAGCTGTTGATATGAAGGTTATTATTTCTACTCATTATAATTATAAATATTATTAGATATTATTTCTATAAATCCATAGACTGACATGTTTACAGACAGTCATTGCACATTTTGGGGAGCTAGAAAAATACCAATACTTATTTTGGTAAATTTTCTTTTGGCTATAATTACCTATTTAACTTGAGCTGCCAACTTGTAGGAGTAGCAAAATGTTTCAACAGAAAATTTCTAAGGATTATTTGATTCCTGCTACTTCATCTCTTTCATTTTTTATATCTTCATGTTGTGACATCTGAGAGCCTTACAATAAAAGGCTTATGCATAAAATTCCTGCCTTTTTCTCATCAAGTCTGAATTTTCATATATATAGAGTGACTATCAGCCCTATCTAGTTTAAGTGATCAACTCTTGAGCAACCTACATTTCTTTTGTGCTCATCATTGTAGAATTTACACATCAGTGTCAGAAGTAAGAGAAGCTTATCCTGTGAACAGGATACCTTTTCTTTCAAGTGATGAGAGAATAAAATGTTTTCAGAAAATGATCTGTGGAGCTAGAAAAGCATCACGAAGATGACGCAAGATGTTACAAAGTCAAATGCATGGCTCTTTTTTCTAACTGCTCATCCAAAAGCAGGTTGATTTTTATCTTCTGTCACCTGGTCACTACATGAAAGCCAGATGCTGAAGCAGTTTCTCTGGCCCTGTTGCTACTTCTGCAGAAAACCCCAAATTCTTGGTGGAGGAGCAGAGAAACATAGACAGTTAGAACTATTCATAGTGATGGGCTTAGTCTAAATTGCAGTCCAACTTCACATACTTGACAGACATTTCAGTAAAATCCTTCTTTATTAATTACTTGTTATTAATGGTTAAAAGGGGTCCCTATGTTGCTATCAATTTTTGGCTGCTGAAAGTCTCAGGGGAAAGACACATTACCAGACCAGCAGATTTAGCTCCATGATGGTATTATGAAGAAATACCTGACTTGTGAATCAGACTTAAGCTTTGTGACACTTGCCTCATGGGAAGCCATGGAGTTGCTGCAAATGAAAATCGATGGACTTAGTTTAGGACCAAGTGAATTGACTGCAATTTCAGTTGTTCACGCTTTAATGAAGCCATAGGGTAAAATTTATGGATCTTCTGAAATCCTTTCAGTAATATGCAGTTTTCATTTTTGTTACAAGGGAAGAATATACTCACATTATCACTCCCAAGTCATCAAAAGGAGCAAAACTATATGCACAGTCTGAAAGAGGCAGTGAAACAAAAAAGAGGAAATATTTGCTTAAAAGGCTTCTATCATAGATATGAGTAGCAACATCTTTCTTTTACATCAGAACAATAGATCAACTAAACATTTTGAATTTAGAACATTTTTAAGCACAGATGAGTTCCAGAGAGGTAAATCAATATGAACTTTCTGAAAGTTCAAAAACTGGATACATCCAGAGGGTTGATTTGTCTCAACGTATGTTCACAATGGGTATGGAATCAGTTGTAAGCAACTGTAAGGCAACCTTCGCTCTCCAGCACACAAATCCATCTCTGTGGGCAGAGATGGACAGTCTCTGATGTCCATCTGATGTGCAGAGAATTTGAGCATGCCACTTTAGGAAATGATTACTACGTGTTATTGCAGTAGATTTATTACTTAGAATAGGGCTTATAAGAAAATGCTTATAGTAAGGGTACTAATATTACCAAAATGGCTGCAGCCTTTAGTCTGTTACACCTCAGTGGCTGTCTCGCATAAACATTGCTAAATTCCCAGTGAAGCACAGAGTAGTTGTTTTCAGTTAATTCCATACCAGACTGGAGGCTTTTCCACAAAGCAAACCAGACAGTCTAACTAAACTTAATTAAACAAAGTCTCAGATAATCAATAAGAGAGCTTAGTTTAGATAATAATTTACTTTTGGTCTAAAAGAGAAGACATCTGTGCTGTTATTTGAAATCTGTTATTTCAGCATGTCAGGACTGGCAATGATGTCTTCAGTACTATATGCCATCATGGTACTTATACACACTGTTTGCTTTAGTTGGAAAGACAATGTAATACACTTCTTTATGCCAAGTGGAAGAGTTCTAAAGACACACAGACAATGTAATTTAATATTCATTGAATGATGCATCTAAAATTTTGTTTAATGCTAGGGTCCAAGAGGACAACCAGGGGATGCTGGCCCTATTGGAGAAATGGGTTTTGAGGTGAGCTTTTAATAACTTACGTAGTAATTACAAACACTCAAGCAAATGAGTAAACTTGAACAATGTTTTTATAAACTTTTTTTTTTATCATCTGCAACTGACTTAAATATCATGAGCTGACAAGAGGCTCACTTAATTAAAGCTGTTACCAATAAAAATGTCTAAAATAAGTAGCTGTTTTTGTTGTAAGCACTGTCTTTGGGCATACGTCCATGACATCTGCACCTAGAAAGTGAATGTTTTGTTGAGCAAAAGACCCCTTTTTTTTGGAGGGGAGAAGCATCTTTCTCTTTGCAATTAGACAGTAGAACAGCATTAATCAAATTGTAGATGAAGAAAAGCAGCTGCAGTCTTCTGCTAACTTTTGCTTCTATTTTTTTGCTTTGTTTTTAATATCTCTTTGAAAGAAATATGACAGAATGTATTAGTCAATGAAGTAGCTGAGGGATGAGCTCACTTAGAGCAGAAAGGATTTGGCTTATTCAAAGAAATATGCTTCCTCAGTCACCCAAAATCCAGTCTTCTGACTCACTATTAAAAAGAGGTTTAAATGTAAACTTTACAGGAAGCGATCTGATACTGTTAACTCTAAGGACTGAAGAGTCCAAAAAGGGCTTTGTTGTCTGAGGGCTGTATCTACTTGGCTCCAAGCCTAAACAGTGATGAAGTTGTCTCTTGGATTTACAAAAGATAGATGATTGCTCAGCCTGCTAGTAATTTATGATGAAAGGTACAGGCTTAGTGTTACTGCTGAGTCTTCATTCATACATTCGTGATCCACAATGCAGTTCCTGAACTCCTCCTATACTCTCTTTTCTTCTGTTGGGCTCTAGTAAGGACAAAGAACTGTTGTCTTAATTTGATTTTTCAGACATCTTTCTCAATGTCTGATGGTGTTTTTCTGCTTCAAATTTGGCTGTAATATTTGGTGGTTACAACAAAATTATTATTGGTGACCATGTGTAACAGTAGTTCTTGTACCATGCAGGGACCTCCTGGCCCTGAAGGAGAACCTGGCCTGCAGGGAGAACCAGGTGCAAAGGTAAATGTTGAAATTACTCTCTCTTATACTGTTTAGATTTTCAATTTTCTATAAAAGCAGATCAGAGTGATTGATTCATTAGTCATGTAAGTAGTGATACAGGAAAATTTTATTGTCATGATGACTGTATTATCTGTAAACTTTGTAATTGTTAGGAATATTGTCTCTTAAAATCCAATAATTTGTTTCTCTCGTGATATTCCAGGGAGACATTGGACCTGCTGGGAAGGCTGGAGAACCAGGTGACCAAGGTTTAAGGGTAAGCTATGGATGAAAAATCTTCTTCCCAAAAGGAAAGTATGTTACAAATGTGTCAGAAATGCAGATTGAGAAAATTAAAATGTGTAATACTGTAGCAAGTTAAACAGAGTATTGATTATAATGTTGAAATATTTCTAAGTGTCTCCTGTCACTGAGAGACATGAATGAGTGGTTTGAGCATGAAGTTAATCCAAGGGTATCCAGCCCCCCTGTTAACATCATAGCCTATTAATAATGTTGTGTATGCGTACCCAGTCTAGATGAGATAATGGGAACAATATAGTCTCAGTAGAGTGGAGTATCTCTCTGTACCATCATCTAAAGCAGTTTATTTGCTTCTGGTGCCATGGATGGCCCATTTGGCACTTGATTTTACCAAGCACTCATGACCCTGCTTATTCTCCCTATGCATCTTACCACCATCATCTGACCCAAACAGTTGCCTGCCTTTGAAGGCTGAAAAGGCCTTTTAAAGTGCTAAGACCTGATTTCATCCAGGATGCTTTTAAAAGAGCAAAACTGATATCCTTTCAGACTTAAGTTTTACCACTGAGCTCTCTTGTTCCATTAGCTGGTTGCTGTCATCTTTTCCTCCTGTCCAAAATCTCCAGCAAGGTGCATTCCACAATCTGCCTGTCCTTGGAGAAGACCAATTCCTGGTACTGGTCCACAGTGTATGCTCTGGACTTAACCATACCGTTATGTCTGAAATACTATGCTATTAGTACAGGGCAGGTTGTATTTGCTTTTTTAGTATCTGCAATAAAAGTTGCAAGTTGCTAGTGTCTTTATCTGAGTAAGGCAAATATTCTAAAATGCCATGGTGCTGATACTGTTGGTAACTTATGAGTATTTTGTGGCCATAAACTGAATCACTAAACATACCAATATAGTAGTTATCCACATAAATATGGAAGTTTCAGGACAGAATAGGTATATTTTTGAGGTTACTGCAATTACAAGTTGTATACTCTGAAACCAAAAAATCTCAGTACTACTGTTCAAATCTCCAGTGCTATATGGACATAGAATTGCCTCATTTTTCTGATGGTGATTGTCTTTTATGTTTTCCTGTTGTTCAAGATTCACTCTGTCACTATAACGAATAAATAAATTATAGCAGCAACATAAAAGTTGTTCAAAAGCATGTGTAAAAATAATCTGGGTTTTTCCAAAGCGATACTTCTAGGTCGAGCAGTTTAGGCAATAACTTTTGTTTTCAACTCTTCCTTTCTATAAGGGTGAACCAGGGCCTCCAGGAGAAGATGGTGTTCAAGGAAAAGACGGCTCAAAGGTACGCTCAAGTTTTGTAGAGAATGTAAAGGAGTCATATTAGGTTAAGGACCCAAATCTCTTCATTTGTCCTATTTCACTAGGTCAACAGAGCCCAGTTGGATGCATTTAGTTTTGACATAGGAGGCTCTGTATATCATAGACTTTCCTGTGCCTTTTAGGCACGTACCTATCCTGCAAGAGCTGCAAAGCTGAATGGCTTGACTGAGATATGCAAGCTGGAGAACTGAGTACAGCTTATTTCCGTGTTGGAGAGAATGAGCCTAAGGCTGCTTCACTCCCTGCTTTGGGTCAATGCTGTGCCAGCCACTGTGGCAGGTGCCAGGACAGGGGATCTCACAGAGGACACTATTGGGTAGTTGGCAATGGAAGAGGCAAAATCTGTCTGTAAGAGCACATCAGTGAGAAAAAAAAAGGGCTTTATCCTAACTTGGAGTGTGACCTAAATTCGATTGGTAAGATTCCCCTCAATTTCAGTGTGCTTTTTGTCAAACTTGAGGACTGAGAATTTGCTTTCCTCAAGAGTAATTAGTTCTGAAGCAGCAGCTTGACTAAGCTATTTCTGTTGGGTTTTTTTGTTTGTTTCAGGGAGACCCTGGAGATCAGGGACTTCTTGGAGAAGGTGGGGAAAAAGGAGAGATGGGGTTACCAGGAATTGCTGGACCCCCTGGTGAGCCTGGCATCATGGGCATTCCTGTAAGTGTTTTCAGGTTTGAGTGGACTTTTTGTTCATATGATTTTTGTAATTATTTTCTTCTTAATTTTGTTTCCTTTTGTATTTTTTATTTTCTGATTTTTCTGTTGTAATTAGAGATGATCATCTTTCAATTAGCTTTTCTATGTGGTTCAGCTTTTCAGGGTTGGTAGGGAGAGGAAACAAATGTTTTTCCTATCTTAAATGTGGGACCTCTTAGCAGATAGTGATTCCTCACCACTTGTAATCCAGACACATACACAACATAACCTGGATCTCCTTGTGTCAGATCTCCCCTCTCCAGACAACCTTCATTTGGAGACTCTGAGAATCTCAAGGTATTAGGTTATTCTTTAAATTTTCAAAACACCCAAAGCATTTGTCAAGGTGCATTTACTGCCATAAATTGTGCTGTAAGATCTTTCATTGTTGTGTATCACTTTCCCTACTCATGGCTTTGTTTACTGTCCCAGGGCTATCTAGTTTCTAGTTCAGATTAAAAGTTTATTGGGACAAAGAACTGCCTTTTTGAGCAGCTTGTAAATGATGATTCTATGAAGCATTAGACCTTAGAGCACACAAGATTTGGCTTCAGTTTAATATTTTATGCTAATGTTCTTACTACATACGTGCTTAGCTGTCATTCCTTTTAATAAACCTTAACAACAAAAGGAAGGTCTAAAAAATAACATTTTTAGAAAAAGTGATATCCTGTACATTGAGGTTTCTTTAGTTAGAAAATCATTGCAGCACAGACAGCAACAGCACGGGATTTCTTAAAATGTTGGTGTGGATTATAGTGCCTTGTCTGGTAAGGAATGCAAGGCAGATCAAAAGAGACTTAAAACCAGTATCACATGATAGATACTGGATAATCCAAATTATTCTTGCTGTTGATTCCTAATCAGTTGGACAACCTGCCTTTCCTGATGGTGGTCTTTCTATGCTGCTGCCAAGGTGTTTTAAAGACAATGTTATGGGTGCTGCCCATCCTGCACTGGAGCTGATTTCCAGAAATGAGGGTCTACAGTGCCAGGCAGTGCTGTTTCAGATGATAATTCTGTGCTGTGATATCATGTCTCTGGTGGACCTTCTCTTCTTACCTTGTCAATCACAATGTAACGAGGCATATACTATAAAAAGTGAGGAGAGAGAATAAAGAAAGAATTTCATTATTCCATTTTGTTCCTGAAAGACATTTATTCTTTAATTAAATTCATCTTGGTGCTTTTGTGAAAGCTACTAAATAAACATAATGTGACAGCACCAGTTGCTATAGTCAACTGAAACAGAGACTGCTGATGGAGAGAAATGGCAGCAATTGTAGACAGGTCAAATAGTAAATGAACATTGGGAACTATAGACAACATTATTACATAAATTCAGTTATTTATTCTGGCACCACTCCTAGCAGCTAAAATCCATCTATAAAATCTATTTTGCTGAAGTTTATTCAAATATGAAGTTATATTTTAGAGTACAGTTTCTAAAGCAAGTATGTAGTGTAACAAGTCAAATAACAGAGTCCCTTACCAAAAATCATCATAGTCTCATTCACAGTCCTCTGGCTGCATTCTGTCTAGCTCTTATGTGATGGTGGAGTCTAAGTAAACATTAGTTGGAGGGCCAGCTGTCAACAGCTGTGCATTCTGTCCACTCTGTCCTCTAAGCATCAGTGTTTTGGTCCTGGCTTCTTCACAGTGACCTTCTCTTCCACTGAAGGAAAAATAAAAATTTGTTCAATTGTAAGCACCTTTAGCACGCTACAGGAAAATTTTGGTTTCTGATACAACAATATCACCCTGACTTTTTTTTTTTATTTTTTCTGTTTTGGGTTGGCAATTCTGAAGAAGCTCCTAAGTTTCATACATTGAAATTATCATAAAACAGCTCAGCCCTGGTGTATCTACACTGTATGTAATCGTACCTGTATACAGTGAACAACATCAGCAACATGTGCCTCAGTGAAATAGGTGGCTCTGGCAATTTGATGTTTGGGAGCATGTGGTTAGCAGGGGATTTCTCAGGTTTCTGTTCCACACATTCCAGAGGTGGCTGCAGAGCTGCCTCCCCCTCCACCCATCCTCCCTGGTGTTTGGGAGTGTTCATATCAGCATTTTGGGTTGTCTTCTTCTAGGGATGCATACAGATCATAACATCCTTGTCTAAACATGGAAATCCAGTTCCTCAATTGTCTGAGGTTTTTATTAGGAATGGGAGTAATACTACATTTTCCTTAAACAAAAGCTCACAAAACAACAAATAAGCTTCACAAAACAGTTTAAATTGTATTTACTGTGGCTTACTACCACAGCGACTCAAAAAACCCCAAATCTCCCTTTATCTAAAACTGAAGCTAAATTACCTGCTGTAACTCTCAGAGCTTTTGGGTAGATTGAAACTGGTGAGCAGCGGATGCATCCAGCCCTTTGGGAGGGTCACTTTTTGAAGTGCCCAAGAGGACAGCAGTACTGTAGCTCCACAGCACCCTTTATCTACAGGCAACACACCCAATTACATGGGCACCGGGAGGCAGGCAGTGGTAGGCACCACCACTTGCTGTAATGCAGAGACCTAATTAGAGTAAGTTGTGTCAGGGCCCTTCACACTTGGCTTCGCACACAGCTCCAAGGTTTTCTTAGTTTCTCTCTTGTCGTGTCTCGTGTTTCTTTAAATCCGGTGGTTGTTTCAAAGCAATTTTATTCCTAAAGATATATTTTCTTTGTCAACAAGATTATTGGGGTTTCCCCCATATTTTCAGTGCATTGTCACTAGTGATCCCTGATGCTTCCCCACCTGTTCCTGCTGTAACTTGAAACAGTCCTACTAACTTGCTCACAACCACATTTAATGAGATTTTTCCTCCCACGTCTCTGCATTGCAAAAGCCTGCTTATTTATCCAATTTGGAGCACAGTTTAAACATCTTTCCAGGTCTTTCTATATAATCTCTTTTTCTCTCTCTGATAAATGTACAGGGCCCTGAAGGAACACCCGGAAATCCAGGTCAGAGGGGCCGTTTGGGAAAGAAGGTAGTGTTTTTCATCTTTCCCAGTTACTTTCCTTCTATCTTAAACTCAAATTTACATTACAAAATAATTCCATTGAATCAAGTCTATCCCTGTTTCATGTAATGCTTCAAGCCCATTTTTTTTCTTCCTAGCCATAGCAATTAAAATTATCATCATTCTGCAATCAGTAACATTCAGAACTTTAGGAAATTTAAATTTGTATCACAGTGTGATTTTGCAACTCAGATCAGTTTCTGCTGCTATAAAAAATGTTGAGCTTTGGCTAAAACAGAACAGGGGATTTTTTTCATTGCAGAGTTCTAGGTTCAGACATTTTAAGAAGTACAGTATATGACATATGTGAATGTAATAATACTCCTCTACATAATCCGTTGCACATTTGGTTAAGCATAAACTACATTTTGAAACTTAATATGAATCTGTGATTATTTTTAATACAATAACACCAACAGGGGGAAAAAGGCCAGCTTGGCCCTCCTGGAGAAATTGGACCTTCTGGTGATTCTGGCCAACCTGGAGAAACTGGTCCCAAAGGTGCAAGAGGAACTCGAGGTCCTTTGGTTTGTACAAAACATGCTTACATAAGAGCTCATATATTTCTGATTTAGCAGAATCATGTCTCGCCATGGGAGGAGGCAAGTCACAACTGTAGCACATATGAATATTTTTTGAGGTAGCTGGAGATGCAGGCAGTATCCTTCTCAACCTGTTCATCCCAATGCATACTCTGGTCTTTCAGCATCAGAATGAGACCTGTACACTTTTTCAGAGAGAAACCCAGGCCATACCTGAAAGGAGTCATCTTATGCTCTGATCAGGTTCCTTATTTGACAGAGGAACAGGATGGGTGGGCATGCCATGGAATGTTCATGCCCCACAGCCCACATATGACCTCAGTGCTGTGGCTGTTTCTTAAACCTTTCCAGTTCCAAGAACAGAAATTACGGGGTTTCCTATTATGTAAAATAAGCCTTAACCATAGCTGAAGCAAAGCATTTCAGGTGAGGACTACTGCTCCTATTGAATGGCAACGTGATCCAAAGTTAACTGAATTGTGTTTCCATTAGCTTTGAGCTCTTTTCACAAGCTTCCCAAGCTTGCTTCACACTGTGTGATAGATGAACAGACACATGCAGCCTCTGCACTGGTGAGGCATCATGCCCATCTCTCTGCTCCAGAGCCCAGTCTTGTGGCTACTGAATGCAGCACTGTGTCCCTGAACACATGAAGCAGGACGAAGAAACTGTCTAATGCTCAATATTTTCAGGAGAAGGATTCAACTTCCTAAGATGAGGACTACCCTCAGCTTCTTTTGTATACTTAGCATTTATAAATGGAGTTGCTCCACACCTCTGAAGGCTCAGATCCTTTTGACCCTAATTATGCACAGGGATTGCAAGGTTAGGACTGAAAATATTGACCATTTTTTGCACAAAGGGGAAAACCCCAATATTCTTTACCAAATGAAACTGGACCTAACAAGGAAGTTGTCTGTGGTCTTCAAATCTCAATATCCAAAAATTTTTCCAAGTGATAACTTTATAAAATAGGCATTGCTGCAACATTTTACATGGGAGCTCATTTTTTGATCACTGATTATTGCATTTAACAGGGACACCCAGGAGGAATGGGACCTGAAGGAGAGTTGGGAATTCCAGGTTATGGGGTGAGTTTTTTATTGAGTTCATGTACACGCACATCCCTAAGTAAGTTTGTGGTACTCTAAATAATGTCAAATATCATGGGGATCTGTATCTAGAACATGCAAATATCTTTAGGAGTGTCAGATAGCATTTATATGATACGTGATTGCCTACTGAGAAGTGTTAGCCTTAAGCAATGATGAGTGGGTTTTGTGAGTTCACTTGTAGTTGTTTTTTTACCATCGATTTGAATCCCTTGTTTGTCCAATGTATCTCACACCTTGTGAATAAGGTTCTTATAAAACTACTACAGCTATTTATTGTAAAGAGAACTCACCAAACACCACTGCCTCTGCTTACTGTCTGGCCAGGCGATTTTCCATTCAGTAACAGAAACAGATTGAATGAAGTTAGCTGAAAGACATAAAGATATTCTGACTTTCCCTGAAAAATTATTATGATCATTGTCAAAGATGAATTGGGTCCTGCTCTTACAGCCAGGACTGCCGTGTCTTTTTTCCACATAGAAACTTCCATCAGTGGCCCTAACCAAGAAGTAGCCCATCGCCCCTGCCCTGCATCAAACCCCACCAGAACCTTTGGTTTCCATCTGTGCATGGAGCTTGTCCTGCACACAATACATTTTTTGACCGGGTCTGTTAATTTTGTGCCACATCACTATTTAGCATTTTTAGCAAGCAGCAAAAAAATAATAGTAGCAAGCAGGTAAAAGAAAGTTTGGAATTAATTACTAGGGGTTTTTTTTAACTAATTTTTGGGGGTTTTGCTTCTTTAGGGTCACCAGGGTGCTCCAGGACCCCCAGGGCCCCCAGGACCCAAAGGAGAAAAGGTATGAAGATAGGTTATACTGTCTTATGCTTTGAGTAATTATAAAGGGAAGAAATGTTACTGCACGTCCACTCTTTTCCGTAGCATGCAGCAAAAGCCACCATTTGCAACATTTATTAGTATTGTGAGAAAAAATTAAATGAAATGCAAAAGCAGGGAAATGGGTCATTCAGAGGCAGAGGTTTGAATTATACAGTTGAAATGTTTCAAGTTTCAAAATACAAGATACCCATTTTAAGAAACATATTTTATTGTATCAGATAGCACCACCACCCTTAGTAAGCACTTCTGGAAGAAATAATCAGAGCAGAACCAGCTAAGTATTGACTTAGCTTTAAGACTGTGAGTACACCCACGGGTTTTGCTGAAAGTCCAACTAAGATGGACAAAGGTCTGTGCTTAATGTAAAATGTTAGGGGCGGGATATTGCCTCAGTGTTGCTATTCTAGTGTCAAATTCACTACTGTTCTCCTAAGCCTCAAATCTACAAACAGATTTGTATGGCCCCAAGCAGGTACAGGGATTCCCTTCATGAAGATCAGTTTGGAGTTAGGGCTGACAGAGAAATACATTCTTACATTACGGCCAGTTTTGCAATGAATATTGCTAATAGGCAATTAGTGGGTAATGTTGTTATAAATACATTCTGATATAATCTTCAGAAACGATAACAGAAAAAGTGTTGGGAGTTAGGTGTCTAGCTAGCTTGGTCACTTCTGAAAAAGTGCTTTGATGCACTTTGGAAGCCCTAATCATATTTAAAATGTGAGCCTCCACATTAAATGTTGGTAAATATCATCTGGAATAGATAACTTCTTGTCTACTAGTTTGAATGGCATTTGTTTCATATTTGAAGTTTAATAGATTTCAGGCTGAATATTGGCGTCTTCTGTATACTTGTTTGTCTATATTAAGACTATTTCTCAAAACAGTGGATGAAATTTTCTTTTTTCCTCTTGTCAAATATCCTGTTTATCCTTTTTTTTCCATTAAAGAAATAAATTATTACATGGACATTATTCAAATACTTTATTTTTATAGCTCCTTGTCATGGTTTAACCTCAGCTGGCAACTAGAGCCATGCAGCTGCTTGCTCACACCCACCAGCTCTTTCCCCTCCGAGAAGGGTGGGAAGAAGGGGACAGTGGGGGACAAGAGGGGGAAGGGAGAAAAAAGACACTCATGGGTTGGGATAAAGTCAGTTTAATAAAAACAATTACAGAAAATGAAATAATATTAATGATGATGATAATAAGAACAACAACAACAACATGGGTCACTGTCACTGCCTGCTGAATTGGCAGAGTTCTGAACAGTGATTGCAGATTCCTGCGCCCTGGCTAA
This sequence comes from Pedionomus torquatus, assembly GCA_013398155.1. Lineage (NCBI taxonomy): Eukaryota > Metazoa > Chordata > Aves > Charadriiformes > Pedionomidae > Pedionomus > Pedionomus torquatus. The sequence continues at coordinate 20,424 of VZRU01003259.1, read as the reverse complement.
CCCCAATTTATAAACTGAGTGTGACATCTATGACATGGAATATATCATTGACCATTCCATCCTTCTGTCTATGCTTTCTATGGGAAGCTGAAAGCAGTCCTTGAATAGTGTAAACATCAGTTAACGACAACTGAAAACAGTAGGTAATATTTACATTCCTTTCCCAGCTGAAATAAGGACACTGCCTTTGAAAATAGATCAAATATTTAGGTTTTTTTAGTTCTAAATGTCTTTGGGCCAAAAGTTAGCAGGGCTTATTGAAAGGACTTTAAAATAGGGTTGAGGTGGGATGGGGATGAAACCCCAGTTACTAAAGTGCAGCCTGGGAACAGCATACCAGTGCTTGTGGGTAAAAGTACTAGCAAGGTTTTACGGACCATTGTCTCAGTGGAGGTGGGGGATAGTGATCCATGCAGTAGCAAAGACATGAGGAGTAGTGATAGGTTGGCAGCTACAGAAGGGTCTGAGCAGAGTCAGGTGGGTATTAGAGCATGTTCCCTCAAAAAAGTGACAGGATAATTTGCTGCACAAATGCACACAGCATGGGCAACTAACAGGAGGAGCTGGATGTCATTGTACAGCAGGAAAACTATGATAGAGTTGCTATCACAGAGAAGTGATGGGAAGACTAACACGACTGGAGTGCTGTGATTGATGGCTACCAGCTTTACAGAAGGGATAGGCAAGGAAGGAGAGGTGGTGCAGTGGCCTTCTATGTTAGGGACAAATTTGCCTAGAATTTAACAAAGTGAATAACAGTTTTGAGTGCTTATGGGTAAGAATCAAGGGGAAGGCCAGTAAGGTAGACATCATGGTGGGAGTTTGTAACAGACCCCCCAGCAAGGATGTAGAAGCTGATGAAATATTCTATAGGGAGAGGTCTTGCAGTAACTCACCCTTGCTCTCATTGGGGACTTCACAGATATTTGCTAGAAATACAACACAGCAGAGAGGGAACAGTCCCGGAGGTTCCCTGGAGTCTGTGGAAGACAACTTCCTAACACAGCTTGTGAGGGAGCCAACCAGAGAAAGTGCCCTAGTGGACCTGCTGCTTGTTAACAGAGAAGGTCTTGTGGGAGATTTAGAGGTGGAGGTCATCTTGGGAAGAGCGATCATGAAATGATAGAGTTTTCAATTCTTGGAGAAGCAAGGCAGGGAGCCAGCAGAACTGCTACCTTGGACTTCCGAAGGGCAGACTTTGGCTTGTTTAGGAGCATGGTTGAGAGAGTCCCTTGGGAGACAGTCCTGAAGGGCATAGGTGCCCATTGTAGGGCAATAAAGATGAATAGGGGATTGGATCATCTCCCTTGTGAGGAAAGGCTGAGAGAGCTGGGATCTTTAGCCTGGAGAAGAGAAGGCTGAGGGGAGACTTTATTAATGCTTCTAAGTATCTAAAGGGTGGGCTGAAGGAGGATGGAGCCGGACTCCTTTCAGCGGTTCCCAGTGACAGGACAAGGGTCAAGGGCACAAGCTGGAACACAGGAAGTTCCACTCGAATATGAGCAAAAACTTCTTTATGGTGAGGGTGACAGAGCCCTGGAACAGGCTGCCCAGGGAGGTGGTGAAGTCTCCTTCTCTGGAGCCCTTCAAGACCCGCCTGGATGCAGTCCTGAGTAATGTGCTCTGGGCAATCCTGCTTTAGCAGGGGAGTTGGACTAGATAATCTCCAAAGGTCCCATCCAACACTGTCAATTCTGTGATTTAGGTGCATGTTAAAATCATAGAATGGTTAGAGTTGAAAGGGACCTTAAAGATCATCAAGTTCCAACCCCCATTTCCATTTTATTAAAACTGCAAGTATTATATTCACATTTAATATCTATACATTATGCTCTCTGGGTGTTTATCAGCATTTGAACATGTGTGTGTTGTAGATGCGGCTGAATTTCCAAGTTAATATTTTTTATATTTGTCTTTGTTTTAGGGTTACCCAGGTGAAGACAATACAGTCCTTGGACCTCCTGGGCCCATAGGTGAACCAGTAGGTCTTTCTTTCTCAAAAAAAATTATATTAGTGACTCTCAAGACAAGACACAATGGAGGTTTTTTCTGAAACTTCATATCACTGTCTCACTAGTCAGTACCCCTTTGTACAAAAATGTAGAATGATGGTCCTTTAATTGGTAATCCCTCTCTGAAAAATGCAGTCATGTGCTCTTTCCTGCTTAAGAGTATGTGGTCTGTGTTTAATTACACTAATGCCATTAGTCTGTGTTTAGACCAGCAAATTTTAGCCTCTGTTTATCCTGAATTATACCTAATTGCTTTGCTAACTAGAAATATGCTTTAACTTATTTCATTATCCCTACAAAGCTAATTTAGCTGGTTTAGAGAGAGTTTCATTTTGTAACCATGTTTGTACTGAATTCGTACATGGTGTATTGCTCTCTGCAGCAATTAAAACATTTCTAAAAAAATGCCATCTTAAAATCTTATTAGAAGTGTTTTATGTCTGGGCTTTGATTGTGCCAGAAGTAATACTTGTACAGCCTATTTCTCTTTAGATTATCCTTCATATTTATAATTCACCTCAGGAGTGTAAGACCCTGATGTAACTGAAGACAGAGGCTGGACTAGGAGAATAATTATGGTAATGCATAAGAGATTCCAGCCAATTCTGTCATAGCCAAACTGTCTCTGTAATGCTGACTGTTCAAAGTAGGGCCTTTCCACCTTGGATTTCTCCTAGAAAACATGCCACGAGGCTGCTGAAAACATGGAGAGTGTATAAGCAGTTGCATAATAGTACCCAGGGGTGGATATGCACTGGAAGTGGCTTAATCTGTAAGCAAACTATAAAGGTATATCGCAGATAGTGATGCCTGGCCAATTTTTCATTACCTGTCTTTACTTCAAACAAGTGGAAAAAAGGGAGACCCTTATTATTTCATCTAATGACTGGCTTGAATGTCTTTTGGAAAGTCTTGGCCATTCTTACTTTCTATGGGCATGATTCCCTTCCCATCATTTTTTCCTTTGACAGATGTTTGGTCCATTGGCTGCAGTGAGAGTTAAAATTCTGGGGAAAAAAAATCCGTTTCTTGTGAGATCGGACTAGGAGCATTTCCCTAAAGTAGAGGTAGTGAGGTGTCTGAATACAGGAAGATCCACATGACTCTCAAAAATCATGCTAGTCTTGCTGCTGTTTGATTAGGGTGAACTTCAAAATTAAAGCAGATTCTGAGTACACTGAGACATTTCAGAAAATAACCCAATTTTTTATGCATTATCTTACAGGAACCATAAGAGAGTCTTACTCATATGTCTTGAAATCGAAGTCTCTTGATTTATTCATGAAGATTTTTAATCCAGATTTCATATATATATGGGTATAATTCTGGCTAAGTTCTACTGAGGTCAATACTCCTGTTTCATTTATCCCCACAAAAGATGTATCTTTTAGCTTCTAGTCTTCAGTTACAAAATATTTTAGAGAGTGGCTACTGTCTGATTGCAATGCATTTTGTTTGGGAAAAAAATCATGTTTACTCCTTTATACAAGCTAACTTTAATATTTGTAATCCTCATTTCAGTCTTGTTGGTTAGTCTGTTTTGAGAGAAACCCCAACTTTCTTTTTGTACTTCACTGCAGCATTATTTCAGCTCAGCTGTTATATTTTCCTTTTTGTTTTTTTCTCTAGGGCCCTAGGGGTGAACGTGGAGATAGAGGAGAACCTGGTGATGAGGGCTACAAGGTAATAACTCTTTTTATTCTTTTTATTTGGACATGGGATACTATGCATACATGTGGATTAAAGTATCATCTTCCCTCACTAGTGTGCAGAGAGGCACGTGCTGGTGCCTCACTGCATTGATGAGCTCTTAGAACAAGTTGGAGCATCTTTCATACAAAGGAGATGTTGAGAAAGTTGGAACTGATGAGCTGAAGAAGAGAAGGCTAGGGTGATCTTAATGTGTATAAATACCTGATGGGAGGGAATGAAGATGAAGAAGCCAAACAGAGTCCAGTGACAGGACAAGAGGCAAAAGGCACAAAGATCTATATGAAATTCCTTTTAAACACAAGAAAAGATGTTTTTACTGTGAGGATGACTGAACACCAGAGCAGGCTACCCAGAGAGGTGGTGGAATCTCCATCCTTGGAATTACTCAAAACATGACTGGCTGGCCCTACTTGAGAAGGTGGGATTACACTGGATGAATCTCAAGAGATCCCTCTCAACGTAAACAATTCTGTGATTCTGTAATACCGAACGAATTAATATTTTTCTCTGAAATTTAAGTGCTATTTCTTTGTAAATCTAATCCTAAAAATGATTCATTAATTGTATTCAGTGTTTCAGCATACATAAATTGAATGGTAACTCAGGATAATCAATGATGCAATTTTTTTGCAGAAATACGAGAGAGTCCTTGACAGAATATCCTGTTTAAGTTGCACAGATAAAATAGATGTATTACTAAATCAATGAACTGAATATGATCTATGCTTACAGAAGTGCAGAAATGTTTAAACACTATGTAATTCCCACTTGTAGTTTGGAGTAGAGAACTTAGAGAAGAAAAGCTCCCTAAGGTCTGATCTCAGGAGAGCTGAGCATACTTCATCTAGGTCATGTCAGTGGAGCTGGGTTCACTCAGCACCCTGCAAGAAGAACTTTACAAGGAAATCTGCAGCTCACTGAGCATGATATCCCGAGTTACTTGTATTGCAATGTTACATTTTCTGCTTCCCAGGGTCACATAGGTCTTCCAGGGCTTAGAGGATCTATTGGACAACAGGGACCTCCAGTAAGTGTTTCAAACAAGTGAGATTTCTCTATTGGCTGTTGAAAATGTGTTTTCATCTGCATTCAAATGATTATTTATTTGATATATGTTCTTCCCAAAGGGAGAGCCAGGTGAACTGGGAGAGCCAGGACCAAAAGGAGAAAGAGGTTCAGAAGTAAGTAGAAAAAAGTGAAGCAGACCTGCACTCAGTTGGAATTTATATGTTTTCAGTGTTCACTGACTATCCTTGGAAAACTATTATATAAGGCTAAAATTCTGTGTTTGGGTTTCCTTTTCATACCTGCAGGGATGTTAAAAATATAGAATGGAAAATTGCATAATGATCTGGGTTAGTAAATATGTGTTATTTGATATGTAACTCATTTTACTTTGGAGTGATATAAAGCATTATGAGAGGCTCTTTTGGAAACACTTAAGTGATGTCTAATTATGCCCTTAATTGGAGTTCCTTGTGGTAAACTAGCTCTGAAAGACACCCAGGATTTTACTCCTCTGATCTGTAAATGAAGCCTCCTGCTACTGCGCTGTACTGAATTTTCAGAGATGTGGAAATAAGGAATTTGCTACAGAATAGTAGAGGAATAATGACAGAGCAAGTAATGAAAAAGAACAAAGACTAAATAATTTCCTTTGGAAATAATAGTTCATCTTGGTGGTGTGTTGAAAAATGCCAAAAGTATTTTATATTCTCCCATGTGATGAATTTCATTGGCTTCTGAGCTAATTTCAAAAGATTTAGACTAAAAGACTTTTTACAGTACCTATTGCACTGCAACATAAATGAGATATCTGGTCAGAGAAGTTCCATAGTGCACCTCTGTTAGTTTCAAAATTTTCTAGGTAAATACAAGAATCTGTAGTAGATTAGGGATGGGGAGCAACAGAAAGGAAACATGATGTAAAGACATTGTCAGCATGCACTCAGATATATTGCCTTTGACAAACTACTCACAGCACAGGTTTCCCTTGGAGAATGTTTTCTTCGTGTTGTAAAAGCCTCTTAGATTAAAACTGCCATTTGCAAATATGGAACCAATATCCAGCCTGCAGCAACCCGTAAGAGAATAAAAGTTTATGCAAAAATGTCAATAGTGAAAACATTAATATAGTCTTAACTCCAGTGGCATGACTGGTGCTGCTATAGCAAGCCTTACAAAGCCGGTCTTGTAAACTGCAGTGCTCAGTCATCTGGTTTTACTTTACATGCATTCAGAAATTTTAATGAAAACAATATAAATTTCTTAGAATATACAGGTTCCAGTTCTGATTGGTGGACTTGTTTTATGCCTGTCTTAGCAAGGCGGCATTACATTAAAGAATAAAACAAATTTTTACTGATTTTATCATACTTACATTAATTATAAAATATTTACACATACAACTTAGCTTTTTCAGTTTATTTCATGTTATGTAATACTGCAGCATAGTAGTTCAGCATTAAAAGTAATCCAGAAAATCTTGGAAGCTTTTTTTCTGTTTAATCTATAGTAACAAGTATTATTCTTGGCCCTGCTGTCTAAGTGGTTGTGTCTTTTAGAGGTAGGATAAAATTTATGCTATAGATCCTAATATTCTGTGAAGAATATCCTATAAACAAAATTCTCTGAGGTGCTTTTAACCCATTCTGAGCTTCACTTTCTTGACATTTGACATCACTAAACCACATATGAGAATGTTATCTGCTATGAGTATCACTCGGTTTTCTAGGACTACAGATTCCTAGATAAGTCAAGACCAAAAAAAGTCTGGTTTTAAGTAAATTTTATCTCTTGTGTACATCTTAGATATAAAGAATATTCCCATTTATGACACTATTGTTTTTGAGTGTTCTCTTCCACATACGTCTGCATCTACATTCATGACTTTTTAGGACTTCCCCTTTTAAAAGGGACAGGAAGTGCCATAAAAGCAAACAACCTTACAGAGGTGTGGCTGAAAGAGAAGAAATTACCAGATTCATAGTGAAAAACTTTATTGTTGTTGAACAATACTGAAAATTACACTTTAAGAGTTCAGAAAAAGGAAAAAATACACACAGTTCTACCGAAAATGTATTCATTTCTACTTGAAAAACTTTCTGCTGGCTCCTGTAATGGAAGCAACCTGGTCCAAAGCCAGGCAGTGTGAACATGGGTACTAGAGGAGAACAATTCTCAGTTCTTCTTAGGGGATTGAGTTTAAGACATTCATCAGTTCACTAGTATTTGTAATTTTCAGGGACCCACAGGGAAGAAAGGACCAACAGGTCAGGCAGGCAAACCTGGAATTCCTGTAAGTAACAAAGTTCTACAGTCTATTTTCAAGTTATAGAACAAAGAAAACGCAAGCTAACAAAACCAAATTTGAGTCATGCCAGAGGTACTACACTCGCTCTGAAGAACCTTCGTATTATCCAGGCAGTGTAAAGGAACCCCTATGAAAACAAGAATAATTTTTGAAACTATGTTAAATTTTACTGAATGATACTCAGCACATGGAAGTGAAGAGCAGCTAATAAACAACAAGGTCCTTCACAATTGTAAAGTTACTTAATTAGATCATTGTTGCAGTCCATGTGCAAGTTACCACATTATATTGCGTAGATGTACTGCTCTTTACTCCTGGCTCCCGCTAGTTCTTGGAACAGCTGCAGAAGCCTGGATCCGTATGTCCATGATGGATACGGCTGGCACATCCCTTGAGGTTTAGTTCTTTCTCTTGCCACGAGATGAAATTTTAAATGCTCTTTCTTGAGTTTACAACTGTAGAGACACTGACTTGCATCCCTTTCTCCTCAAGGGAGAAGAAAAAACAGCAGGAAGCAGTAGGTGTTCTGTAAACATAACCAAGAACAAAATGCAATAAGGCTATTTTGGTTCCCTAATACATAATACCATACAAGCACATGTTGTAAATAACTTTTACTACCTTACATCAAAACATTGTCAGTAACCAGGGAAATGCAGCTGCTTCACAGACCTTGAACCTGCTGGGCAGAGTGCAAAAGTAGCCTTTTGAAGGGAAGCAAACTGTGTCCCTTGTCAATACTTGGCTCTTCCCTCTGGAGGAGTGCAGAAGCATATAATTTGCAGACACAGGAAAAGAGGGAAAGGTGAGACATACAGTGAGGAGGAGAAGACAGTAGAACTGGAACTTGAGGAAGTCTGAAAGCACATCCCAAGTGTGAGACAGAAATGTGATAAAAATGGCATGCTTCTTATTTTCTGTATGCGTGTTGTTAGCTGTACCTTTTCAAATGAGATGTGTTGTGGTTAGCATACTTAAAATTTCAGAGAAATGCATTTGTACAGAGATAATTGCAGAACTATAAGCCCCTGATTGTAAAGAAAATAATTGCTGTTTCTTTAGGGGATGTGACATAAGGCTTTTCTGTGCAGGCAGAGCAAGCAACAGTTAGCACAAACTTGTATAATTAGAAGTTTGTATGTATGTTTGATATGTACAAATTTGAACAGCATAATTTTGCGAATGTGCAACACAGAGGGTTTAGTAAAATGAATGTCTTTTCAAGACATATGGTTGGGGTTTTTTTTACAGGGATAAATCAATTACTTTGTTAGGTTTCCATGCTTCAGTTTAAGAATCAGCACTCTCAGGCACCTTCCAGACCTGGCAGGCAGTGGGGTCAGGCATGTGGTTTCAGTTGAAGTTGGTCAGACCCCACAACAGTGCAAGTCTAAGGTTAAGCCAATAACATTTTAAAGCAAACATCCTAACTCAGAACCACCTCTGTGAGTATTCATCTGTGTCACTGGGTCTGTTGTTATGTAGGGTTTAGGAAACACTGACTGAAATCTAGTTCTGTGATGGTGAAGATGAAGAGAGGCAACAGTTCTATATTTGATTTGAATTTGTTTCAAGGGAAAACCAGGGTCGGCAGGGCAGAAAGGATCGGTTGGGTACCCTGGACCAGAAGGCATTCCTGGCAACCCTGGCAAGCCTGGGCTGTCAGGGAAGCCTGGCCCTAAGGTAAGCTGCTTTCCACATTTCCCCTCTTTATGTAATTTTGTATTACAAATTTTATGAGGTTAGGGTATTCAAACAGAATGAACCATTCTCAGCTCCTCGAGCATCTTGAAAATTAGGCCAATTTTTTGCTTGTTTTCTCTTTTGCTTCTGATATTCTGGCCAGGATGAAAGGTTAGCATAAGGGAAATATGATGTGAGAAGGACCATTTCACTAGCATATTATAGCAGTAACTACACTCAGTGAAAATGCTTTCTTAATGAGAGAGGCTTCATAGTTGTGTTCCTGAAAATGAGCCATAGACCCCTAACTGAGGCTGTTTCCTCTCAGGCCCTGAGCTAATCCCACATTTTCCTTATGGTCTTTGAAGTTGCAATCTGTGTCTCTGCCTAAACAATTCTGAAGCTTTGCCCAAAATCAGTGAAAAAGAGTATTAAGATATCTGAAGTCACTGGGAACATTCTTGGAAACAGGTTTTTTGTCTGTCTGTGGGCCAAGGGTAGTGACCTTCTGCTTCTGGGAGAAGTGACACAGCTCTTTGCTTATTCACTCTGAACAGGAGGGAGCAAATTCTTTTACTTGTTGTCATTGTTGAAAGTCTGATCACTTTGATCTCAGGTATGGTATTTCTCAATAGTTATAGTTATAGATGGACCCGCAATTTTTATAAAAGGATGCCAAGTAGATCTGGTGCTAGGAATTAAGAGTCCAAATGAGGCACCTCTATTACAAGTATAAATTTGCCTATGTGGTTAAACAAAGAGAAAATTAAACAAGTTACCCATAGAGGGCAGATGTACCCTATTTGAGCCTTCTCCATTTTCAGATAACGCCTTTCTTTTTCAAATAGTTAAAATGCTTTGTAGTTGGATTTAGGAATATCACCCCAAAGAATTCTTATATGTTTGCCTTTACACTCAAAATGTCATCTTTCTTATTAAGAAAAGATTATATTACTCCATATTAACAACATATAGCAGCATTACAATTTGTAATAGAGAGGCTTTTAACTGATTTTTGCCACAATGAATTTAAAACAAACAAACAAACAAAACTTTTGCTAGGTACATTTATCAGTTGATCAGGCTATAAGCTCCAGAGCTTCAAAAGCCCTGAATGTCACATTTAATATAAAATTTCTGTTTCCTATAACCCTTTAATTTCTATGAATGCTTAATGGAATGTCATATGAAATAAGAGAGAAGCACACATATAGACATATATTTTTTTCTACTGAATGACATCACAGAAACAGTAATTTGGATGGTGCTAAGTTTCCATTTTGTATTTTTTAACATGTCAAAAATGGCTTAACTCCATGTGCTCAGTAACATGTTTTTTCATTAAAAATAGTTTCTTTTGTTTATTGTCTGATATTCTCCTGCATTTTCATAACAAATGATCTGACCTTTCTTGATGTGGCATTGTTATGGTACATGAATCACTACAGAGTGTGAACAATCATAGTGATATTATCAGTATGTCTGGTATTTGTAAATAATCATGTTGAATTTTGAATGTCTCTTTGGGAAGGTAGTCTGACTTTGTTTCCTGATATGGTGGTCTTCTTGAAAAAATGAATACTGTGAATCTCAACTGTATTTTCAGCCCATCTGTAATGAATTAATCCACCATCTTATTTTCATCAGAAGCAGCTCCTTCTTGTAAGCTCAGAATCCTCAGACATTACAGAGCACGTATCGAAGGACCATCTCAAAGAGTCATCTTCTATAATTAACAGAGATTAGTGTTCTCTTCCTGATATTGCAAAATAGAGTTAGAAAAGAACTGGATAGGAATCAGTGTAAAGACTATTAATCTGAACATGCAAATTTTCAGATTTGGGAAAAATTATTGATCTCAAACTAGTTTATGTGACTCCCTGTGGAAGGTAAAAATAGTCACTGGTATGCCCAGGAGTGCTTCCATATATACTTAAATGCACAATTACTATGGACATAAGGTTGTTTACTATCCAGCTGGGTAATTATCCCTGTTTAGGAGGGTGCTAATAGTGAAGATGCCTTGCATAAGCCCAAAGAGGCAATTGATTCTGTTGAATGTTCTCAAAAGTATTTCAAGTTCTAGGTAGGTGATACCACACAAATGACATTGTGATATACTTAGGGTAGGACAGGAGAAGGTTTAAGATGAACACTGAACTGAACAATTACAGTTGGCTATGGCATGGTTAATATTTGCTTTGCTGACAGTCAGTGACTTGTTAAACTATAACAACTTGTCTCCCCCAAAACCACCCCACAGTTAAAGCACATGTAGCTTTGTTGCTGAGTATGATGGGGGTTTTACTTTTGTAGTATTAGCAGATACCCAGATGATGATGCAGATCATTGTCTTCCCATGTATTTTGGTGTACTATCAATGTGTGTCCATATATACAGAAAGCATGAAATGGCTTTGACTTATTTTATGCTATATGCCTGGTTATAGCATACAATGAAAAAACATGTTTGGCTGTTCTGCTTGTAATCAATTCTTTTCAATTTGTTAAGGGTAATAAAGGAAACTCGGGTTTACCAGGTCTGGCAGGTTATCCTGGAGCTCGAGGTCCCAAGGGATTACCAGGCATACCAGGGCCCATGGGAGCACCCGGACTAAAGGTACACACATGGGATCATCCTGTTTAAGTACCATATTACTGGTACTGCTTGGTCTTCATACTGTGTTCAGTGATGAGTAATTGACATCAAAACTTATCTGAAGGGTAAGACTGTAAGTCGTGCTGAACTCATTTCTGTAATTTGAAAACAGAGTTTCCATCTATCTGGATGCTGTTCCCAACTCTTGAAGCTGTTCAAAACACTTTGTATTTATTCACCCAGAGATTTAGGGCCAAATATTTACTGACATTTCTTTTTAAACTTCTGTAACTTCTAGAACAGTTTGGATGATTTGAACATCCAATGGAAACATTACAGGTAATTTTCTCCATTTAGAATAGGATTTTTCTTCTAAAACACTGATTTGTGTGCTCTGTGAGATTTTATTGGTAAGCGGTTTTTAAAACCTTAAGTTAGTTGAAAACTGGGGAGGGAAATACTGTGCCTGTCTTTGTTATCTTATGATGAAAATATTTTAGTATGAACTATAATCACTATTTGTCATGTTTATTGCAGTCTGGATTTTGCTCCTTTGTCTAGGCAATAGAAGGTAGTTCCCGCTCAGAAATTCTTGCAATCTCAAAAAGATGGAGAATAGATGATGTGAGGAAAAAACTGTTACCACATAGCACAAAAGAAGTGGACACACTGAGTCAGGCCAAAATTCTGTCTTTGTTAGAACAGAAAGGTAACGCCTAGGAAAGAGCATATGCACAAGGCAAGAACAAAAGGTGTATATTCCCAGCCTTCATTGCAGATCGGTAACTTCCATAGCTAGACATGATTTCTATGTATTTGATAGTCCTCAGAGGATTTCTCTTCCATGAACTTGTCTGGTTTCTGATTGACTCAATGTAGTTTTAGTCTAATGGCAAGTGGTGTTCCACAACTATGCTGCACCTTGCTCAGAAGACTTTTTATATTTACTTCTAACCTGCCTGTTCTGTATTTCATTTTGCGAATTTTAGTGCCTGCACTGGGAGATACCTTAGTGGAGATGATCTGACATACATGGTTTCCTTATGTTTCCAAGTGAAAGAACCATCAAGTCACATTTGCATTTTAGTGAAAATATAATTTTTGAAAGCAATCCTGATGGAAATAAAATTAATGGAGTAGACCTATTAGAGGGAAAGCACATTCCACACTTCTTCCAGGAAACAAATCTTTACATTTATAACTGCCATAATTGTAATAAAGGATGTATTATCTTATTCACAGGGTGAGAAAGGGCTTCTGGGTCATCCTGGAAAGCGAGGGAAAAGAGGCCTTCCAGGATCACAAGGTGACCAAGGACCAGCAGGAGATGCTGGATTGAAAGGACAGACTGTACGTAATCACAGCTGTTGATGCAAAACAAATAGTCCAGGAGTTACCAACATGAAATAATAGTAAGGATGCCTGCTCCTATTACAGGGAGAAGATGGAGATCAAGGTTTAATGGGGTTTCAAGGATTTCCAGGTCCAAAAGTATGTGCTCATTCTTTTCTGTTAGATCTTAAGCCATTTACAGAGAGAGAGAACATTAGGAAGGCAAAAAATTAATCAGCTTTAACAATAATTTGTTCAAAATCTATCTGAACTGTTAAAACACTGTAGGCAGAACTGTGTATTCCATATCCAAAGAGGAATGTTCTGGGTCAGTGTAATTGATACTTTCACTGTTACTGCTCTTAGAAATTATCTTTCTGCCACTGATTACAAGAGATTGAAACAAGCCGATAGGTAATGTCCATTTTCAATTAAACTGTTCTTTTGCATTTTCAGGGTCCTGCAGGGGACATTGGCTTAGTTGGAATTCTGGGCCCAAAAGGTCCAACAGGCCAAGTTGTAAGTGTTTTACTCCATGAAAAAGATTGTCAGGATGGCTTGCAAGTAGCATGTTTTTAATTTAGGGAATCATCTTTTATTCTTATTAACAAGGCCAGAACCCTCTAACCAAACTTTTCTCTCTGAGACTATGCCTGCACTAGAAGCCTGTACTGCAACACTGCTCTGATTGCAAAACAGGTACAAATACACAAGCAAAGCTCGGCTTTTAATCTTGAAGGAAAAAAGCCAGTTCTGCTGACAAAGCGTGACTCTCCTAGTATAACTTTATCTGCACAAGCCTCTTTATCGCTGTCATATTTTTGTCTATTGAGGTTGAACATTGTCTTTCTTCTAACTTGCAACAATGCTGATTGTAGAGCTCTGTCCTACAGCAAAAGAATAAAGGGTGGAACTTTGCCTGCAGTAAGACAGTGGTGCTCAGGCTTTATTGAGTAATAGGTAGTCCTTTTAAAGTTCTTCCTTTTTATCTATAAGATTACTAACCTGCATTAGCTCATTGTTCATGACACTTTCTTCATGATGTTCTACTTTACTACTCACCCAAACCATAGAAGCATCTTTAGCATTTTGTAATATTGGGGAGTGTGCATCCAGCTTACAGCATCAAGTGAAAGACAAAAGAGGGGGAAAGGTTGCAGCATGGAAGGCTTTACTACAAAATGTTCTTCTGTCACTATTGCCATTGCCATCACAAAACTGAATTATTTCAGTTAGCAAGATGCAAAATTGCAGCTATAGGGGTCTGTTCTAGTAGCTGATTTCCTCTTCTAAACATTCCTATACAAGATAAACACTGGGAATAAGCAGTTTGCTCTAAGTGAAGTGGAACAGGAAAGTAACATTTCAGAAGCACTTACTGGCAGTCTTACAGGAATACTTGTGGGCAGTAAGATAGCTCAAGATGGAATACAGTTGATTGTAGCTCAATAATCAGATTACTTAAGTTTCCACTGCTTTTATTGCATCAACTTTCACATAGGGGGGGCACTTTCCAAGCATAACTAATTATTAAAATAATTATGTTGCTGATTTTGTAGCAATGTGCACTCAATATTCAGAATGAGAATATCACCATGATCTTTTGGATATTTGCCAGGGCTGTATTCTGAGCAACTTTAAACCTGGACACATTATGAGGATTTTCTTAATTTAAAAACATGGTAGACTAATAAATTATTTGCTTGTTTACAGGGATATATTGGCCCTGCTGGTCAAGAAGGCATAAAAGGGCCAACTGGGAGGCCTGTAAGTTTCCCTTCTTTTTTCCATAATTTGGTCATTTCATTTACCCTTACTTTTAACAGTCTTTTTTGCAGCAAGCAACCTTCTCATTTTTCTGCTTGCAAATAGCAACTAGCAGGTTGATCTTCATGTATACCCTGCTGTTAAGCCAATGTGCATGACTCCACCATCTGTAATACAAACAAGAAAAAAGTGACAAAAGCAAAAGTAATGGCAATGGCCTCCTGTCTAAGCACAATATGCAGAGGGCATGCCAACAGGGACGGTGAGCAAGTCAAGGTATAAAACAGCACCTAGTACCTGGATGTTCTTTCTCAGTTTTAGGTCTGAGACATGCATAGAGGGTTTCCATACTCAGTTTCAATGTAGTTTATTTTCTATGTGCTGATTGAGCTTAACTGTCCAGTGTCCCTCTAAACATGCTGGGAGCACTCACACACCCTTGTTTGAGGTGTTCCAGGTGCCAGAGAGGTCCCTGTTACAACTCATCTTCTTGGCTTTTTGGACAACTTTGAATGCACCCCAGGTTCCCTGAACTGGGGGACCTCCCTGTTTCCATCTCTTGTCACATTCCTTGTGCCAGAAACAGAGCAATGTTCTGCAGGGGCACCCTCTGGCTCATTTCTTCAGACTACCCAGCCATGTAAGGTAGTTTTACAAGCTCCTTGTACTACCCAAGTTTCTCTGTCTGATCAATGAAACTTGGAGTGAATAAGAATCTTTAAAAATTGAAATAATAATAATAAAAATTACAAGAAAAGTAATAAATAAGAGGAGAAAAAGAGAGGCGAATAGAAATGTGCCTTCTGTAATTAGACTATTCTGTGTACCTGTTGGGAAAAAAGACAGTACTTTAAGCCTTGCTGTACTCTTTTAAATCCCACTCAGGAAGAAAACTTTATAGCTGTGTTTACTTGTATGAAGGCTTTAAATAGACTTCATATTGAAAGTAATAGTTTGGCATTAGCATGAAGAAAATTGAAGATTATTTTGTGTGTTTTGAAATGCTGCCATCAAGATGCAAAATTCTTCCAGAGAATTCTAACATAGTTACCATCTTCATAAACACAGGCTAAGTGCAAAACTAACCAAAACCATCTAGAAATGAAGACAGAAAAAGAGTGTCTAATCTGACAGTGAGAGGAGTACTAAACGTGTAATAAAAACAGATATGTAACCAATGGATTTCTGTAGTGGTGCAAGGGACCAGCTTTTATTGTCTACTGTTAAGATGGTGAAGTACTGATGTGTTACAGTAGATCAAATTGTAGACAATACAGCTGATTGACAGGGAGAACAGTGATGGTTAAAATTACTGAGAAAAAATATATTTACAATCCAAAGAACAAAACAGTTTTCCACTTATGAGAATTACAAGATGTTTTCAAATAATTTAGTTTTCTAATAGTACAGGAAAATTAAAACCTCTGAGCTGTAAATACTTCCACAGATGAGACTGGACTTTTCATGTGAATAGTATAACTCTCGTGGATATTAATTTGTTTATTTCAATCCTAGGTGGCTAGAAAGCATACTGGATTAACAGCTTCTCTCTCTTACAGGGGCCAAGAGGTGAAAAGGGCACAAGGGGTGAAATGGTAAGACGAAACAACTTTTGTGCTTTCCTTTTTTTGGCTGTCTAAAAACTATTCCTGTGTTACTTTGAATGTGCTCTTGCATGCTGTGGATGCCAGCCAGTCCTGTTGTGCCCCTGGCAAGCACTGGCCAAGAAAGCTGGTAAAATGAGTCAAAAGTCTGACCTTTTCTTGTTCAAGTTGACTTCTCTAGAGATGCCCAGTTGGTGCGTGCTGTAAGGCAGTATGGCCCCTGATCATGTAGCAGTCACATACACCAAATCTTTCACAGTTCAGATCTAGAAGAAAAATCCTTTTTTACATTTGTTGTCAGTTTTCTGTGCCTCATAGCACAGACTGCATATACATGTTCATACATCTATATGATCTTGGCTAGAGAAGGAGAGGTTCAAGAGAAGCCAGCAGTGAGGATAGGTGTCCAGGCTGTGTGTGCCAGCAGTGGTAGCAATAGGCAGCATTGATAAGTTATAAAGTTGCCATCTGTCATTTTTTAGTAAGAATATTATATTAGCTTTTCTACATTAACAAATTTTTGATTAAAAAAAAAAATTAGAGCTAGTAGTCTTCAATTAATAATGACTATGTGAAAAGCCATTTAATGATCATATTTACAGCAAACATGAACACAATGACAGTTGATAGCCGTGAATGTTACTTTATATGGCAGGTTCATAATTAGTTCCTTTTCCAGTAACTGACAAATGTGATCTTGTTCCTGTTGCACTTCCCCCTGCCTTTCAGCTCACATAAAATCATTTAGTTTCTCTTGTCATCTTGTATTTTGCACTTAGCAGCTATATGTGTACAGTACCAACCTAAATGCCTTATAAAAGTTTTGAAAAATAAATCAAAGATATTCAAAATAACTAAGGAACTAAGCTTGCTGTATGTGTCTTTTTGGGAACTTTCCTCTTTGATTCTAATGCTTTTGAGGCAATTGCTGTCTCACAATAAGAGAAAAACTGGTTTAAGTCATGCTGCTATTAACCATCTTAACACTTTTTTTCTACTGTTTGCTGATGAGAATTGCTGTGACAGCATAGAGCTAAAAATGCTGACACTTAAAAAAATTATAATAAAAGCCATCCAAAATTGTGAAAAAGAAACAGCCGTTTCCTTTATTGGTGCTGGTGTTTAAGTTATTTCCTAAACAAGGGCTTGAATTCATCAAGATGAATTAATCTCCTAAGACTGTCTTAAGAATAAGAAAGTTTAATTTTAAATCATACACAGTGGCGCTAGTTTATATTATGTAGCCAAGAAAAGGATGTATTTTCAAATACAATGGAGAGAAAGTTATTTTCATCCAACTGCATATTTCAAGCCTGAATTTATACCTTTAAAATTTATATTGATCACAGAGATTTTAACTTTTTTGTAGCAGTAGAAATTTTAGTTACAGTTTTTAGTCTAACAGGGATGCAGTGTTTATTGCTAGGAAGAAATGTCCTTTTATCCCCTGAAAAACATGGAATGTAAAGTCGTGTCTCCTTCTTGAGGTCAGCGGTGAACCAAAGTTCAGGTCCTATAGGTTATTTCTGAAGAAAAATGGATAGTCAGAAACAGTTTGTTAAAAAATTTTAATCAAAAGTATTTTTCAATTCAAAATATTCATATCACTGAGAAACACTTAGAAAAACATGGAATACATTTGCAATGTTGTTTCAGAATTCTGACATTTCTGAAAATGTAACATGGCATGTAACATAATGAATTATAATAGAGTCATGGGACAATGCAGGTCCTTTGGGGATCTCAAGGCATTTCTCGAGCAACCTCCTGTTCAAAAGAGTCAGTACTGAGATGAGACCACATTGCTTACGGCTTTATTTAGCCGAGTCTTGAAAACTTCCAGGGATGGAGACTGGATGATCTCTCTGGGCAATGGGTTCCAGTGTGTGACTATCCTCAAGATGAAAAAAGATACAATATGACAAGGCATAAACTGTAATTATCTATTATAATCTTTTATCTTAGATTTAAAATATTTAATGGCAGCTATTACACTGTATTGTGCATTAGACTATTATACTGCAGGATATTATTAGCCTTTACCCATTATAAGGTAAGGTGACATGACATTAAAATAACAGAACTGGTCAGGGAAAGCGTAACATTAATCAGTGTTATTAAAAATACTTTCTTGGAAATTTTCAAAAGTCATGGAAAATATGGGAATCCTTGGGACTGTGTGTGTTTTCAAAGTTAAGCATACGTATCATTGCATGTAAAATCAGGGCAATACCGTATTATAAAAAGATTGGGGTTTTCACCTCTGAACTTTTGTACTAGCAATCAAATTGGGTCGTTAAAGAATTGCAAAGCACGCTAAAACTAACTGTTGTATTCTCCAGTTTTGTTATTATGAACTGGAATTGCACTTTTCTCACTAAATTCTAATGTGATCAAAGGGTAAATTAACTAGGTTTGTAAAGGTAAGCCTGTACATTCCAGTAAAATATTTAGCAATTAACTTAATCCATTAAAAGTGTAATTTACCCTTATTTTGCTGCTCTGCAACAGAAAGAAAGAACATTTATATAATCTCTGCAGGGATTTCAACACACTCTGTGCAGTTTTGTAATATTTTAAAGGCTTTTAAAGATAATTGATATAGCCCTCTGAAGCTTAATGCAGTTAAGAAATGTGATATCCCCAAAAGTATTTCACTATAGTTAACAAATAGCATTTGATATTTGATATCAAACCTTTTTTTTTTTCTATATGAGTTTTATTGACAAGGAGACAGTGAATCAAAACAAACCGTATTCCTCTTTTGCAAAATACCTTAAATTCACTGGAACAGTGCAGGTTTTGATTTTTAAAATATTCAGAAGCTTGTATACATTTGAATTTTTCTTGTCCTAAGAGGTTTTAGTCTTAAAATTGTGACACATGCCAAAAACACAGAATATTAACTGAAGCATTCAGTCATCTGAAAAATCCACTGGAATGTCTAAATCTCAGCACCCAGAACAACGACATCTATTCATCAGAGAGTAGTGGTTACTTGGGACAAACTGTTGAAGACTTTGTGCCTTGCCTTGACTTGGTATTTGTGTAATCAAGTCCTGAACCAACATAAACAAATACCCTCACACTGTCAAGTTCATTTCTCAAGTTTGTTTTTCACACTTTCTTTTTCATTTTATATAAAGCAAACTTCATCAAGCATTATGAGACAGCCCAGTAATATATCCACATGAGATTGAAGGTATCCTGCAGCAGTCTAACAGTGCCCGAGTTGCTGATCTGATTAATGAAGTGTGTGAAGGTCAGCCTTCTCAACTGCCACACGGCTATTTAATAATAATAGAATTTATAATTAATAGTAAAGGAAATTTCAAGCTGGGCAATAATCAAACTCAGAAGAGTAAAGGGAAGCCACCAAATCCACAGGGATTTCTGTACTACTGCACATGCTAAAATGACTTACTATATTTTCCTTTTTCAGCATTAATCAGCCATGTTTTTATTAACTACCAGTAAATATTTGCCTAAAAGATGGCTTATAGTCCCTTCTATAGATGTAAGTGGATGAAACATAAATAAGTAGGATCTGGATGTGTCAGGTGAAAAGCTAACAATATTTGCAGAGCTTATGCCATTAACGTCATCTTAGTTAAGTATCAGAAGACCTCTCTAACCCCTCAGAAATCACTTCAATTTTGATTCTCCCCTATTCTCCAAAGATCCCCACTTTTCACACTCTTCATATTCCAGCACCTCAGTCCCCCTGGCATGGCCAGGGCTGGTGATGAGCAGCTGTGGAGATCATTATAACCCCTGACAGATGCATTCCCCAGTAGCTTGTGTGCTCTGCCTTAAGAATGTGTCTAGAGATAGTAAGAAATACAGCTGGTATTCTCCTAAGAGTTGATAAATTTGGAGCCTCAGTGACTCCTATCTGCTTTGAGAGCCTTTTTTTTAAATATATGTGAATCAATGTTAGATTGAATCTGGCCTTTCTTCAACCGCTTCCAGCTGCCCTTGCCAATGGCAGCTTGCAGCACAGCCTAAGTTCAGCAGCTGAAGCGTGACACAGATCTTGCTGTGAAATCTCACAGCAGGAATACTTTTTATTACTATATTATTTAGAACTTAATACCTCTTTAAGTAGATCAGTTTCGCAATATTTGTAAGCATGACCATGTCAGATAAGATTATTTCTCTTTTGCTAGAGACTTAGTACTAGCATGACCATGCTGGTGTAGGAGAGCTTTTGCTGGAACAGCTTATTGTGCTTGAATAATTTGTGTGAGCAGCACTGGCTATAGAGTTGTCCTGGTTTGAGGTAAAACGAACCAATTTTCTGTTTTACAGTTTTACTTTCTTAGCTGGGCCTCTTCTAACTAGCTAAACTCTGAAATTAACAGCTTAATTAATTCCACCCCTTATTCCATACCATTTGCAT